>JAWMRD010000085.1:37569780-37588682 GCA_035584875.1 Syndactyla subalaris
TAGTCATATCTGAGAAAATGTATAAATCTTATATACATCTATATATCTATATATATGGTTTAAAATTAGAAGTAATATAGTTTTGAAATAATTTTAATTAAATAAATGTATAAGTGTTTTGGAGATTCTCCTGACCCAAATAATTTCATTTCAGATCAATTTAAGCATCTGAGAACCATGTTTGAAGTCATCACTGTTTTATAGTCATCTAAATTTAAGCATCTAAAGGTTAGCTGTCAACACTCAGTAGCACACTGTTTAACTGGACACTCTTTCACAGTGCTGTCTGGAGGCCAGAATTTCTAACTATTGGAAATAAGAATATTCTGAAATCATTTATGCTTTGTTTCTTTAAGAAAAGATCAGAATGTCAGTCTTTAAAATTTGATATATAATCAGTTCTTGAATAATAGAACTTTAATATTTCAGAATATATCCCCTAAAATTAAAAAAAAAAAAGAAAAGAAAAGAAAATTGTGTAACTGACAAATTTTACATGAAATATTAAATACAAGGCAATACAACCTTAAATTAAAATATCATTACATAAAATTTAAATTTAAATGTAATTCCAATACTGAATATAAATGTTATAACTATCCTCTCCCCCAAAAAATATTTTTTATTAGTAAGATCCAAAGAGTAAGTCTGAATGCTCTGTATTTCTGTTTTCTTCCCTCCTTCCCCAAATTTATATTTTCTGAAATCTCTAAATTCCAATAGAAGTTTTTTTGCCAATGAACTCTACTTGATCCAGTCCTCACATTTAAATTTCTACTGAGAGACAGTTTTCAGCCTTCCTAATAAAATTACTTTGAATTGGTGTGTTTGTACTAAATAAAATTTAGAGACCCAGTGCATTCATGTCCTAGACAGAGAACTTTTTTCACTGCTTACATCACTTTAACATACATATTCTTTTGGGAAGAATTAATAGAAGCAGGAAATCTGCTAACATTTAGAAGGGATAAGTGAGATTACTGATTAAATTCCTGTTCTAGTAATAGAGCTTTTAAGAAAAAAAAAAATAGAAATATTTACTGTGTCTAGAAGCACTGCAGAGTAATGCAAACCACACTTTATAATAATGAACATGATCTAAAGATCAGGTTAATTTCCATTTTTCTCCCTATTTGATTTTTTATATTAACTCATTGGTTTAACTGCTGGTGAAAATTTGATTTTTTGATCCAGAACAAGTGATTAAAAAGCTTACCTCATAATGTTAGTGACTGAGCATTTTTTTGTTGGTAGTTTTATATTTATAGAATATTCTGTACAAATATGCATTAAAGAAGAGATTGCAATTATAAAGGCAAACATTAGAAACTTGAAGAGAACCATAATTGTTGAAATTTCGTTAGCATAATCAATGCCAGGCAAAATCAATGTTAGAAAATTGCAGCTCAAATGAAAAAATCTTGAATGAATGAAATAATGGAGGCAGGCGGCTTATGATGGTTAATGCCAGCCAAAATTAACTGTAAATTGAATTAATTGTTCCACCTATGACACGAGTTTTTAGAGTTCCTCAAGGCTGATTGTAATGAAATTTTAGCAATAGTGTTGGAGTCCTGCTTTATTATCGTAGACTGTGCCTATTCAATATAACTTAGTGGCCTACTGCAATAGTTTTCATATCTGGGAGAGGCTTGGTCTCTAGGCAAAGTGAAGTTGAGTCATGGTTAAGATTAGGTTTCAGACAATTTTGATGAAACTATAAACTAAATTCTTGAGTTTTTTGATACCTTTCAATGAAAATCATGGATTTTCACACTTCAAAAATTATTGATGGCCTGGAATCAAAATACAAAGAGTGTGGAACCAGAAATGTAAATAATCAACCCTGGCATAATCAACCGTAAACATATTTAACATTTCTTCTCTACCTTTCATATGAACACACAGCCTGCTCTGACACTTGATAAAGAGTGGGGCTATTGGAATAGCTGCCTGAATTGGAATGAAATAATAGAAACCTCTTGTTTTTCAAACTGATTCTCCTGGTAGAGGAATTGCTGATGTGAGTAATTGAATGAAAAATTAGAAAAAAGTATCTCACCAACCCAAGCACTGATGTGGATGCGTGACTTTCAGGAGTGACAAGGAGAACAAAGTATTTTTTCCCCTTCCTATCATGTTAGCTTCATGAAGATATTTCTCTTTGTTTTCCATACTGAGGCATGTAAACAGGATGGGTGGAGTAAATTGCAAAGTTCTTGTAATTTAGTGTGTCTCATGTAATGGAGTATTTTGGTCACTGTTGTTCTAAAGTTGTAGTGAAGGTCATGGAATGACTTTCTGGAAGAGTGACAGGGAAGATGCTGGGTAAAGTTCAGGGAATGACTTTATTTGCTTAACTTTAAACATCTACAGTATATATGTCTATACCAGTATTAATCAATTGAGAGAAATAGGTAAAATGGAAAGTAATCATATATACCATTCTTGTTTTAGGATGAGATAAGTTATTTCACACAACCTCCACTGGAGACAGCAAGATTAACTCACATATAATCATGCTGCTTCAGATACCTAAAGTTACATTCATTTAACTGTGTGTCCAATTTCTGGTTTAGGGAAAAAACAAACTTTTCTTCACTTCCTTCTTTTACCTTTAGAGAAGGACACAAGATTTCTTTAACACATCTGGGATGACTATGGAAGCTGTGCTGAAAGCAGAGCCTTCACAGGAACAGCATGATCTTTACTAACAAATTCTTTCTCAAATAGTCTAGTATACCTGTGGGCAAGTTAAACCACAGGCATTTTGTCTTCTACCTCTCCTGCACTGAGGTAATGAAAAGAAGAAAAGAAGCTAATTTCTTGTCTTTTTTTTTTTTTTTTTTTTTTTTTTTTTTTTAATTTTTGTTTGGTTTTTATAAGTATGAATTGCTGTATTTTTTAGATTGACTTTAAAGTCATATCATGAAGTTATATCAGCTTTTTATGCTCCAAGATGATAAATCTCTTTGGAACTCTATCTTTTTTTTTAAACACTTCAATATGCTGATCAGTCGTAATTAGTAAACGCAAATAGTAGTCACTGGCAAAATACATTGTGCTTTGCTTTCCTCTTTCCATCTCCCATCCCTTGTCCCCTTGTCTGTCCCCATCTGCCCACTCGTCATGTCTGGTCCCCTTCCCTTTCTTTGCTGGAAGCAGTAACCTCAGCCACAAAAATTAATCTTGGAGAGACCTGTGATCTTGTTCGCTTACACAGTTGTCCTGTGCTTAACTTGTTCCTTCTCAGGTGGTCTTGACTATAAATGAACAGAGATGTGTAGAAACATAAGTGTTTGTCATCCCCAAAACCTCTTTATGAAAGTAGTATTTCAGACTTCCCTCTTTAAAATTTAGTTTCCTGTGTATTCTTTTACCCCAGGTGTGTCTCTGATTTCCAGCCATGGGTGAAGCCAATAGCTTCTCTTTTGCAAGTTGCAGGTTTCTGGGTGAAGTAAATAGACAAAATTATTTACTACAGATATCTTTTCTCTTTCCTGTTATTTGCTTCTAATGTCTTTTCTTCTCAACCTGGGTTTCCTCTCCTAGATTGTTATCTTATTCTCTGAGGGGCCACTCCAACATCAAATGTCATTGCAAATTGAAAATACAGTAAGCCAAAACAAAAGATGAGAATGTTCATCCAAGCTCACTGTGGATTTTTAGATCTGCTAAACTACTTTTTTGCATCTTTTCTCTCATAGGAAAAACTTGTGGTTTCTGCAGGTCCAGATGTTTAGGGATAACTTGCACCACAGGTAGCAATTTTATAATGTAGTCCAAATGCAGATAGATCACTGAACTTAAGAGTTGCATCTGCCAAGACTTGGATATTGTGAAAGACCTATACAATCCACGTTGTATTAAAACCTTTGAATTTCTAATAAGTACTGAGGCACTGGACTTGCATTTTATGATAATATTTTACTTTTTTTTTTTTCCTTTAAGTATGTTCCAAACATTGTTTTCTTTTTCAAAATAACCCCACATCTGTGAATTCGATAATAGTTTTCTTCATTTTTGCAGAAACTCACAAAAACATTGCCAGAACGTAGAGGGAGTTAGTGTCAGGACTGAATGAGACAATGTTTTATTGCCATGCTTAGATCAGAATTTCCAAGAACTTCACAATCCTGAAAAAAGCCCAGTCTAAATGCAGGATATGGAAAAGGATGTGGTATGTTGTAACACACACACACACACACACACACACACACTCCCAACCATACATATACTTCTTGAATATTACAGTAGATCCCCTTAGGACACAGAAGACTTCATTTGATCTCATCTGGCTTTGAGTCTGATTCTGCCTATATGATGAATGAAAGTGAAAAATAAGCATAAATCCTATTTTTACAAACAGCATTTTGTTTCCTCACTTTTTATTTTTTCACAGATCAGATCCTGAAGGAATAAGGATTAACTACTTGAAAGGTGATTCCCCCTCAAAATAATAATAATAAAAAAGACCCCAAACCCCAAGATGATTTAGTAGGACAAACAATTATGCCAGAAAATTTGTAGTACCCACAAATTCAAGAGACAAGTGCATCTAAATTAATTTTTAAACGATTTTTAAAATATATTATTTCATTGTAGGAAGAAAACATAACATAGTAACCATTTGTTTGAATAAATGCCCAAAGTATATCAACTTCTAGCAGCGTTTCTTTGGTAAAGAAAGCCAAAAAGTCCCATTCACAAAATTCATTACATTTCTTGTGAAAAAGTTACCATTTCTAATTTCTAATGACTCTTGGAAAACAGTCAGATGTCCTATCTCCCGTGCTAGTTCTCTAATCTTGCATGTACTAAGCTAATTACCCATCGAAGCTAAGTGTATTCAGCAGTGGGATCTTTCCCAGGCTCTGTGCTGCACTCTCTCAATGTGGGCTGCCAGTCTATCAGCTGTTTGTGGGGCCTCAAACAACAGCTGCCAGCAACTGCAAACATCCGGCCTCAACTGGGAGGCATAAAGAGCCAATTGATAGGAACAAACATCAGGATGCATAGGAATGCCAGCAATTAATTCCTTGAATTGTAATGGTATTAATAGAATGAGAGAAAGGGGAAAAAAAAAAAAAAAAAGGAGGAAGATGATGTTAAGCTAAGTAAAAGAGTGGTATATTTGTATTTTGTTCCTGGTTTCCCTTAGATGATTGCAGTGATTTTTTACTGGAGTCATCTTGGATTTAATCCTTTCTGACCTTCATTTCCTATGCATATACTCTCACAAGCAAGTTTCTTCAATACTCAGATAAGCTGCTAAGCCAAAAATAATTTGGCTCTAGCACTGGACTGATTTGTTTTCTTGTCAAAGGATAAATAAACCAGTTATTCTGCCTCCAAAGCATCAAGTGATAGACTAAATGTATCTGTTGGTCTTTCATGACTGTGAACTGATACCCCTGCCAAATCAACTCTCTTGCTGAACTGCAATTAGTAATTTTTGAAATACCTTTGTGATAGCTTAGGCATTTGAGCAAATGAGCACTGCCTTGCTAGGAAGGGTCTCCCCTGACTGAGTTAACAGTGCCAGATGAGGTAGAATTTCTTAGTAAAATATTTCCATGGTCAATCTCCTTTTTTAAAAACGAACATGAAAAAATAGACAAAACATGCTAGTTTTGTGCTGCTCGAAACAACTAAGGCTCATGATCAAATATTGTGACAAACTGGTCCCTCCTGCAGCTGATGCAACAATTCTAAATGACTCACTATAAGACTGGGGTTCGTGAATGAAGTATGTTCAAACAGAGGAAAGCCACATTTAAATGGTTGCATTAGAAACTCCAGCGAACAAACTCCAGACAATTCAGACTGTACGGTTTTCTCAAATGTCTTTGCTAATTCAGAGACAGGAACAACAGCATGTGCTTGTAATGGAATATCATCCTTAACTCTCAGTTTCCTGGCAGTCATTCATCTGAGTCACAACTTTAACAGTGTTTTTTTTTTTTTTATTCCCCCTTCATCTGAATACCCTGTGGGGTTTTTTGTTTGTTTGTTTTGTTTTGGGTTTTGTTTGTTTGTTTGGGTTTTTTAACCTTATCTTTTGTGGTGGCTGTTTTAGTAACAGTTTATCTGTATCATATACACTTATAGAAACATGTTTCACTGGTATCTTAAAAATACATTCTTTTTCAGTTTTGAAATATAGTTTTGTCTCCATTAATAAGCAAGTCCAAACAATGTCTCTTTAGCCACACATTGGCTTTCAGTCAGCAAAATAATGTTTTCTTGCTTTGGATTTGGAGACAGAAAGGAGAAGTGCACAGGGTTAATAATTCCAGAAGGAGACAAAGTCCAGATTTATGCAAGCTGCATATATAATAGTAGAAAGGATTGGAAAACCACATGTAGGCCAAGACTGGTGTGGGATGAGATAGTCTAATGCTGATAAAACATTTCCACCCCACCTCTCTGTACAGAGGGATCACAGAACCATATAAAGGTAACTTCAGATGCCAGTATTTGGTGGATTCCTGGGAATAAAATTTATCAACCCCCTTTTTCAACAGTTCATTTGAAAGCTTCTAGTCATGGATTCACATTAACACTTACATTGTCTGTTTTTCAAAACAGTAGATTACTAATTTCAGTAAACCAGTCCATCTTTATTCTCTTTTCTTCCTGTTAGCCAGAAAAGATTCCAAATTTCTATCTGTGCCTTCAATTGAGTGTTATTTGTCACAAAGAAAATGCTGAACATGTTCTTAGCCTTCTTTTTCCACTATCAGTAGAAAACAATATTTTGGTCAGAACTTCACTGACTATTTTGGTGTTTAACTAAAATGAAAGTCTGAGACTGAGCATAGCTACTCTTATATGAGCAAACCTCCCTCTGAAAGTGGAGGCATTATTTTTCACTTGATTTTGGGAATCCACATTGTAGAACTTTTTATCTGAGTAGCTACTCTGACTCCTTTCTATTCAACAGAAGAAAATAAACCCCTTTATTGTTATTCAAAGGTACTGAATTTGGCTTAGGTAGTTAACATTAGATAAGATGAACTGTTGCTCAAACCCCTGTTCTTTACCTAGAAAAGACCCCTAGGTGAGGACCTAAGATGGACCAGTGTACATTGTAGGGAAATTGCTTTTACCCTGAGTTTCGAAGAGCTTTACTGGTGAAAAGAGGTCCCAGAAGAGAACATAGTTTGTCAAGTTTCTTAATCATACTGATCAAAAACTTGGACACTGGCTGCATTTTTTTCCCTAGGATGGGAATTTTATTCTGTGAAGCCAGTGGGAACTCTACAAATTCTGAGTGTCCAGAAATTAAGAGCAAAAAACAGAGTGTTTTTTATTAGTTCACTGAGGCAGGTACCTGCTTGTCTGTTTATCCCTTTTCTCCCTGATTTCTAGTTCTTGAAATTATTGTTAGGACATTTATTATTTTAATGCAGAAAGTATAAGGTCTTTGAATTGGGAAATGGAACTTAAAGTCCCCCTTATCCTGCCAGGGGAGTGCAGTTGCATTAAGTACTGCAGAGCCTCTCCTGTATTTCTTGCTGACCTAGTTTTTGCACAGTAGCCCAAAATTTAATGTAAGAGTCTCCCCCTTGCAGCCCCAGCTTTGCACACAGGCTGCTAGATAAGCACTCTTCTCAAAAGAAGAAATTAATACCAACTGTCCAGGGCAAACCTGCAGCTTCTTTCTATCAGTTTTTTGGAAACAGTGGTCCATAAGATAGCTATGTGGTTATGTTTTGCTTGATGGTGTGAATGTGCTTTAGGTGTGGTAATTTCCTCTCTCCTTCCTCTCCAGCTTTCCCTCCCTCCAACATATGCATTTCATGAGAATTAGGCACAGGGCTTGATCCAAACAGCCTGAAGCATGAGATAAGCACCAAGACCTTAGCTCAGACACAATGGCAACATCTCTAAACAGCTACAGTAGCAGAACTTTAGGCATCTGGCTACCTAAACACTCCTGTTTTAAACTCTGTCATCAATGACTCTAAGTCACTCCTGATTTCTCTGCATAGTTCACTTGTTTAGTTGTTCTTTTGGTTTTTCTCCTTAATCATCAAACAAGTTTAGTATAGCAAATATTAGCAAAATCCTTTAGTGTTTAGGAAACATAGAAGTTACTGTGGAGACCTGCATAAATATATCTGGCCTGTATATAAAGGAACAATGCTGTAGCTTCTTTTAAATATAGCTTGTTACTTTCGTCTCACCCATTAAGTTTTCTAAACTGACTTGTGGAATTTGGCATCTATTCTTCTGTTCTCTTGATAAGTAGCTAAACAGGATGTCCTTGCAAATCAAATGAAAAACAGCACTGGAAGATTTCCTCCCTCAGGAATAAGTATTAAAATTGGCAGATGGCTTAAGTGGAAATACACAAGAATGCACTTTAGCCAGTACTTGAAAATCATTCCAGCAGATATTGCTGAGATAGATTCATGAAGCTCCATCAATCATCTTTCTGCATTGAATCAATTTTTAATGGCCTCAAGGAAGAGTTTTATTTTATTCTATCTTAATTGTTGCAAAGCATCCTTATCTAGAAATAAAAATACATAAATATCCTAAAGTAATAATAGCTTTAGTTAATTTTATATCACAGGAGTGGTAAAGAAGGTTGTCAACATACTCTAGCTAGCAATCATTTCTGAAAACTTGATGCAAGGTCTCAGGCAACTTGCAACTGAGTTCAAATGCATCTGTGCATGTGCAGTCGTTCATATAAACATTACCTTTAGTATATTTGTGTGTATGGAGAATGTTTATGTATAATAAACTGCATAAACCAGATACTTAATATATTTACTTATGCAGTTCTGATCCCTTTACGAGAGTTGTGCACTTTAAATCTTTGCTTCATAAGAACTCAAACAATTAGATTCTCCATCCAGTGACAAACAAGTAAAACAAAGCAATGACAAAGTGCCAGAAATAATATTCTCTCCTGCTCCAGATTCTTCCAGCATTAGCTATATAATGGGAAAGTTAGAGAAACCTAGTATTTACTGGCCCTCTAGTGGTAAAATGAGAGCGTTCAGGAAGAGGTGCATCCAGATTCCAACAGAAAATACACTGTCTCTTAATTATGTAAGAACAAAAATAAGAGAGAAACTGTTGTGCTTTTGTATATATTATTTAAGTATTTATAGATAGATGGACGGGTAGAAGGTAATTTAACTAATTTTTAGGGTCTTCTGGATTGGATCTTAACTGGTTTGAGGTTCAACACATTCCACTGTGCAGTACTAATATGCCTGATGACAGTATTGCCATTGTTTTCATAATAAATAAGGCCTGGACTTCCTTGGTAGAAGCATAAAACAAAGAAAAATTACTGTGCTGAGCAATCTAACACTAAGAAAAATAAATATCTAGACTAACTGTCTTTAGTAGAGTTATATAAGAAAAGACATGCATATCTGTGTCTTTCCAGCAAAGGGAGAAGAAATGACAATAGGGTTTGGAATTGTTGGCCATGATTTTGTGATACTTCTTCTAGGTCACTGTGACTAACGCTCAGTGTAGGCAGAGGTGGGAACTTTCTCTTTGCCTCTACATTTCCTTAAAAGAAGGGGATATTCTTTATTTGTTAGTCACCTGTGGTGCATTTTTGCTGTTGTAAACCTCATATTGTTGCAGGAATCCTTTCTTTTTTTTTTTTCTTTTTTTTTTTTTTATTTTTTTTTTTCTGTGGGGATCTAGCTGCTGTGTGATGAGATGTGCTGCTGTGCATACTGAAGTGTTCCCTGTGAGGTAAAAGTTTCGTCCCCTTCCCATGGGACTTTCTGTGCTGTGGTATCACCTGTTCCATGCCATCTGGAAACCGTGAAGTGAAATAAACCAGCGTGCACAGGTGCTCCAATTTTCTATTTAATTGCTACCATACAGCAGAATATATAAGGGAGAGAATATTGACTTTTAAATGTTACAAAGACTGCTCAAAGAGTAAATTAGATAATAATGTGAATGAAGTTACTTAGGAAAGCACTGATGATAGGCTTAGTGTTATGTTAGTGCTAGGATTTTCCTTTTTAAAGAGTGAAAAAGGGTTACCTTCCTATTCAGAACACTTTTATGGAACCCATTTTGGATTCCATCTAATGCAGAAAAGAAATTCTGACTCTCTAAATAGTAAGATACTTACTCTTATGTAGTGCTTTTCATCTTAGATTTTCCATATAATATATGAAATGATACTTATTAAAACCATTAAAATATATTAGGAAATACTGAATATAATAGACCATGTTTTCTGCATGAACACAATAGTGTAGTCAAAGTATTTGAATTTATATTATATACTTGGAAAAAAGATAAACCTGTAATTTTTTGTATAGCTAACTAGAATGGGCCCAAATGGACTCAGATAAGAAGAAAATATCTTCATAAGATTTCTGTTGTAACCTGTGCTTGCTGCAAAATGATAAATATGTCTTTTTTATTTTTATTTTTTTTTTAATCAGAATTTCCTCAGCCTCAGAGATCTACAAGTAAGGAGATACTTTTTCTTTGATTAAAAAAAAAAATAAAATCTCTTTATTCTTGTCAATGTTGAAAAGCCGTGATTATACCCTGTATATGGATATCTCTGAGAGATATAAAAGTTCATTTGTTTAGATGAAATAGATGAAGGAATAGATTAAAGACATTAAAAATATGGCATCGATTGTTCTAAAGTTAAAAATCATCTGTGAAACAATGAGGAAAACAAATTTGCATTTTGAATGTTTGTGTCTCTTCTGACCAGTTCTGTTATTTTCTAACTCCTATTTTTAATTACTTTATTCTATAGTGTCCTTCTTGAAATTTCTAACAGAGGATAACAGAAAAAATCTGTGTAGGTTTTATAATGCTGGGGTATGTTTGAAGTTTTTGCTGTCACCAATCTTTTGCATCCCAATTTTTAAGCTTATTTGAAATTCACAAGAAAATTGTCAGCTCTATTTCATCTTAATTAAAGTTTTCAGAAATATATTCTCAACACAATTCAATAAGGAAAGTAAGATGAGTCATAGTGTTGTGATAAATGTGATACAATATGTTATTAAATTTTCAAACCTTTTTTTCAAGTGAGAAAAAAAAAAAGGAGAAGATATTTCCAGGAACATATCTCTGTAAAAGAACAATACTTTGGCTTGCCAGAGTACTGAGCTGAGAACAGGATGGTTAGCTGTAAGTTGTTGAATTGTTAAGCATGAAGTAGTAGTGCCTGTTTTTCAAAGGAAGCTCAGATTTATTTTAACTATAAAATCAATTTAACTGTAAGAAAAGAAGGTCTTAATAGCATTTACTTTTAGTATTTTCTTGGTCAATAATATCCTCACTGCTCTGACATCAGTGTGAGCAGCATGTGGGATTGGAAAGGAAATCAGCCTGTTTTCGCAGGGGTACATATGTGGGTGTAGACTAAAATCCTTAGGGAATGCCAGCTGATTTACCACCACTGGAAACAATGGATTCTCTCTCCTCAGCCACATCACACCACAGGCTCAGGCTCTTTCGTTTCTTGTGCTCCACAGGAGATCTGTTACAGTACTATATGTGATTTTTATGACTGCAATACATATAATGACCTTTCTTTATGGTTCTGTGTCATCAAAGAAAATCAAGTTGACATGGATATATAGTGACCACTATGTGTGAATGAGAGTGGTTTGAAAGTGTTGGACTTATATAACAATAGTACAGAATATTACATCCATACATATTTTATATCTTTTTTGATATGTGTTGTAAACCCCAGTAGCAGTTTCTAACATTAGGAAAATCTTGTTAACAGTGCTTAACATTAATAATATGACATGAATTTTCTTTGAGATAAGCTGTTATATTTCTCTATTAAATTTGCCTCCATTACAGATTTAAATGTCATTAGTCACAAAATAATAATACTCTATTTAAAGAGATATATCATAATTAAAATACCTAGAAAAGTTTTATCAAGGTCAGTTCATTTAAGTTTTGAAGTAGTAATTTACAGACATCAGAGCCTCAGAGTTTGCAGTGGAATGGTTTGATATTTAGTCAGTTTCACAGCTATTAAAAGTGCTTGGCTTATTTAAGCACTGGAAGACTGGCAAACCTTGTGACAAGTGGTCAGCTGTGAAAATTTACTGTATTCTACCTCCTCTGAAGCCACAAATACCTTACAAACAGATCAGAACTTTTCGTTTTAGCTTTCAGAGATGAAATAACAAAAGTCTACCAAATGATTTTAAATAAGTTTAGGTGATGATGCCTATCAGGTTTTAGTGAACAGAGCCCGTATAATTTATGACATTTGACAGACAGGTAAGATGATAAGATCCTTCATTCTCATGTAACTAGTAGTTAATCTCAACATTGATTAGCTAAGTCATTCCATTAAATTTAAGTTACGGGTGAGATTACTGCGCCTGTTTCTATGCTTATGGTCAAGTACTTGCTCAAAAACCTTACAAGATCAAGATCAATCAAAGACTGTCATGATTATTAATTTGACACTGACTTAAAGAGATCACTACTTTCTTCAAAACTTCTACTTCTCCTCAAAATTTGGAGCATTTCTCCCTTAGTTTAAGCCTGTAAGATGTAAATGTTTCATTCTGAGATGGCTTCCTTATAGTGTGTGTAGAGAAACAGGGAATTGACCTGAACTGTCTGAGATTTTAGATCTAAACATAAGACAAGGTGTGCTCCTGAAAATTTCATATTCCTCTGTTGATGGTACACTGAGCACAGGGAATTGTATTGGATGTTGATGAGCAATTTTAGACATTTGAAATCTATGTGAAGTGAGTCCTCTCCCTGGAGCCCCAACTTTTATTGTTTTTTTACCTAGTGGTGAAAAAAAAAAATTCTATCTCTAGTTCTAATTTGGAGTAATAGGGTCACACAGCAACAAAGAATGACTTCCATGCAAACACTCCATACATAGATAAGGAATCTTCAGCAAGAGACAAATATGAATTGTATGCAACAGAGATCTTTAAAATCCAAATGGGACTGACACACAATCACCTGTAATTTTCAAACTGAAGCATAGGGCTGGAGTTCAAAATGATCCTGATCTGTTAGTGAAATTGACTGAGAAGGCAGTGAGATGGATATTTAAGCAGGGCCATCATGAAGCAGGAATAATCATGGAATCACAGAATCATTAAGTTGGAGAACTATGAGGAGAGAAAATATATTTTACAGCACTTCTTAAGAAAAGGCTCTGAGGTTACAGGGAATCAGAATTTCACTAGGCCATATTTTTATAATGAAAACTATCGAATTGAGATGTTTAAATAGAAATTAAGGTTGCAAGATGTAAATGCTTCCTTTTCTATTGAGTAACATTAAAGTATCAGCTGGAATTCAAGTTTGGATACTGCAGGATCATAGTATGTGGTCTAAATGCAGAATCTTAATGAAAACAAGAAAAGCATTGACAAGTATGACAAATGTAATGTGTAAGAAAAGAATGAAAGACACATTGCTGCTTATCTTAAAGAACAGAAGATTTACTGAGCTCACAATAACACCTGTCAAATATATAAAAGAATTTTCCAAAGAGGAAAAGAACAATCTGTTCTCCATAGCTATGGCAGATAGGAAAAGTAATAAGTTACTATCGTTTAGTTGGGGCTCTTTTTTTGGTAAATTAATCATGTTTGATACAGGAAAATTTTCTAACGGTGAGCAAATAAAGAAAGGAACATATTCAGCATATATTTTGTGATCTACATCACTCGAACACTGTCAGAAATAGATATCCATGATCATGCCAGCACAAAATTAGATAGACAATGATTTCTCAAGTAATGACATTGTCATTTTCTTATGATTCTTATAAGAATCTAGTGACATTCAATAATGAGTTAATTAAAAAACCCCTAAAATAATGGAGGTCAGAGCGACATGACAGCATTGAATCCAAAGCTATGAATAGCTTGACAAAGTGGCTAATCAAATTTGTATTTGATAGTAAGTAGAACAAGCAGTATTTATATAGGATGGATGCATCACTGAAATAAGACACTGAAAACATTATTTTGAGGCAGACTTTTAGGTTTGTGGATTTCTACGTATGCTTTTAAAATCTTCCAACCTGAAGATACCTTCTGGAAAAATATCTTCGAATCTCTACTGTTCATCCTGGTGTCTTTTACCTTTCCTTTTTCCATTTACTTATCCTATTTGCTAATTTAAAATAAAAAACTCAAATCAAAACAAACAAAACAAATTAGTTTTCTATATGTTTAATACAAAATATGCATTCTAGTAAGCCTTTTAAATAAATGTAATTTATTCTAGATTCTATAAATTTTAAGTAATATTTATATTATACTTGGTGTCTTTTCTCTTGGTAAAATGTAAGACTAGAGAAAGACTATAAGCAGTGTTCTGCAGAAGATCATTTGATATTTCAGGCATAAATTATTTATCTTAGTTGATGTTGAAAGTTCCATTTGGCTTCCTCTTTTGGAATGGGTAAAATGTAAAGAACACAGATGAAAATCTGGGAGAAGTAGCTATTTATTCAGTTTTTGATGGAGTTACACACATTTTATTCCTTGAGGGAGGAAAGAGGAAGAAAAAAGAATGAAAGTTATAATAGCATATCTCCTCAGCAGATGGTTCAAAGAGACAGTGGCCTTCTAAAGGAACTGAAAGAATAATTCTCTGTCAACAAGGGGGTTTGGAGATAATGCAGTTGGAAAGGCCCCTCAGAGCAGAGGAAGTAGAGCCTGGGAAAGCTGGCAGAAAGAAAACAAGTAATATCAACAAATTGAAATGTAGAGTGCAGTTACTGGGAAAATAGGAAGAAAAACTGGAGTTTAGTAAATAATTTTTCTTATAAGAAGAATACAAGACTTTTATTATTATACCTCTTAAAAACTTTTGTTTTCAGAAACATTTTTTGTAAAAGGAATAGAAAATAATCTGATTGAATATAGGAATTTTTAAAATATAAAATTTTCAAAAGAAGGAGGACTGTTTTTTAAAAAATAGCAATTAACAAGAGGAAAGCCTCGAACAGGGTGCAACCATTGCTAGATAGAAATTGAAATGAAAAAAATGGATGCTTCTGGGGTAGTGATACTTTGTGATACTTTGAAGATAAGTCATATAGAAAAATTTAAAGCCAAGAATTTCACAATTTTCACAAACTTGAGACCCAAACAATGGTTATTGTGCTTCAAAATACAGTGACTAAAACTAGTTAATCTTAGCAAGTATACACTCTGAAAAGCAGGACCAATTCATTTCCTTCAGGACTCAGTCTGAATATAAAAAACCCTATTGTTTAGATTAGAGGCACTTTCAATTAATGTAAATAATTATAATAAGACACATCTTTGCTGTATTAGTATTTTTGTGTATAATGTTTTCTTGGCTCTTAACCAAGGGTGGTACTGTAAGATCTCAATGTGATTGCACTTCCCAGAGTACTTAGGGCCCTATCAGGAAATAAAAACACCAGGAACTTCTGTATGGGTGAATGAAGATGATCTCTTGCTTCTTGAAGCTGTGTTTGAAATGGCAGAACAGTGCACATTTATTCTGGATACCACCAAGAAATATTAATGTGGTGCAATGCCACAACAAATATAGCTCAATTTACTGTCATCCAGTAAGACACATCTGATCTTTGCTAGTAGTCAGGCTTACCTAGAAACAGCACCAGGTAAAAATAGCTACACAGTTTGTTTACTGGAGTTGCCTGTCTTTAGTCCAGGTTACAGAACAAGGAGAAGACATCATGTCTTTTAATTCACATAACACTCTGTGTAGACATCTGTCTGTTCTCCAGCTATACAGGTAAGTAGCATGACACATTATTCACCCCAACCACTATACATTAATATATAATTCATTGAACTTTATATGCATATAATGTAAAATATAATTTTTATATGTGAAAATGTACGTCTGTATATATATTCAGAGATATATAAGCAGGTATAGCTGATTCTAAGATATGTGTAATCACATGAAGCACTTTCTGTGATTCCTACAGAATCTTCTTCTGTAGGGTTGCCTACATAACATGAAATAAATGTATCTTTCACCACAAGCATGAGTTTCGAACTTACTATAATATACAGAACTACACTGTTTTTTACCAGTTATTTGTGAGTTTACAAACATTATGCTATTATCACAAAGAAGAAGGGATGCTTTGTGATACTCAGTGTCCTTATTCATACTTTCTGAATTTATCTCCATTCTTTATTGGATACTGGTGGGAATATTGTCACTGAGGCTGAGGAAACGGGTGAGATTCTTCATGTTTTCTTTGCTTTAGCCTTTAACAGAAAGACTAGTTATCCTCAGGACAACCAGGCCCCTGAGCTGCTACACTGGGATAGGGAGAAGAACAGAGCCCCTGCAATACAGGAGGGAGCACTAAGTGACCTGCTGAGCCATTTAGATGCTCAGCAGTTCACATAGCTAGATGGGATACACTTGAGAGTTTTGGGGGAGCTGGTGGAAGAGCTCACTAAGTCACTCTCCATCATTTATCATCAGTCCTGGCTAACTGGAGAGGTCACAGACGACAAGGTGAGCCATTGTGACTCCCATCCCTAAGAAAGGTTGAAAGGAGGATTTGGGGAGTTACAGCCTGACCTTGGCAAGGTTATAGAACTGATCATCTTGAGAGCGTTCCCATGGCACATATAGGACAACCAAGGGATCAGACCCCACCATCATGGGTTTAGGAAAGGCAGGTCCTGCCTGACCAACCTGATGCCTTTTCATGATCAGGTGACCCATCTGGGGGATGACGGCAAAGCTATGGATGTAGTCTACTCAGACTTCAGCAAAATCTTTGACAGGTCTTCCACAGCATTTTCCTTGAAAATTTGGGAGACCATGGCTTGGACCGGTGGACTCTCTGCTGGGTTAAGAACTGGCTTCATGGTCAGGCCCAGAGAGAGGTGTTGAATGGTGCAACATCCAATTGGTGACCAGTCACTTGTGGTGCCCCCCCAGCGCTCAGTATTTGGCCCAGTCTCATTCAAAATCCTTACAGATGATCTGGATGAGGAGATCAAGTATACCCTCAGCAAATTTGCAGACAACACCAAGCTGGGTGTTGATCTGCTGGAAGGTAGGAGAGCTATGTAGAGTGATCTGGACAAGACTGGATAGGTGGGCCAAGACCCAGTATGAGGTTCAACAAAAACAAGTGCTGGGCCCTGCACTTTGGCCACAACAACCCCATGCAACCCTGTGGGAAACTGCAGCGGGCCTGCAGATCCCTTGACGGAGCAAGAGGAGTTTGACCTTGGCCATATTGTTGTATACCCGTGAAGATAAACAACTTTCAGAGACTGAGAGAACCCATGAGATGTACAAGATAAGAAACCTGGACGAGTTTGTACAGAGACAATAGTTTGTACAGAGACAGTAGTTTGTAACTGTTGCCAATAGGTGATTGTTTGTGTGTAATGAGCACCAATAATGTTAGTACACGTACACTTAGGACATATATAAAAGTAGCTGTGTGAAAAAAATAAAGGAGGAAAGTTTTCACTTTTATCTATTCAGGATCTTCGCCTGCTTTTTATCGAGTCCGTCCCAAAACAACGACACAACCTCTACAGGCTAGGGCAGAGGGGTTGGAAAGTTGCCGATTAAAAAATTACCTTGGGGTGCTAGCTAACAACCTACTGGACATGACTCAGCAGTGTGCCCAGGTGGGCAAGAAGGCCAAGGGCATCCTGGCTTGTGTCAGTAATAGTGTGGCAAGCAGGACTAAGGAAGGGCTGTCCCCCTGTAATAACACTGGTGAGACTGCATCTTGAATCCTGTGTCTACTTCTGGTCCCCTCAGTTCAGGTGCTGGAGTGAGTCCAGAGAAGGGCAATGAAGCTGGTGAAGGGTTTGGAGGGTGTTCTGAGGAACAGCTGAGGGAATGGGGGTTGTTTAGCCTGGAGAAGAGAAGGTTCAGGAGTGACCTTATCACTCTCTACAACTACCTGAAAGGAGGTTGTAGCCAAATGGGGCTCAGCCGCTTCTCCCAGGTAACAAATGACAGGGCAAAATGACACAGCCTTAAGTTTCACCTGGTGAGGTTAAGGTTGGGCATCAGGAAGAATTTCTTCTCACAAAAGCTTCTCAAACATTGGAACAGACTGCCTAGGATGGTGGTGGAGTCACCATCCCTGAAGGAGTTTAAGAAAAGTGTGGACATATCATAGTTCCATGGTCTAGTTGACATGGTGGTGTTTGGTCAAAGATTGGACCTGATGATCTCAGAGGTCTTTTCTAACCTAATTGATTCTGTGGTTCTGTGGATTGCTCATAAAGAATTGATACAGAAAGATTATCTATCTGTCACTTCAGAGACAGACAAGAGCTAGAAAGACTAGCTAGAGAGAATTTGTCTGAGGGGTATCTGTTGCTCAGCAGATGCTCACACATGTCAGAATTACTGAGTACTCTGGTACCACTTACACTGCAGAGGGATCCAGCTGGTGTTGAGGGCCTGTTATGTCAACACTATATGCATTTCAGGATGTTTCACAAATTCTAGGATGGTCCCATGGGCTGGACTGCTATGACCAATTGGGAGAAATTGCATTTTTTCCATAGGGATGTCTTCCATTTTACTTTGCATTTTACAAATCCATTTAGCACTCACTCCTTCAGACTACATTGTGAGGAGAGTGACTCCACAATAATCAAGAGATTTGTTTTCAAAACTGCATTCCTGATCTGACCTAAAACTCAGTTGCAGTTACATCCAGAGTACTTTTTTTTGTCAGTGCTCTAAGAACTGCTATAAAATTAAATTTATGATTAAATTAAAATACACAGATGCTTCAACTATTAAAGTGCACAAGACAGTGTCCCTATTTATCCCATCAGCCTCCAGTCCCAAATAGATAAGAGGGAGAGGGAGAGGGAAGGAAAGGGGAAAGGGGAAAGGGGAAAGGGGAAAGG
>JAWMRD010000085.1:37588782-37596282 GCA_035584875.1 Syndactyla subalaris
TTGGTTTGTGAAGTTACTTTTGCAATCATTAATATTATTTTAGTGGAATTTTTGTGCCGTTTTTTTTTTTTTTCTTTTTTGTTTTGGTTTTTTGTTTTGGTTTTTTGTTGTTTTTTGTTTGGTTGGTTTTGGGTTTGTTTTGGTTTGGTTTGGTTTGGTTTTTTTCCTGGTATATTTTTTTACTTGTAAGGATTTTGTTATTTGGATTTGCAGCTCAAACACTTTTTCATGATGCATGTTTGTCTTAGTCACGTGATTTCTGAAAATAAAAAATTAACTTCTACTGGTAGAGATTATCAGATGAGATATTATACGTGATCCAGAACCTGGGAGAGTCTGAAGTCCTATGAACATTTCCTTCAATTTGTAAGGATTGTCGTAAGTAACAAATATTCTCATCTTTTAAAATAATTCTTTTAATTCTGAACTCCTTTTGCTGTCACAAAAAACAAGTAAGTGTCTTATGCCTACAGGTTCTTGTCGTAGCTGTGTGACTGATTTTTACTAAACAGGTATTTTTTTTCCCCATGAAACTTCTTGACACAGACACTGTTATTTTGCATGAATAATACAGATGTTGGTGTAGCTCATCAAGAACCTAAAACAAAGCTTAACAGTATCTCTTGGGTTTTTCTCCATTATCACGATTTAGTTTGTTTTGAAAGGTCTGTGCTAGTTTGCAATTCCTTGCCCAGGATATCCTACTTTTGTTTCCCAGTTTTTTCTTCCCCCCCACTCCCCCCCACCCCATGTTTGTGCCTAACACTGTGTTGTTCCTCCCGCTGTGACCATTTGAACGCAGTCCTTGAGAGCTGATGCATAACCGCATCTGTCTATTTTCCCCTCTTTCCATGTGGTGGCAGAATGGAGCAACCATTTTTTGGAGGCAGGGGAAGTGTGCGTGCAGGTGGAGGTGTTCCCTTCATTTTGAACTCGTGCACTAGTATGCAACGGAATGTGAAACCTTTCCTTCATTCTCTCTCTTTCCTTTTTTTTTTTTTTTTTCTTCCCCTCCCCTTTTTTTCCTGTGGCTAATTTTCCCATGATTTTTGTGATTTTTGTATTTCCCTAAACATTTGGTTTGCTAAGTGCTTTTAAGGAATAGTTCTTAAGTCCACAATCTTAGCATATCTGATACTGCTATTTGAGAAGTCCTGATATAAAGCTGAAATTTAGATTTAAGATTATATTATTTAAGCTTCTGAGGGATTTAAGCTTTTTAAGTCTGTGGAAGCAGGTCCCTTCACCTTCAGTCCCCAATGTGACCCATGAGCAGAAGCCTGTAGGATCTTGCTCAAAAATCTTCCAATTTTGGTCAGTGGCATCAAAGAGCTTTTTGAATGTGTTTTTGTCTTTTTTTTGTTGGTTGGGTTTTTTGTACCTAAGCCTCTGCACTGTTGATATCACAACCATAATATTCAGAGGAGTAATTTCTGTGTTGGAGAAATTAATTTTCACAGAAAATATGCTATTTCTAAGTGTGCTGAGTGCTTCATGGAAGTTGCAAAAGAGACGCGATGTCATTAGGGGTGTTATAAGCATCATGGACATGACAAACCAAGTGAGTATTGTAATGATTATTTAGTACAGGAACATAGGTATGTGTTTGATTTTCTAAAGCAGAGTTTTTATTTGTAAGGAATGTAACAGTAGGAATTCAGTGAAGGAAAGATGTACAAATCTGATAAAGATGAGCTGTGAAAAGGAGGTCAGCAAGTGTATGACAGATTTGTAAAATTCTATTCACTCAAGTTCTACACAATTTCTCTCTTGTAAACTAAGTATCAAAATAGAATTATGATAAAATTTCTGACAATTTGAAGCATGTGAGTGACTGAAGTTTAAAAACTGATACAGGTAGTTAGAGAAGCTAGGTTTGTTGCATGAATGATTTAGGGAATTGTGTAGCTGAAAGAGATAATTCAGAGGAGAAAGCTAATGCCATACAACTTGGTAAGGCTTTTAGTCTGGCTGAATAAGAAGCCTGTTGTGCCCATCTCTCCCACTTTACCTGGATTAAATGTTAAAAGTGGGCAAAGTGTGCACATGCATGCATGTGCATGTTTGTGGCCCTGGGGTCCAGGACACTGTAAAAAGAAGAAATGTTTAATGCAGTTTCTCGTAGCTTGTGTTCATTGTTCCCAGCACAACTTCTTGTTTCATGCTTCTGTCATGCACTTATCCAGGTAAACTGTAGACACAGGTGCTGAGGTTGTTCTCACTCCAGGGCTTTCCTGTGATGGGACCATATAATTAGTGTAAACTGGAGATTACATTGTCATGTGAACAGATGGATATAAGGCATTGCCTAAGTCAGACTGATACAATATTTATAAGATTCTACTGAAATGATCTGTGATGAATGTATAATACTAGACCTGCCAAGCATGTTAGCCAGAAAACCAGTGCATTACTTCAAATGTGTGTGGCCCCAAGTCTGGCTCTGCTTCTCAGTTCCCTTCATAAGGTCATAATAACTTGCTTGTCCGCTGACACTAATCATCATCATCTCTAAGTAGTATTGATCTTTTAGTGTCTGCCAGTCATCTTTATGTGGCATATACTGTCACCACAAAGACTTCTGTTAGAAAGTTTTACCTGAAAATAAAGCTGTTAGTTGGTTTTAAATTCCATCAAAGTCTAATTCTTATTTCCTAATGCATAGTCTTTCATATAATGAATTTCATATAATTTCATATAATGAATTTCAAATAATTGCATGAAGTGCCAACAACCTGAAAACATATCCAGAGAAGGGAAAAATAAAGTATGAATGGAAAAGAAACTCTGAAAATTCTTTTCTTCACTGTATGATTTTCTGTTTTGTTATGATTCTTTAACAGTCTTCATAGAGGGAATATGGACTCTTAAGTGGACGCTGGAAGGGAAAAGAAACTAGCTTGAAGTGCTTGTCTCATAAAGTTGAAAATCTTCCCATTTTTACCCCACAGGCAGTGAGTTTGGAAGAGAAAGATTTATTTATTATGGAGATAGTACATTTTGGATACCACTGTCTCTCAAAAGATCTAGATTTTTAATGTTGTGATTATGTTCTTCTACCCATAGTCTGAAACCTGAAAGCAACCCATGCCCTATACAAGCCCGGAAGATAAGGGGCTAATATGTATGTCTCAAACACTGATAGCTGGATAGTCATAGCCAACAGAAGACTGTTGGTAAGGACAGGCTGTGAGAAAGAACAGGATGTGGCAGGAGAAGGAGGCCATATACAGGTAGGGCAGCACTTTTCTGGGACAAATGTCCTTGACCTGGCTCCTGAAGATGAGCACAACACAGTACAGCACAAGAGCAGAAATGAGGCTGAGAAGTGAGCATGAACTATTGAGCAAAAGTTGGCCCAGTAGTGGGGGCATTAAGAGCACTAACAACACCTGAAGCTCTCAGACCCCTTTCCAGAAAGGTCTAGAAGAACAAGCTGTGCATGATAACTCATTTGCTCATTAAAGTTAGTGAGAAACTTAGCTCCAGGCAGGGAAACATATATAAATGGTACTCCCTTGAAGCCATGGTGGTAACCCTCAGGACACTGAACACAGGGTGGATCAGTGCTGGAGCCAGGACTGGTGATCTTTCTCTGTTTCTTCCTATATTCCTTTTTTTTTCTCTCTCTCTTTAATCTCCCTCTCTCTCTCTTCTCTTTCCCCTACTCCTTATTGAAAATCCTCTGACACCTGTTTATACTATAAGACAAGGGACTAACATACCAATTTCTTTGCTACGTGTATAATTTACTAATAAAACTTTGTAAGCTTTTGCAAACCCTCTGACTTGTATCCTTCCTTTTTGACCATAAGCATTTCCACACCTGTGTCCTTTCCTTTCTCTTTCAGGTTGGGACTCCACAGGCCAAACTTAAATTTGTGTGGAATTTAATCATAAATGAATTTTTTCAGTTCACTCTCTGAGTGGAAATCTTTAAATAGCACTAGAAACAGTCCACACAATCTGTCAAATAAACATTTGTGAAACAACTAATTCTAAAGAATTTTCTTATATAGTCAATGAAGATCAAAGTAATGCTGTCAAAGCCACAGAAAGAGTATATATTGAATCTCACTTTCATTTGAAACCTTTCAATTGTAACACTTTGATTAGGAAACCAAACATGTGTCTTGTTCCAGAGCAAAGATTCAGACCACTCTGTCTGCAGGGGAGGATGAAAGCTTCTGAAACACACAGGCTACATTTCTGGCTTGGAATTCATCTGGGAGCTTACCCATCCTCTGCACTTGTGTCTGTATGCTGGGGAAGCCACCAGGGAGCTCTAGTAAAAAGCTCAAGCCGTTGCTGATTTTTAGGCAGTGAGTTCTCTCAGGAAACTAAGATAGAGCTGTGAAGTCTGGAGAGTATGAGTAACACAAACGTATGATAAGGTCCCATTTCTGACCCCAGGTCACTGAGTTGGTTGCTGTGTTATTGAACACCTCTGTCTAAAGTGATAGATGATCAGATTGATTAATCACCTCTGATTTTGGGAGGCTTGCAGCACTATGGTCCTACACCAACTCTTGACTGGGAAGTGCATGTCACCTCATGAAATTGTGGGCATCATAGAGAGCACATGGATTGTATGGCTTGGGTTTGAAGTCAGAGTGATTAGAATGAGATCCATATTCTGGTAATGTAAATGTGATAACTAATATCTTTTAATACTGCAGTGTACCAAAGGAAAGTACAGTGAAAAATAATTACATTCAACCAGATAGAAACTGGAAGGAAAAATGCAAAAATTCTCTGTGAGTCTTGGGAAGACACGGATTGAGAAAGAAAAATTCTCCTTTCTTCTATACCTCTTTTCACAGTTATTATGAGGAAGAACTTCTTTATTTTGCAAGTGACCATGCACTGAAACAGATTGCCCAGAGAGGCTGGGGAGTCTCGCTCACTGGAGATATTCAAGAACTGTCTGGACACAATGCTGTGCCATGTGCTCTGGAATGATTCTGTTTGAGCAGGGAGTTTGGATGAGATGACCTACTGTGGTCACTTCCAACCTGAATCATTCCATGATTCTGTGATTATGACATGTCAAATATAAATAATTTCTTCATAGCTTTGGGGTTATCTAATCCCAAATAATCTAATATTTGCTCCAATACAAAACTAATCTTCCATTTTAGATTAAGGTCAAGAGCTACTTTTAACTAAGACCCATATCTTTATGGGTCTCTGAGTCAAGGCTGAAAGTATTTAGCAGCTGTGATCATTACATATCGGCCTCCAAGGCCATTAAGAGCACACCAATGTCAATATAAGAACAAACTAAAACAAAGAGCTGCTTCTTTAGTTTGGAAACATGCAGTTTTGCTGAATCAAATCACCAGGTTGCTCTCAGACCATCCCACAACCTTCCTGGGGTGGGCAACTGCATCTGCACACAGGCATGTTCACCAGGGAAAGGCAAAGAGGCATAGGAGGCCCTGAGGTGGAAATCTAATAATTGAAAAGGTCTTACATGATCTAAGATACCAGGCCCATTTGCAAAGCCTGGTGAACAGACTTCGTTATTGGCTGCCTCAGGTTATCAGGGTAGACAGTGACAGATCATTTTATAAGGTCTGAAGGGAGCCAGATCAGTCTGCTTAGAAAAACAAATAAATCCAGGCCTGAGACTGAGTTTAAAAAAAGATTTACAAGGCTCACGGGCGCATGTGGCTCTCTCAGAGAGAATTCTGGCTGCTGGGCCTGTATGACTACCCTATTTCACAATTGCTGCTATCTGCAAAGCAAGTGAATTATTTTCTTCTGATTGCAGAAAGTTTATTTTATTTTTATGTTTGTTTGTTTTTTTTTTCTTGCTAACATCTGCACTGTAAATAGACAATGAAACGGATATATAAAGAAGAGAAAGGAAAGATCTATTACAAAATGATCACATACAAGAAAGCATAAATCTTTTGATGTGTGACCTTTTAGTTATAGATTTCCAGGGATAGATTGAATTAAAAAAACCCTCATCAAATTATTGAAAGAGTTACGTCTTCCATTCCACATAAAAACAAAAAGCAAATGCTATTCTAAGTGATATAGAAAAGAATACACACAGAACCATTATTTTTTAAAAAAAAAGACTCTTGAAATATACTTAATGTATTAGAAATTAAAATGTATTTTTTCATTATTAAAACAGTTTTTAACTTAGTCTTAAGCAATAATGGTCAGTAACATCTGCTGGAGCAAGTTGAATTGTTGAAAAAGGTCAAATGAAATTATTCTTGTTCTCTTTAAACCTTTGTGAGATTATTACAATCTGCTTAAGTATTGCAGAAAGAACTTGAGATTCGAATATTTTCCCCAACAAAATTAAAACTCAAACCAAGTTATCCATTGATTTCAAAAACAGATTTTTTAATTAATTGCTAAGAAATGGAGAGAGAGAGAGAAGAAGGAAAGATAGGAAAAATACCATGATTATTTTTTAGAATCAGAGGGAAAGAATGCCACCACAAAATTAATCTTTTTACCAGGATATCGGTGTATGCGTGCATGCGTGCGTGTGTGTGTCTGTGTGTGAAAAGAGCTGTTTTAGCCTCTTTTTCTTCCTGTCTCTGTTGTTTTCTTTGACTTTATCTCTTAGCAGCAGTGGGTCTGAGGTCTCTGGAACACAAGCAGAGTGCTCAGCTCTGCTGCTCATACCAAGGCTCGCTGTAGGGATCCGTGCAGAGCTGGGCCTTCCTGGCCTTCAGAAATATGGGAAGTCAGAGAGATGAGGCAAACCCACGTAACGCAGTGGGCCTCAGTTCTCTCAGGGCCAGCACAATCTCAGTCTCCACTGGCAGTCAGGCAGTATGCAGTGGCGAAGAGAAGAAGTGAGGAGAGGTTGGGGAGCAATTCCCAGCTGAAGTAGCCTCTTTCCCCCTTCCTTGCTCCTAATTTCCCAAAATTTGTCTTCAGCTTTTATAGCATTCAAAAGAGGGTTGCACATGGTTCCTTGGCACATAGCCTTGTTCAGGTGTTCGAAAAGATAAGGTATTCTATACAATGACAGGGTTTTCTGGCAGGATGTTTGTTTGTAGGTCTGTCTTAGCTAGAAGTTTTGTTTTGTGAGAATCTTCACAAGCAGGATGCAGAGCTTTGTTGACACAGTTCGTTATGACAGGATGTTTTTTAACAGGGACTGGGTGTTGGATAATGAAGGAATATTACTTATTACCTTTTGTGTGTGTTATCTGTATACAACAGAGATCTAGGGGAAAAAAGCAACAAAAAATCAGGCATTAGTGATAGAACATGTAGGATGATGTGGTGGGCTGCATAGGGTTTAATTTTACTCTTGTGATTTCTTTATTTTGGCCACAACTTTTATTCATAAGCATCAGAGAGACACAGTCTGCATTTATTTTCCATAGAGTCCCACTCATTAGTCAATAGAAACTTGGTAGCCATCATCCCTGATTAGAATGAAGACTAAATGAAAGTGTGTGGGAAAATTTTAAGGAAAAAAAAAAAACACAAAAAAACCCCAAAAAGATATTATTG
>JAWMRD010000085.1:37601282-37608629 GCA_035584875.1 Syndactyla subalaris
CTTCTTTATTACATTTATATGAAATAAAGAAAAATACAATATGTGTATACTGAATCTTGAGTTCCATTCCCTCCTCCAGAAGGGATTCTTGTATTTCATCCACCAATCTCCCTTCCTTACTGATTGCACTAGCTGTTAGGTTTCAGAGTCATTCCTTTTACAGCTTTACAAATCTGACATGTCCCTCTGTGCAGCACCCTAACCTCAGCAAGTGGTGTGGAAAATACTGCTACCTAATCAACTAGTACTTTAGTCTCTATGACATGTCTCTAAAGTCCTTAAGAGGAAGGCATAAAATCTGTCTCTCCAACCTGGGTAAGTGCTGAAAGCATCCTTTTGCTATTATCTTAATTTTGATTTGCTTTCATCGGAGTAATATCTACTGAGATGAAGACTGATACGGGTTTTTACAGAATCAATAATTAGGAAATTTTTTAGTAAAACAAGAAGCTGCCTTCAGCTTTTAGTTCTGCTAAAGAAGATCATGATTTTTTTTTTTTTTCAATGAAAGCCTTAGTTAAGGGCTCAGTGTTTATTAATTTCATATTATTGAGGAAGAAGATAGAGTTAGGAAGGTCAATTTCCTCTTTTGTTACCCTCTAGGTAGTGAGGTGTTGTGTCAGCAGGTACCTAGGAGAAAAATGTTATTTAGAGAACCTTTGAAAAAATGCAAGAAACTCTGGAAAAAAAAACCAAGCAAAACCAACATAGATTTAAATGAGGAACCATGTGAAAATAGTCACTACCATGGAAAGGGGAAAATAACAATTTTATGCTTTTTATGTACTATATTCTTGAGTGTGAGAAAAGGAGAAGGATAGAGAAGTGCAGGCATGAATGGAGGCTCCAAGCTGGGGAGGGAAAGGGAGTCTTGGATTTGTGTTCAGACATTTGAGAATTGTTTTAGGGAATGAAAGGAAGGGAGAAAATGAGAGGGAAAGGAAGCTATAGGTTTGAGGTTTTGAAAGAAAAACTGAAAGAGAGACCTTGTATGATGAAATAATGTTGTAAGGACATTGCTGTTAGACCTTTGTCTGAAATATAGTGAATAAGTGTTATCTGAGGAAGTGGAAAGAAACCTTACCTAACTGACAAAGTGAACAACAGAAAAGAACAGGGCACCACAGTAGCTGGAGTAACAGTATATAGGAACAGATGGGGAAAAAGGCCCACTTGGCCTGATGTGCTAGATGGATGAGAAAGCACCCCTTTTATTTTGTTATTACAAATAACTTAGTGTAGTCAATTACAGCTTTTGTGTTGATGTCTGCCAAGGTGAATTTTCCAATGAGGTTGTTAATTTTGCCTTGTAAGCATAACTAATAATTGACCTGAATAATAGGTAAAGACAATTACCATTCCATTCCCCCACCTCCTCTGAGATACCCATCTCTTCACCTATAGCGTAGCCTTACAGATATTTTAAGCAGCAATTATTGTGCTTGAGTGATCAGAAATATTCTGAAGGACAACAAAATTTTATGATCATGTAATAAAAATATTCTTGGTGACAGATCCATCAGGAAAATGGATACCTCTTCACTTCTTCATGCCTCTTGTGCACTGACGTGCCCCTCTCTCCTTCAATGAAAGGAAAGTCCCACTTATCCAACCTGATTTCCTTTTATGACATGGTAACTCAGTTAGGTGATCAAGGCAAGACTGTTGCTGCAATCTTTTTGGATTTCAGTAAAGCTTTTGATATCGTCTCTCACAGGATCCTTCTGTAAAACGTCCAGCACATAGCTGCACAAACACATCATGTGGTGGGTGAACAACTTACTCATGGGTCAAGCACAGAGAGTAATGGTGAAGGGGGTAACATCAGACTGGTGACCTGTCACTAGTGGGGTTCCACAGGGCTGCATCATGGGCCCTGTGGTCTTCAACATCTTCATAAATAACTTGGATGCAGGACTGGAAGGGATACTGAACAAGTCTGCAGATGCCACAAAACTGGGAGGAGCTGTTGACTCCCTGGAAGGCAGGGAGGCCCTGCAGAGACACCTTGACAGATCGGGCAGTCACCAACCATATGAAGTTCAACAAGGGAAAGTGCCAGATACTGCACCTGGGATGGGGCAACCCTGGATGTTTGTACAGACTGCGGAATGAGATGCTGGAAAGCAGTGCCATGGAAAGGAACCTGGGGGTCCTGGTGGATGGCAAGTTGAATCTGAGTCAGCAGTGCCCTGGCAGCCAGGAGGGCCAACCCTGTCCTGGGGGCATCAGGCAAAGCATCGCCAGCTGGTCGAGGGAGGGGATTGTCCCGCTCTGCTCTGCACTGGGGTGGCCTCAACTTGCGTGCTTTGTGCAGTTGTGGGTGTCACAATATAAGAATATAAAGCTATTAAGAGTGTTCAAAGGAGGGCAGTGAAGATGGTGAAGGGCCTTGAGGGGAAGCCCTATGAGGAGAAGCTGAGATCACTTGGTCTGTTCAGTCTTGAAAAGAGTAGACTGAGGGGAGACCTCACTGCACTCTGCAACTTCCTCATGAGGGTCAGAGCATGGGCAGGCACTGATCTCTTCCCTGTGGTGACCAGTGACAGGACCTGAGGGAATGGCCTGAAGTTGGTCAGGAGAGGCTTAGGTTAGTTCTTCACCCCAACGATGGTTGGGCACTGAACAGGCTCCCCAGGAAAGCGGTCAGAACACCAAACATGACAGAGTTCAAGAAACATTTGGATGATACTCTTGGGCACATGGTGTGACTCTTGGGAATGATCCTGTACAGGGCCAGGACTCAACGACTCTAGTGGGTTCCTTCTAACTCTGCATATTCTGTGATTGTGTGTGATTCAGTGTGGGAGCTGCTTGGTTAGGTCAAATGTGACTGTTGCTTTACCTGATCAAAGGGAGAATCGTTTGTCAGAGCATGGCTACAAACCACTGGAAATATGAAGATGGGAGACAGCCCTTGTTAATGATTAAAAAGTGACACCTGTTGTCATGTCTGAAAATAATCGAGAGGTTGTTGCTTTTGAAAACAAGCAAGAGGAAAACCAATCACAATCACAATCACAGCTGCACTGGCACTTGAGAGAAACATGACAAGTTCTGTGCTAAAATCTTAGCTCTGCCTACTTATAGAGATGATGTCCCACCACTAACAATCCCTCAGCTTTTCCATGTGCATTGAGTTTACATGGCCAGGTTTCAGTAGCAGGGAGGCTACAGAGTAGGTTTCTGTGAGAAGATGCCAGAAGCTTCCCCCATGTTCAGCAGAGCTGATGCCAGCCTGGTCCAGAATGGACCTGCCACTGGCCAGAGCTGAGCCAATCAAGAATGATAGTAATGCTTCTGTTATAACATATTTAAAGGGAAAAAAGCTATTGTGCAGATGAAAATTATGACCAGTGAGAACATGTGAACACTCTGCAGATACCAAGGTCAGTGGGAAAGGAGGCGGGGGAGGTGCTTCAAGCACCAGGGCTGAGGTTCTTCTGCAGCCCACGGTGAAGATCATGGTGAAGCAGTTGTGCCCCTGCAGCCAGTGGAGGACGACAGGGGTGCAGGAATCCACTTGCAGGCCACGGAAGAGACCCATGCCAGAGCAGATGGGTGGCCAAAGGATGCTGTGACCCCATGGCAGGCCCATGCTGGAGCAGGTTTTCCTGGTAGGACTTGTGGCCCTGTGGGGTATCCACACTGGAGCAGGTTGTGCCTGAAGGACTGCGCCCTGTGGAGAAGTGATCCATGTTGGAGCAGTTCATGAAGAATTGTCTCCTGTGAGATGGTCTCACATTGGAAAAGTTCAGGGAGGATTGTTTCCCATGGGAGGAACTCTGCATTGGATCAAGGAAAAGACTCCTTTCTCTGAGCAGTAGCTGAAAACAACCTGTGATGGACTGACCTTAACTCCCAGTCGCCACCTCTCTGCACCACTGTGAGGATATAGATCTTGGAAAGAAGGGAGGGGTAGGGAAAGGTGTTTGGTGTTTTTAAGATGTATTTTAGTTTTCTTTGTCTTCCTCTTATTTAGTTAGCCTTAAATTAATTTATTCTTCCACTTTGAGTCTGTTTTGTCCATGATGGTAATTGGTGAGTGACATCTCCCCGTTGTGAGACACTGGATTATTATACTAATTATTGGCTCAGATCAACTCAAGTGTGTCTGTGTTTGTGTGTGTAGAAAGGGATAGCCCTGTCTGGGAGGGGCAGCCAAAGCAAATTAAAGCAGCAGCATGTGCCCTTCATGTTGTTCTCAACCTACCACCTGGCCATGTGAAATCTGAATTTGCACAGGACTCTTGGGTAGTAGTCAATTTTCCTCTCCTTTTCTCTTTATTTACTTCTTCCCTTAATCTCTTTTTTTTAATGTTTTAGGTAGCTTGAGACTGGATGGGTTGGTTTGCTAAGTTTTATGGCTTAGCTAATTCAATGATTTGTGGAATGCTTTATTTTTGTTTTTACCTTTCAAACTTTTGGCAATTAGTCTTATTTCCTAAAATATACCAGTAAAAGTACCCCCTGAGAAAATGTATGGAGCTTTTCTCCTACATGCTCTCTCTTAAGGTGTTTCAAGAACTGAGGGCTCTTCTAAAAATTTGGCGTGCAAATTTTTGGAGCCTTGTATAGTTTTTACAGTAAAATTCCTTGGGTGAGCTCATAGGTTGAGACATAGGATCTTACAATGGTCCTTATCTCAACTCATGAACCCTTTGTTATATTTTCTCTCCTCTGTCCAGTTGCAGAGGGGACTGATAGAGAGTCTTTAGTGGGTTCCAGGTGTCCAGCAAGGGTCAACCCACTACAATAAGCCACACTTGCTACTTCAGTAGTTAAATATACAGAGAATTGTGATTGATTTTCTTCTTCCTTCTTGTTTGTTTCAGATGATTTAACTATTTGACCTCTTGATGTCATTGTTCATGGGGGGGGGGGGGGGAAATAGTTGATTCTCAATACTGCTTTTAATTATGCATTAGAAAATCCTTCTTCACCTAGTTGTCAACTTGTAAGACTTACCTGTGCTCTAATCTAACATTTTACAAAGAAATGAAGTCTGACTTTGCACATGGTGCTGCTTTACACTTTCTACAGAACAACTTATGGTAAAAGACTTAATTAGAGAAGATTTTACATGGAAGCATTTAGTCTTGTGATATTGTTTATCTGTTTCGCCATGACTAACTCATCAAAATCTTGTTTTCTAGTGTTGAAATTTCCTTCCACCTTTAAAAAAATACGCATAATCTTCCTGTGTTCTACCTTTTTCCTAATCTTGCCACTGGATGTAGTAGAATCACACGGTTTAGGCACATTTAGAGGGTGACTCAGGGAGGATGAACAGTAATCAGATTCACAAATTTATAGATTCTTCTTTTTTAATATAGGTATAGAAGTAGATAAATAATCCTCACAGTCAGTGTGGGGTTTTTTTTTTCCTTTAGTCTGTACATTTAGAGGCAGGCATAAGCATAATTCTGCTGCTGATACATCTCTGGTTATTACTAGGTTTGCAATTCAATTACCCAAAGGGCCTCAAGTACCATTGATTATTCATGGGATTCTTGGGTTGGTCTGGCTACAAAACTACTCATTAATCCCTTGAGTGCCCCTGGGCAGTCAGTATGCATTTAGCATAGCAAATCTGTTTCAGCTGTAGAATATAACAGGCTTTGGATAGTGAAGTGCCTGGAGTGAGATCAGGTCTCCAGCCAGGCCACAGCCACCAGTGGCTGGTACTCTTCAGCATGACTCAGGCTCCCCACGGAAGTGGTCGTGGCACCAAGCCTGCCAGAGTTCAAGAAGCATTTGAACAACAATCTCAGGCACTTGGTGTGACTCTTGGGGGTGGTGCAGGGCTAAGGATGATCCTCACAGGTCCCTTCCAACTCAGCATATTCTGTGATTCTGTAACAATACTGTTCAAAATCAGGTAGCTGTGGGCTTTCTGAAAACAAAGTGCCCAAGGAGTTAAGTTAGCAAAAATCAAGTGGCTCATTTGACAGCTACACAACATTGTGACTAATTAAGAAAATGGAGGAAAAAATCCTTCTCTCATGGCTCACATTTCCAAGAGGCTATCAAGTTAATTTAACAACAGTTTGAAAGTATTTTAATGTATTTTTTGATGCCTAGCATTCGTATAGATACATCTGTCTGAGCAATACAAAATCTGTGATTGCAGTGAATTCATGTCCAAACCAGATTAACCGCAACAGTCAGTGTAAAGTCTGCACTTGTCATTTATGCTTCCAAATACAGTCACACTGCAGTTGGTTGACATGAAAATAAAAATTGCTGTTCCTTGCTCTTCTCTCCTGGTTCTGTTTTATTAGATGTGCATTCCACAGAAAATTCTTTTATTTCTTCTCCATAATTACATACTTCTGCATATGTTGCATTTTCCTGTGTGAGAAGCTGAAGTTTAGCTTTTGCATCCTTTATTTTGTAAATGGCAAAGCTTTTGAAGACCAGTGCAGTCCAGGCTTTTTAGTTCACATAGTCCAGTTTTCTACAGAAAAATGCTGAAGATGTATTGTAGGTCAGTAAGCTGATATTAAAGCAGATTGATAGAAATGTCTAGAAAAGCTTGCACAACTCTAACTTCACAATGTTTGACTCAAGTTAATGCTTTCTGTGCATTGCTTCTGAGTCGTTGCATTATTTGAATCCCTTTCCCACGTGAGACATTAAAACAAAGCAAATCAAACTACCGGTGGACTCAGATTTTTTTCACTGGGCCTATCTTTTTGCAGGTATGCTTTTGTGTCCACACATGCATTTGTGTTCATCTACACACAGGAGTATAATTTTGTACTGTATATGTATTATAAATATATAGTGGGGAGAAAGAGAGAAATGAAAGAGGGAGAAGGATATGAAGCTAGTGAGCTAAAAAATTTTCTGATCAATATCTTACTGTCATACGTCAACCTTGTATCTTTCTTTAGGATGCTGTCATGGTTTAAAGCCCACCTGGAAATTAAACATCACATAGCTGCTCTCTCAACCCTCCTCTCTTCACACCCCAGTGCTATGGGGAGAAGAATCAAAAGTAAAACTTCTAGGTTGAGAATAAGAACAGTTTAATAATTGAAAACAAAGTAAAATATAAAAATAATAATGAATAATAATACTAATGATAATAAAAAGGGAAGGAAAAAGAACCCCTAACAAGTGATGCACAGTACAATTTCTCACCACCTGCTGACTCATGCCAGACCCCATTCCTGAACCCAGATCAGCCTCACTTCTGGTCTATATCCTAAGGAGTATATACACTATATTGTGGAATATCTCTCTGGCTGGTTCAGGTCGCTTGTTGTGGGAAAACAGCAGGACGATGAAGAAGGAATTTTCCTTGAGTGGATAGAGCTGTCAGCATAATGTTCCTGGGAA
>JAWMRD010000085.1:37608729-37623334 GCA_035584875.1 Syndactyla subalaris
AATTGTAACTCTGACTTATAACCTCTCTTGTGGTGGGTCCATTTGTCCTGCCGGTTTACCTCCAAACCAGCACACATGCCAATGTCCTTCCTCACGTGATGACTCTGCTGTAAAAATCCCTTTGGAAACCTTGAAGATTTTTAACATCTGGCCTGGGCTATTCGTCTCAAATGTTGGAGCCATCATGATGGACCATGATTGATGCTGAGACTTAGGAGGTGTCAGAGACTCCTGATATGTCCCAGGGGCATGTCTGGTGACACTATCCATTGTAAAATTCCCCACCCCAGGGGATGTACAAAGCATTCCCACCTGAGCTTGAAGTGTATAATACCTCTTGAGATCTTTGAGTTTTGGCAGGGGCCTTCCTGCAGCCCCAACAAATCAAGACAATCACTTCAATCAACAGACACTGAGTACAAAATTTCATTGCTGGATCCAGTGGGTGGTCACTATATGCATCTTTCCACCTTCTTTTTCTTGCTTTCTTTCCCTTTTCCTTAGGTGTTATTTTTATGTCTTATTATTGTTGTATTTCTATAAATTATAACACCCAAAACAGCAACATACCTGTTTATCTTTGAAACAAAATTGTTCTGAAATCAATCCTCCCTAGATATGTTTACAAACACAAAAAAATTCAGTGTCATTTCACTCCAGTTCGCCCCAAAGGGATTTATTAACAAGAACCTCGGTACTGTCACCTTCTGGGATGAATCATAACAGAAGGGAACTGCCCAGGATAAGAATCTCTGGATGACACGTTGAGGGTTTTTTCCTACTTCCTTTAAAAATATCTTGAAAATGGAACTGGAAGATACAACACTGAAAAAGAAATTATTTATTTAACTGTGGTATAATATTTCAAACAAGTGTCTGAAGGGGGCCTATAGAGAAGCTGGAGAGGGACTCTCCATCAGTACTGATAGGACAAGCAGTAATGGATGTAAACTGAAAGTGGGGAAATTTAGATTAGATATTAGAAAGAAATTCTTTGCTGTCAGGGTTGCCCAGGGAGGATGTGGATGTCTCAACCCTGACAGCGTTCAAAGCCAGCTTGGATAAAGCCTTGACCAATCTGAGATGTCCCTGCCCGCGGCAGATGGGGTTAGGACTAGATGATCTTTAAGGTCCCTTCCAACCCTTTAACATTCTATGATTCTATAAAGCACCCTAGAAGGTCCAACAAAATAAACACAGACTGGTTTCTCTTTCACATCCACTGAGGTACTATTTGCATCCTCTATGTCTGATGTTAACAATTTTTCACAGCTCTTCACTGTGAGATACCCTAGAGTTTGTGTTAGTACAGCAATCTATATACTTCTTGGTTGATTTCTTGTTTGTTTTTCTCTTTTAAATTTCCCAATAATTTTTCATAAATTGTGGGATTAGAAAACAGACAGGACAAGATTTAAAGAAAATTTGGGGGAAAACCAAAACGGATGCATCATCAAAAAAGCCTTTCTTTGGTCATTCTTGTTTCTGTGGAGTGCTTCAATTTGCACTGCATATGGTTTGACAGGAAAAAGCACAGGCAAAGGGAAATCTTTAGGAAAAGTATGAAGCATATCTTCACAGTGAGGCAGTGTGCCCCTCAGGTTTGTTTCTTAGGAGTTCATATATGAGTATGAACTCTTCTTGAGATACTCTGAAGTTGGAGACCTGTTTGCAAAAATATGGCTTGTTTGTTGAAATTACTTTCATTCATAAGATCTTTAGAAATTAAACTCTACTAAAATTCAGCTAATATACTGCTTTTCTTTTTAGCATATTTTTTGATTTTTTTTTTTAATTGGAAAATATATGATTTGAACAATAACTTCCCTTCTCCCAGTTTGGTATAATTAGTCTTGGAAACAAAACATGGTTCTGAATATTTCTGAAGAAATAGTTACTGAAAATATTGTTAGTTTTTTACGTCAAAATCAAGTAGGCAACTCTAATCTTTACCCAGAAACCAAGTTTGTAGTGTTGTTTGTTTGTTTATAGTAAGCTTTTAAAATCATACACAAATTTCTGAAATCCTCATAGAACTTTGTGGTTGCTACTACACAATCTAGATTTCTTTCAAGGGAAAGCTAAACCAATAGCTCAGTTTCATGTGCTCACCAAATCTTCTCCAGCTGCTAATGCAGATGCAAACCTCAAGATAGCACATCTTCTTGAAACAACCTCAAGGTATGTGCTTCATAGGGACTTTCAGTCCAGAGTAACAAACTAAATTTTGTCCAGAATAAATTCTTCAATGACTTGCATACATAGTGTCCTCAACATCAACAGCTTTGATGTAGTAATTGCTCCTGGTGGTCCAAATGATAATAATTTAGGCATAGCTGATTGTAGTGACTGAGATGCATTTTGTAAACTCTATTAAAGTGCTAAAAACCTTAATGGAATAGTTACAAGCCAGAGGTAGGCTTGAATTCCATGTCAATCTCTAGATGTCAGATACAAGACAACAAGTAGATGCAATTAAATTTTTGCTCTAATAAATTTTACAATTTAGTTTTAATATTGGATTCTTAACCAATAAAAACCTGTCTTCAAAACTGCGTCACATATTCTTTAAGACAGTTGCAACTAAATTCCCTTGTTCTATGCAGAAAGTTCAGCAAATTTTCTTTTATGTGTAAGGAAAAACCTTGCAAAGGAGCCTAGCATGAGTACTAAACTTGATATCTGCCTACGATTAGGTGGTGTGAAAATAATATGCCAGGGTTGATGGCATATTATATGTTGTGTTTGGATAAAACCTGAAATTGTTGGGTGTGAAACTGCTTTATACTTGGTTCATTAACTGTTTAAAGCCAAGGAGTTTTATCAGTAAAAAAAATATGATTTATTGAGACTGACATGCCTTGCTGAAAGCTTGTGTTTGTCAGGTTGCTGAAGAGCTACCTGGGTTTCTATCAGATTGCCTGGGCTTATACAGAGTGGAAGATTGCAGTCCTGAAACTGTAACCCTGGCATTCCAGTGAGACCTGATCCTCTTGAAATGAGGGACAAGGCCAGACCTGGTTAACAGAGATATCAGCACTCCTGAGTGAGCTGCTGGGGAGATGTGCAGTATTGGCATCTCCAGCGGCTTCTCACTAAACCTGCCCAAACCCTGTTCATCCAGGTCCCTCCAGAGAGAAGGAGGATAGGTGTCTGCACCATCTGAACAGCCTTATTAACATAAAAGCCCAGTGGGATTTTGCTATTATATGTAATTTCAAAAAAATAAGGTTAGATTAAATTACCCTTTACAGAAATTACAAGTATTTCTGCTTGCATAGTATATGATTTTATTTCAGTGAAATTTACATTTAAAACTCATTAAAAATTCTAAATTTTCTTCAAAGATGAAAATAAAATGGGAAATTTGGCTTTTCACTAATTCAAGTATTAATATAAAAAAGAGCTATCTATGTAAGTATTCACGTATATAGATGTGTATATAATCATATTCTAGCGTTTCATGGGATATTAGCAACCTAAACAAAAAAGCAATGAAGCCATAGTAGAAGCTAATTTGTGGATGTTATATGATTTCATTAATAAATGGAATAAAAAATGCAAGAGACAGGTTATTGTTACAATGCATTTTGGAAATGAAAACAGGAACAAGAAAAGCAACTGGAATAAGGAGTCACAGGACAGCAACGGCCCCGAGGAAAGGCAGCAGTGGAAAGCTGAGACTTAGGAGAAGTGTTCCTGAAGCTTGAAGCAGACATTTCTCATTTATCTCCTGTTTAATGGAAATGTAATTATTTACAATATTACTATGCCAATTTAATTTTCTAATGGCAACTACTTATCAGAAATTTTAGCTCAACATAATAAATTTTCTCATTAACATTTAAAGCTGGCTCATATATGTAATTTTTTTATATATAATTTTGACAGTAGAAGACTTTCTTCATAGAAATAGGCTTATGTGGATTTCTTTTTTTTTCTTTCTAATAAACATATAGGCAACTGGTCAGGTAACATTTTCATTAACACTTGCTTGTCCTTTTTGACCAAATGCTGGAATAAACGGGGTCAAACAGGGTCAAATGGCGTCTATTAAATTCTTGAGCTAATTTGAATTAAATCAAATGAGCAACTAATTTAAATAAGTGACAGAATTTCAGGGCCAGGTATCTCTAATAATCTTCCCGTGTCTTAGGATACCAAGTACCTCATGTTCAGGAAATTTAGAGAGACTTGCAAACAATCATTCTAAGGCACTTATATACAAAATTCAATTGCTTCAGTAAAAAAAACAAAAACAAAAACAAAAACAAAAAAAACCCCACCCACATAAAACTATCTTTGCCACTTTAAAAATAAAGTATAATACTGATAAACAACTTGATAGAAGAATACATTAGAACAAACAGTTTTTCAGAAGTATAGAATCTCCACTTATGTCTTTTATTTTACTGAGAAGGCTAATTGATGTTCAACTATACAGTCAGATTGTATATAACCTGGGTGAATACTTAAAGATGGGCTATTTTTTGGGAATGACAATAAAGAACTTACTGACTTTGTTCTTTAAAACAAGCAACCTCGCTTCCACTCCCAAATCCATCTCCATTTGTACAGATCACTTCTAGTAAATATGCTGTTTGGATTGTGCACAAATATGACTCATTGTACACTTGCATTTACCCTTAACATTAAAGGAAGCTTAGTTTAATGCTTCTGAGACAGAAAATTTTCTGTACATGTCACCATGTTCTTGAAAGGTGTCTTCAAAATGCTAATTTAAAAAAAAAAAAAAGAAGACTAAAAGATGTGATGTTTAATGGTTTAATGTAATCTGGTTGATAAAATATGGAAGTTATTTGATTTCTAGGGCATCGTTATTTAAATATTTTGGTGAAGTTAAAGAAAAGAGGAATTAGCCGTTTTTTAATACTGAAATCTAAATACCTGTTTTAATAATTTTGTTATAGTGAGTGCTTGCATGTTTTTGTCAGAATACAATTGCCATTACTTAGTTTTTAGGCACAATTGGAAATACTGCAATTCATTGAAGCATACATAAAACAATCTTTCAAAATATTAGTTATCAATTTGAAAATTATCTCAGCTGTAACAATGCTGTGGTTCATTACCTTTATATACACTCTTCTCAGAGTACTAATGGCTACATGCAGATATTTCAAACAAGTTCATAAACACAGGAGCACAGACAGTTAAGCAGTGATTAATTTTTTCAAGACCACGTGATGTCCCATAATTCTTTAATGGTGCCAAAGTGATGTATAGCATGAGCACATTCGTTGTCTGGTTCAGCAAAATGCCCATGGGAAGTATCAGAGCTCTATCTCCTTAGTGAGCTCTGCAGGGATTTAAGTCACCTTGAAAAACAAACTATGGACAAGAGACTTGCATGTGAGAATGCCTTGTTAGAAAGAAAATGGTTATTTTCTCTTAAGGGTATAGCAATTCTTCTAATACTCACATGGAACAACACGGCTGCACTCCAAAGAAGTTGTGATGGTTTATTGGTTCATCTCAAAAAATAATTTCGTGCAGATCTACCAGACAACCAGAGAGAGCAAGCAGATTGAAAGAAATTGCTAGAGAAGGAAGAGAGATGTTCAGGCATTTGTGGCCTCTGTATCATCCTCCTTAAAATGTTTCTCTTCATCAGGATAACATTGCTGAATATTCAATTCATAGTTAGATTCATTAATATCTAATTTAAACCTGATCCTTGGTTTGAGCTGTCCAAGGGTACTACATGTACATGGAAGCAGAATAAGTATTTACAAGTGTCACCAGTTGTTTTGGGAGCTGACCCTCAGCCACCATGAGAGAGACTTGTGAAATCATTAACTTTGTCTATGCCTCTGCCTTCCATTCTGCAGTATGTTCTGTTGTTTCTTTTTCTAAGTACAAACACACAGGTATGTATCTAGTGGTTATCTGGTTTGTGTTTTTGTATTGTATATCACACATCTTCCCCATAAAAATCTCTCATGGGTTTCTCTGATTTGGTTTTTTGAGTGGCTTCTGTTAGAAGCTGCTAGAAGGTTTCCCCTATCCTATGGAGCCAATGATAGACAGCTCCAAGGAAAACTTCCTGCTTTTGAATCATTGATGATGCCCCTGCTTGAGAATAATTAAGAATGGAGTTGTTGCACAGTAGAAAAGAAAACTTGCAGCCATGGATTAACAATGCAGACATCAAGGTCAGTTCAGGAGAAGGAGGAGGAGGGATACCACAGGAGCAGGGAAAGGACTCAAAGCTATGATTCCCTGATGATCATAGTGATCGCCATGGTGATACGAGTTGTCCCCTCGAAGCCCTTGGGGTCCATCGGGGTGCAAAGACCCCCATGTTGGAGTGGGGGGATGCACGAAGGAGGCTGTTACCTCGTGGGAAGCCCCAAGATGGAGTGGAGTCCTGCAAGAGATTTGTGGCCAGGGCCCATGGAGAGAGAAACCTACACTAAGCAGGTACAGCCAGCTTATCTATAAAAGACTGCACCCCATGGAATGACCCACGAGAGAGCAGAGGATCTCTCTCATGGGAGGGGCCCCACGGAAAGCAGGGGAAGGACTCAGATATATGATTCCCCTGTGACTGGTGATGACCGTGGTGAGGCAAGCTGTCCCCTTTGCAGTCCACGGGAAAGACCCCTGAGATGGCATATTAAGAAGAAATGCTGCTTAAGTCTTGGACTTACATCTGCGAATAGCTGACGCAACAACTGACTGAAAACCTTCCATTCCCTGCCCACCGCATCATTGAGGGGAGGAAGGAGAGCATGAAAGACCAAAGGGAGTGATTGGAAAAGTATTTCTGAACTGTTTTTATTTTTTATTTCTAGTTCTTAGTTTGTTAGTAATAAATTTAAGGATTATTCTGAGTCTGCTTTGCCCATGGTAATTAATCAAAGCTTCTCTCCTGGCTGTTATCTCTAACCATAATTTCCTACCTAGCTGGGTTTTTTTCCTTTTCCTCTGGAAGGCGAAGATGGTGGGGGAAAGGCCTTGAAGCAGTTCTGTTGGACATCAGGTGTCCAGCCAGGGCTCAAACCACCACAAAATCTCTTTCTGAAGATCCACTAAAATAAATGGTGAGACTTCTCTGTACTTGAGTTAGTCAACAAATTCTCTTCAGAAGAAAAATACTATTTGTACTTCAGTGATCTTCAGGTAATGGAAACCATTGTATTCCTAGATGGCAGCAGTCTACAAACCTAATTCTTATTCAGTTTATCCTTGGTAGATGCATTTAGTGTAGAAACAAGTTTAGTAGTTCAAATGAATCTTCCTTCTTCTCATTTAAGAAAACACAGAAAGGCATTTTCTATCAATACTTTTGTATTTTCTTATTCATGACAACTGACTGGATGGTAGGTAATTTGCAGAATGCATGTCCTGCCTGTGATGATGGCAAAAAACATGCTACTTTCTAGAGAAATAATTTGTTTTCTGGGCTAAATTTGATGTATTAACACTTTTTTTTCTAAAAATGGGGTTTAATTTCCAAACAAGTTTTTCACTTCCTTTGTTGTTGTTATTGTGAGTTTTTTGCTTTTTACCCTTTCTAGACTGCATATGTTAAAAGAAAAATAAAAGAAATACTATGCAAAGTTCAGATAAACAAATAAAAAAAGGTGAAAATGAAAGATATTTCAAAGTGATCATATCACTCACAAAGACTTTTGAGAAACATAAAATTATTTTTTTCAATTGTTCTGCAAGAAGTGCAGAGAATCAGCTTGCATCACTTTTACTTTTATCTTCTTTGAATGATGAGCTGACATTATGAAAGAGTGAGAAACACAGCATCATTTTGTGTGAGTCATAAACACAGCACAATGTTATTTATTGATTTATTCACTAAATTAAAAGCAATTTCAGAGCCTGAGCACAGAAAGTTCAGAGTGCTTTTAACTCTGATTTATATCTTATGGAAAGTAGAAAAAGGTGAGGGGAGAGCAGGCCTCTGAAATACAGAATGTTAACTAAGTAGATAAAAAATTAAGGGACCTTTTTTATATGATTGTGCTGTTTCAAATCATGCAGTGTGCAGCTATTGCAAACTTCACATACAGTCCCGGAGACACTGGAGATTATAGGAAAATTACTCTGAAATTTAACAAAATATCAATATGGCATTATCAACCTTCTGATAAATATTTCAGAACTGCCAAGCAATTCTGGTTTTATCTGTGTGGTCATCAGCCAATATACATCTTTCTATCCTTCCTACCAGACTTATTTTCCCGAATAAATGCCTTGGAGTGTCATAATTAATGAATGAATTTCTGGTCTGTGGCTGTTGGTTGTGGGTTTTTTTGTCACTGCCATGGTAATACTAAGTGATAGTGCTTTGGTTTTGGTTTTGACAAGGTGTCAGAGGGGTGCAGGCTATGTACCCAGATCTGTTTTCTGTTTGATTTAAGTGTAAATTCTACCCTACAGATAAATAGCACAGGAAAGATAAATTTATAGTGGTTTTCATTATGTTGAACATTTTTATTCTTTTGAGAGATGAAGGTTTGGTCCATAATAAACCAGTTATGATTTGCCCAATGGCCTTTGTGAAATGGCTTTTTTTTCCCTGACCACATCATATAATTTGCATGCCTGGCCTGCAAAATTATCATTGCACCCTAATATAAGCCAGTACTTACACAGGACAAAAGTGACACTGACAGGGGACTCATGCTCTAGTGTCAAGTCCCTCACATGGGAGACAGTCCTACATACACAAACTGATCCAACACATGTCCTTCTCCCCACAGTCTGCAGTTCTTCACAAACTGCTCCAGAATGGGTTCCTTCCCCAGGATACAGTACTTCAAGAATAGAGTACTCCATCATGCTTCCTCCACAAGTTCACCAGTCCTGACAGCAAACCTGCTCCAGTGTTAACTCCTGATGTCGTGGGTTCACAGCTTCTGTCAGAAGCCTGCTCAGGTGTGGGGTTCCATAGAGTCACCTTTGGCCACATCCACCTGCTCTGGCATGGAGTCCTCCACATGCCACCAGTGGGTATCTGATGCACCATGGACCTCCACTGGATGCAGGGAGAAAGCCTATTTCACCATGGTCTTCACCACGGGCTGCAAGGGAATCTTGGCTCCAGTGCCTTGAGCACCTATCCCTTGCTGTCTGCAGAACTGTTTAACATATTAATGTCTTCTCTGGCTGCAGTCCATTCTGTGCAATCATTTTTCCCTTCTTAAATATGTTACCCCAGAAGTATTATCACCATCATTGATGGGCTCAGCCCTGATCAATGGAGGGTCCATTTTGGAGCTGGCTGGCACTGGCTTTGTTGGACATAAGGGAAGCTTCTAGCAGCTTCTCACAGAAATGACTGCTGTAGCCCCCTCACTACGAAAACCTTGCCTTGTAAACCAAATGAACTAACTCAAAACCTAGTTTATTCATTTTCCAAACAATCCTCTCTGTATTGCAACTAATGGAACAAAATAGAAAAAGGTTTTTCAGTTGCCTTAGAAAACAACTAGTTTAGTGCTAATGAATACTGATTGTTACTCCACAATATCATCACCGATAATTTTTGACACTTATTCAAAGGTCAAGAGACTGCCCATAGTTTTACACTGTTGCCCACTGTTTACACTAAGCTGACTGATTCTGATTTGAATTAGATCTGAAGGGAACTGTCTCTAGTGACACTGTGTGTGGAAACCTCAAAGACATTTCTGTTTGACAAAGAAAGTTCTGGGCTATTTTGCAGAGCTTTCTTATAGATCTGGTGTGTGAAAGAGAACCTTCAATGCCACGTCTTTGTAAGTTTCTGAGTCTACATGAGCCTGTAAAAGAGTGCAACAGAAATCCTAAGGTTTTAAATATCCCCCTGCCTTTAACTTCACCTTCCTTACTGCCATCAGAAGAAAGTGTCCATAGAGATTGCCATGCACATATAGTTTTAAAGAAATTATTCTGCTGTGTTGAATTATGCAAGGTTTCCTTTGGTGTTCAAATCAAACACCATGTTGCAGGTCCCTGTTATTCCCTATTTAGATTATGTTGTCTTGATCAGGTCAAGCCACCCAAACAGGCAGCTTGTCTTATTCATGTTCATGTTCCTTAACCTAACCTATCAAACAGAGCTGCCAGAAATGAATGAATTAATTTCATTTCTTCCAGCACAACTTCAAGTTACACCTTTAGTTCACAGCATGTGCCAAGTACTTTGCAATACAGCCTTATTGGAGGTGTTGTAAAATAAAATGCAACTGTTGTGTACTGAGAAGTAGCTCACACACACACTTAGATATTGGTTGTTTTTTTCTTGAGATACAGTATCAAATAACAAAGGTGTGAGAAACAGAGCAAGAATTATTTTGTTTTGAGTGAGATCATTGAGACTTTGTCATCCCATTCTGAAAGAGCATTAAAGTTTAGAAACTCCATGGCCTTCTGTGCTACAAATATTCTTAATTTTTAAATAATTTTTCACTTTTGGCATTTTCTATATTATTGTACTAAATAAAAAGAACAAAAAGAAGAAAGGAAAAGGTAAGTAGTGGCAGATCACAGAAGTAAAAGTTTAAAAACAAAAAATTAGCCATTTAGATTTGACTCTGCCAATGGAGCCCATTTCTTCACATTGTGATGCATTCTTCATTTTATAACATCTTAAATATTTTGCTCTCTGACAAGATCTTTTCCTAAAACTTATCACCCACCATAATGCATCAAAGTTTTGTCACAAAGAATATGTATAATATAATAAATTTAGTTAATGCAAAATTATGAAGCTGTATTGTTCAACAAACAAAGAAATACCAGAAGAATGGTAAAGAATTGGACCTAACTGCTTTATATATCGGATTATATCTTTGCGTTTCCAAGTGAGTACCTCTGTGGTGGTTTGCAAGCTCTGAAGTTCATGGCTGATGACTACTTGCTATTATGTATGTAATATAATGGTAATATATCATATTAAGTGTACTCAGAGTACACTTACAGGACACTAAATTTAAGCAGCATGTGCAATATTGTCTGGCATGTCAAACTCTTTATTTTTCATAAATAGGCACTTACCTGGATAAATTCCATGGAATAGTTAGAGCTGCTTGAACAGAAAATCTGAAGTAAGAAAGGAAAACCTGTGGATTTTACTTTAGTTGGAAGAGTTGTTGACAGGTTCTGAACACAAAGGCTGGGATGCAGCTGGAGGAGGTGTTAGAGGATGGATGCAGCTGCTGTCAAAGCTGCCAGCAGTTTTGTTGTCATATCTAAGGCACAGGTCTGGAGAGGAAAATTATTGCATTGGTAAATAGTCAATGGGCAATAGTGTATTTCTCAGCAGTTATGGACACTTAATACCTTGCTTCCCAAGCAGGACTTGAAAATCACACCCTTCAGTTACCTTAAATAAATTCTTCTCTTCTGTATGTGTTCTTCACTCACAGCAGCCCCCAAAACAATTGTCCTGCCAGGTAAACTGGTAAATTTTAAGCCATGAGAAGGCCCACCCATGGTCTAAAATAAACCCCCAAAAACAAACAAACAAAAAAAAAACAAAAAAATCACCACACAAAACAAAACCAAAAAAAACCCAACAAAACAAACAAACAAACAACAAAAAAACCCTAGTCTGAATCTAGCTAATAATCTAACTAGTAAATTCAGAACAGGATATGCATAGAATCATAAAATATCCTGAGTTGGTAGGACCCACAAGGATCATCAAAGTCCAGCTCCAGGCTCTGCACACAGCCAACCCAGGAATCATACCCTGTGCCTGAGCACATTTTCCAAACTTTTCTTGAACTCTGTCAGGCTTGGTGCTGCAACCACTTTCCTGGGGAGCCTGTTCCAGTGCCTAAACATCCTTGGGATGAAGAACCTTTTGCTGATCGCTAACCTAAATCTCCCTTCTGCTGTCACTAGTGACCACAGAAAAGAGATCAGTGCCTGCCCCTCCTCTTTCCCTCAAAAGGACATTGTAGACTGCAACGAGATCTCCCCTCAATCTCCTCTTCTAGGCTGAACAGATCTCAGCTACTCCTCATACACCTTCCCCTCAAGGCCCTTCACAATCTTAGTTCCTCTCCTTTGGACACTCTCTAAGAGCTGAATATCTTTCCTATATCGCAGTGCCCCAAAACTGCCCACAATATCCAAGGTGAGGCCGCCCCAGTGCAGAGCAGAGTGGGACAATCCCCTCCCTCACCTGGCTGGTGATGCTTTGCCTGATGCCCCCCAGGACAGGGTTGGCCCTCCTGGCTGCCAGGGCACTGCTGACTCAGATTCAACTTATCTTTGACCAGGACCCTCAGAGTCCTTTCTGCCTGGCTGCCCTGCAGCCTCTTGGTCCCCAGGCTGTACATACATCCAGGATTGTCCTATCCTAGGTGCAGAATACAAGACTTGTCTTTGTGAAACTGATAGCACAGGTATTCAGGTTGGAAGACTGCAGTGTAAATTAAATCAAGCATGCTAGTTAGACCTTCTGAATTTTGCCTATTATCAAATTCAACTGCCTGCAGGAACTAATTAAAAAGAAAAAAAAAAAAAAAGGTGAGAGGTTTTCTTGTCTCCACACTAGAAGATTCCAAATTAGTGCACAAACCCCAGCAATTAGTAAGTGTTTAAAAGGGGTTTAAAAACAACTCTGAGTTCCTTCTTCTAATTTATCTAACTGTCATTTAATATGACCAAAGAGCAGAACTGTGGCATAAATTGTTATACTCCAAAAAATAATTGGCAGGAATTAACAAATGGTAAAAATACATTGTAGAAGGTAATAGCTGGTGAACAACTGAATATGAAAGATGTTTATGTATAACCTTAAACAATTCTTGATAATTGAGAATTTATATTCAGGAAAACTGAAGTCTTCACAGAAAAAATTATAATCAAAAATACATTCCTTAAATTTTTCAAATAAATGATATGCTGTGAATATTGCATCTGGCTGCATCTAAAATTAATAAACAAAGCACTGATGAAGCACTTCATCCTTGCACAGATGAAGTGAGACTTTTGGGAATAGCAATGGATATATTCCTATCTTGCTGTGGAATTGGTCAGAAAAATGTGTGTGTGCAACAATAATATATGCTGCAGTGCCCAATCAACAAGATAAGACCATACATTCATAAGTATATGAGCCTTTACTTACACACTTCACATTAGCTTGAGAAGTTCAGGGTGGTTTTTTTTTGGTCTTTTTTTTTTTTTTTTCCTGTTTATTTTGAGGGTTTTTTAGAGGGTTGGTTTTCTGTTTTGGTTTTGGTTTTTGGTTTTGATTTTTGGTTTGGTTTGGGGTTTTTCTGGGGTTTTTTTGTTTGTTTTTTTTTTCCACCGTCTGCAGGAAACTATTGTAAATTAAATTTATTAAATTTATTAATTCTTTTAGCTCAAATAATGGTTTTATATTAAATTTACTAATAATTAACACTGGTTAAGCAATGGCACTGGTTAAACAATAATGTTGTTCTTTTCTGTTGATTATATCTCATTTTTTCCTTCTCTTCTGCTTAATAGTTTCTGTGTTTTACAAATAAAACAAAAATAATAATGTCAACAAAAGAGGTGTAATAATTAATTACAGCAGGAATCACCAGCAAATTCTATTTTAACACTCTCTCTATGTACAATAATGGGGAATCGAAATACTTTTTTCTGTGTGTCAACATTCTGTCTCCTTATACTTCATTAAATCAAGATGATATAAGCCCCAGGAGACAGGAGTTCAAATTTTAAACCTGTATTGATTTAACCTTCACTTTGTAAATATTTCATAGTTCTATAATGTGTAAATGCAATCATGCACAGAACAAAGGATTGCACTTTCCTGTTAGTACACAGAATGACAGTATTTATTATACCATTTAAACAATATTGCATAGGAAAACACATGAGGATATTATGTTATTGCCATAAATGTCAAGAATGATTGATACAACACTATTTTTCAAAAGAAATGTTCACTGAGAAAAGCTACTTCAATCTGTGATTTTCTTGAAGGAGTATAAATCCATTTGTTAATTACACTTTCTAAACCTTATTTTAATTTTCCCACCCACTACAATTTCATGCCGATTTGTTTGACAAAAGGGTACTTCTCTCAGGGCTTCACAGGTTTCCATTCTCTTCCAGACAATTTTCAGTTCCAAAATTATAACACCCCAATAATTTTCAAAACAGATGGGTGTTAGCAGCTTTTGGGGTGGATTATCTCCTTTATAATGGCTGTTATGTAATCTTCTGGCAACAACAAGGAAAAAAAAAAAAAAAAAAAAAAAAAAAAGCCTGGAAATTGTATGTACTGAGGCTCTGAAGAAGCCCATAGTGGTTTGTATGCAGTTATGTCTGCTTTCAAAGCTTCTGTATAGAAACATCATCCAAAAGTAAAATAATGTTCTGAGAATTTCTTTCTACTGTAATTTTTTTCTTGGGTAGTAAATGTTATATTTATAAGCATTAATATAAAAATTCTTCTCCATGGACACCCCCTTGTCGTGGGGGAGAAGCTTGCGTGCCATTATGAGGTTGCGAGCTGTGCTGGCGGTGGTTCATGCCTCCGGTAGGGTCTCCCGTGCTAGTCAGGTCTCAACTGAAGGGTCAGACAAAGTGTGTCCACGGGCAGGATGGGCTCGCTAGCTCCCCAGCAACC
>JAWMRD010000085.1:37633961-37658849 GCA_035584875.1 Syndactyla subalaris
AAAATACCTCCTGCTTTGAGCATGAAACTTTGTCTCTAAGCAGTTTTTCTGTGCCTTTTGGGGCAAATTCGGCATCAGAGGAAGGTTTCCTCCCTCTCTCCCTTTTGTGTGCTTGGAGGACATCAGGTCTCTGTGTTGGCTTAGCTCTTATCTATATGAGCTGCGGCCTATCTGAGAAGTTGTTGTCTGAAAGCCATACAGAGGGGAAGGAACTGGTTCTCCTGAGAGGAGTTTGATGTGTAAGTTACTTATTGAGCTTTACCCAGAGTTTACAAGTCTGTGTGTCTGTTTTGTTTTGGTTTTACCCATTTTTGTCCCTCTTCCCTTTTTCCCTTTTCGCCCTTTCCCTTTAGGAGCTGTTTGAGATTCTTGTTTTGTAGATTTAAAAATGTAGATTTAAAATGTTTTAAAAATTGATGTTACATTTCCCCTTTAACCCTGGGAACTTCACAGAACTGCCATGACTTCTCAAGTAAAATGGAGAGAGGCTTAGTCACTTCCTTAGCCAGTTCCTACAGGACCTGTGGATGAATCTTATCAGGTCCCATGGTTTGTGTACCTTCTGGTTCCTTAAATGGTCTTGAACCTGATCTTCTCCTATAGCGGGCAGTTCTCCTTCTTCACAGTCCCTGTCTTTGACCCCTGCAACTCAGGCAGCATGTCTGGAGTACTTCCTAGTAAAGACCAAGGCCAAAAAAGTCCTTGAGTATCTCAACCTTCTCCATATCCTGGCTAAACTTTCACAGAAATGAGAGAGCCAGAGCTGGGAAAATAGTGGAAAGAGTTAGTCAGAAATCTTCAGTTGAAAGAATGGCAACTATTTCAATCTGCAAATGTTAGATTAATTACTGAGTTTTGCCTAGATTGTAATGATTTTAATTGTAAGGGAAGGGCAAAGAAAATCTTTTCAACTTGTAACTGAAAACACCTTTTCAGGTTGTGCAAAAACCAGTTCTCTATCTTGGTGGATCCCAAGACACACCTATCAGTCTTTTGATTTATCAGTCTTTGATTAGTGCAATAGTTTAAAATTGAGACAGCTTTATACTTTCTCAGTCCAAGTATGATCTTCCAAAATATTCTAAGATTTTCAAGATAAAAATGTAGTTCTAACCTAAGTTCAGCTCCTTCCTTTAAAAGAAAAGTGATCTCCTCACTGCTACAGAGTTCAGATGACTCTTTTCTCACTTTTATTGTGTGTGTCCTTTGGAAGGCAAGCAGATTTTTCCAATTAGCAAAGTTCCCCCATATGGTGTTTGGACTTTGTGTGAATGTGTTTTGTATTCTGCCTTGGCTGGGAGCTGAATTGGGATTTTTATGATCCAAAGGCAAAAGCTCTGCTTGGTGAGGCAAACAAAGCTTATCTTGAGCCACTGGGAACTAAGCAATCCCTTGAGCTGAAGCTTCTCTATCCTTAATTTAAGCCTTTGGCCCCAATGTTACTTTAGGCTAAATAAACTGAACCTTATGATGAACATGTGTGGATATTACAGAAAGAATATTACGGAACTGTCCTAACTAACACTGCAGCTTGCACACTTAAAACTGAAAAGCATCATATGCCTCTAAAATGACCATGCCTTTATGAAAATGCATGAAAAGAGTTTCTGACTCTTAAAAGTATTTCCCTATTGAGCTGCTTCCCTGTGCTTCTGAAGGCAGTTCAGTTGTGGTTAAAACCAAGACTTGAGGCCATAACTTCATTTTTTGTGAAGATTATAAGAGTGATAATTGCAATTATCTTTTGTATCCTTTTACCGCTTAGTCAGGGGAAATACCAATGCCAAATTCTCATCTAGAAGAGACTAGAACTATTTAAATGTGATACATACATCCCTGGGGTAATAAAATGTGGATTTTCTAAAATTAGTGTCATTGCTGTGTAGGCTACCTTCCCTCCAAATGGTCCACAGACAGTTGTCTTTTCCAGCTTGTATCCTCCCTGTGCTGTTGGTTTGCTGTGATTTTCACATATGCTCATTTTCATACCTTTTGTGATTTTGGCATTTGTTCTCTACATGGAGAAAACAATTCCAGACAGAATCCTTTCAAGCAGAGTGGTAATTGTGGCTCTTTCTCTGTAGAGAAATTATGTGGACACTAGATATGAGAGAGCTTCTTATCAAACAGTTGTTGCCTCTTTCTCAGGTGTCTACATGGCAAGTTTTGAAGAAAAAAAAAATGATAACATCTTTATGGAAGAAAGATTACAAATCAGTCATTTTGTCATAACCCTTTATGATGAGTTTCTGTAGTAGTTAGGATTAAACTGTGCATGCACACTGTGGACTTATTTCTGAAGCCTTTTCTTTGGGAATCATACAACTATGTCGAGATCCAGCCACTGCAGTCACAAAGACATGCTTGAAAATGCATTAGGAATGCTACTGATGTGGAATTTTCTAAATCCACAGGGAATGTTAGATAATGCAGCTAAGAACACCCAGCAGTCAGTGGAGAAGTTCCAATGGAAATTGTGCTACTAGACATGTTATTTTTGGGAATCACAAACAATAGCAGAAGGCTTTTTTTTCATATTGAAAGGGGCAAAATCTGAAGTAGATTCTACTCATTAAAAAAACCCAAACCTGTATATAAATAAAGATAAGATACTTCCCAGACACATTTTTGCCTGTGACCAAGAAATGACTGCAGCAGGAGTACCTCTGCCTGTCTAAAACCAGCAGCCACTCTCTGCCCCTACATTTGGAGAAAGGAGAAAAGCCCTTGCTCTTGGGCCCTGGAGACCAATGCTTTCTCTGGTGCTGTGGCCTAGAAGATTTGCACCATCTTTCTCCTGGAAATAATGCAAATAGTGTCATTGCATTTGTGAATGTGCAAGGAGAAAGCTAGGACATACTGCAGAAGCTGAAGGGGAGAAGTCCCAGCTGAATTCCTTTTACAAGGGAAATTGTTAGGACTTTTCCAAGTTGTTATTGTCAGATTTAACCAGCCTAAGTTAAATATAAAAGAAAAGGTGAGGGAAAGAAAAAAGCATTTTAGCATTCTGCTGTCCATACAATATTAGTCGATAATTAAAAAAAATAGAGGGAAGCTGATCTGTTTGTTATATACCAAAAGGGCTCAACATGTATCTGAATAGCTGCATACAACTGAAATTGTTGTTCTTCAGGAAGACACAGATTTCTGCAGGACTCTGACTGCATTTACTTAAAAATTAGGGAGAAATGGTACCAGAACAGGACATAAACATAAGTGATCTTTACAAATTGAATTTCAAAGAGTTCTTATAAGGCAATCGTTTTTTTCTGTTTTAAAGAGATTATTGGGAAATCTTTAGGAAGAATTATGGCTTAAGACTTAAACTTTATTTACATGCAAAGTTGTTTTTTTTTTTTTTTTCTGATTACTTCTGGTAAAAGTAGTAGTGTAGTATGAACTTCCATTTGCTGTAAAAGTATTGACTGAGAAAGTCAATTAACTTATCAAGAAGAACAACATGTTATTTGAAGATATTTCTATTTGTATTCAGTATTTAATGAGTCTATGATGAATGCATTGTAGAATTCCCAATCAAAAATATTTTCTTGTACATAAAAAATGTGGTTAATGTCAGTAAAACTTTCTAAAATGTGTTCTACAAACAGCCTTGAAGCACATACCATGAAGGGTATATGCTATACGGTACTTGGAGCAAGAAATGCTTGAAGTGCTAATGATTCATTTGGATGGGGAAGATCAGGAGTTGCTGATCTGATGATCTGTGAAAAGACCAAATGAATATTTTATATGAAGTGGAATATAATTTAATTATTCTTTTAAAAAGTACAGAAGTTGTGTAAATGGTAGCCAGATTAATAGAAATTGGATTGGACTTGATCAGCCCTGGTTAGACTTGGGAGAAGCTAGGTAAGTAGATCTGTATTAAAAATACATATATGTGTATATATATATATATACCTATACAGTATTTGAAATATTTATGTCTACCTTATTAATGTCTAATGAAGCATAAGACATAAGACATAAGCATAAAATCTTTCAGTTAAGGAATATATTGTGCCCCACTTTAGATTAATATCTAAAGGCTCTATCATGATGGATGTTGCAAAAAGTGTTAATAATGATTTTTTACTTGCAAAAAAGATGATATAAACACTATCATTGGATGTGATTAATTTACTTAACTCTAGTAAAGATATGCTATGCATTTCTATTTCATAATAATAACATTGCAATGTGTCATCAAAATACAGCTCACACAGGTAACACAAAACTTTTTAAATGGAAGCACAAGTCTGCATATAACTCTTCTATACATACTTAAGTCTGACTTGTGCCGGGAGACATCATATAAATATACAATTGAACACAGAGCACTACTCTTTCAATTGTGGTATTTACTTGATATCTTATATTCAAAATAAAAATGCTCAAGAAAAAAGTTCAATACCTGCTAGTCAAATCAGATGCATAACTATTCACTAATATTCAACTTGAAATTTTTTTAAAGATAAACTCTTCCATTTTGAGAAGGTGAATAAAGCTCCTTTGAAACTTCTTTGCCATAAGCTTTTCAGATCTTCAGCAGCATTCTTAATATGCACTAAGGTCTCAAATTATCTGGGGCATTACACTAGGCCTTTTAAAAAGGCTATTAAGGTAAGTTTGAAGATGGAAGACATATTTATACTTCAGAAATTGCAACAAGAAAAATGAGTCTGTTCTGTTAATGTAATTTAATGTGTTCATTTTTTAGGCAAGATACAAATGTATGCTACTGGTATTAATTCTTTAAAATATGGTATGAGGATTTCCAAACTTGCATGTCAACTTATCTCATATTCCAGAGAAAAAGGAGATATCAACATAACAGCATACTTCACAAGGCCTAGCCAATTGCATAGGACAACAAACCCTCCCTCCCCCCCAAACCAACAGCACAATTAGAAGTGCTGTCTTAAAGACTAAATGGTTATAAAGATTAAAATTACAACAGTGAAATCTTTGAGATTTATTTTCATTGCAAAGAGGTAATTTTAAACTTTTAAAAGGACATTTACCTTTAATCTATTTGCACGTTACTGTTCTAATACTAGAATATTAGTGTCAAAGTTCTAATACTAGGTCTCTCTCCTGTAATAAAAGACAGGTTCCTAATATCCCTTGAAATCCAAGTAGTCAAAATATTTGAAAGACTTTGTATTTTTTTAATGTTTTTTGTTCTTTTTAACCTAAGCCATTATTTTCAAGATAATTTGATTCATGTCACTGCTTAAAAAAAAATGTAAGAAAAAACTATGCATCAGGACTCAGTAAGGTGACTCAGTAACTTGATGTTTTTCTATTTAGTTCAGAAAAAAAATCTACATAGTTTACATGGGCATGTATCATGCATTTCTACAAAAGTATCTTTGTTAGGTGAAAGAGTGTCATCGAAATGGCTGAGAAAACAGCCATGTCAATGGCTCTGTTCCCATAAAGTAGTTTTTATTTCATATCCACGTTCTTAAGTAAATAAACAGACAAACAAATTAACAAATAATGTCATAGAAACTGGAGGTTTTTCATCACCTTCAGGAAGGCCTACTGGTTCTAAACCTGCTTTATAGATATTTCAAAAATAGTTCATTGTACATAATGTCATAATGTTGCTCAGCTCAATCTCAGTCTCAGTTTTCAGATGTGTTACTGCCAGTTGTGTGATCTAAGGTTGTGTGTACACCTAAACTTCTCAAATCTACCTCTTGATTTTGCTTTGGGAAATAATAGCTGCCACGTTCATTTTGGACAGGTCACGGTTGTTTTCATATTCATTGTGTAACAGAGAAGTAATAGTAGAGAAACACTACTTAGACAAATTTTTGGACTTTCAGTGCATGAAGCATGAGGGCAACTATATTGCAATGTAAATGGACTTTGCCTTTTTTTTTTTTTTAGGTTTTACAACTGGCAAGCAATTCCAGAATTTTTCATTTTCTCCATACTGCGTTGCTGCATGATACTGAACCTTTAGAAGTCTCCCTTCAATTTGGCGTTAACAGTGTTGACCTTGGAAATATGTTTGAAGAAACCCCAAAAGCATACTAAAGTAACTGCAGTAAGGGAAATACTTTGTTTTTCAGTCTGCTTGGTGTAAAATCCAGGTTGCCCAATGTATCTTATTTATGGGATATAGTCATAATTTGGTGTAACCTTACAACGGATTTATTTCGTTTGGGGATACACTCTCAGAACAAATATCTTTGTTTGGGGCAAAACTCCTTCTTGAACCTCTGGCTTCATTAGTGTTGGGGGTTACAGGAAACTCTCAGATACACATATATATATAATAAAATTCCCATTGGAGTTACTGAAACTTATCATCTTGCTAATAAAATTAATTAGGCTGTCAGTTTATGATTTTTTTGCTAATGTAAAGTTGACTGATAGAGAGTTACAGTTTGCTATAACTACCATAAAGCTCTTACATGGTGGGTGATCCCTGCTGATAATGTTATCACCTGACTTGTCAGATGCTCTTTGTTCACCTGATTGCAAGTACATCACTTTATGGTGCTCATCAAAAGCTGAATCACCTTTCAAGTCATAGATATTTAAGTACACATTTTTTTCACAAACATGTAACCAGAACTGTCATTATATATAAACATTCAAGTGAACTTGGAAATATATTTTTTGCATATAAAAGTGGTGAGAAAGCCTACCAGATAAAAGTGTAGTGTTTCATAACACTTAGTCAAGATTCACTATTTGAGAAAATCCATGATAACTGGATTTCAAAGACTGAATTAATTCTTTAGCTTCAAATATCGTATCTAATTTTAGCTTTGAGTTATGTGGCAACCTCCCTTTTTATCTTGTCTAGAGTTTTATCTCACTATTCTTTTTATTCTAATGACCACCAAATGCATTTGTGGAAGAAAGTATAAGTGTTATACATACGCAAAATATACAAAATAAGTATATGATACCACAGTGATAAGTAAGTGATAAATTAATTTATATTAAGTGAAAAGCAAACTAAAACTAATCTCAGATCCTTTATAATAAAGCTAGTAACTTTTAAGAAGAGAGAAACCACTATTGGGATTGGAGTATGCTATAGGTAAGATTAAAAAAAGTTTTAAAAAAATAAAAAATGACCATCAGACTGGTCCTCTGCTGGACTTGATCTAGATATGGATGATGAATGTTGTGCAGGTGCAAAACAAAAATGCTTCTATTTTGTGTGACTGACCTTCCTAATGGATCCTTGTGCACTATTTCTTACATAATACAATTGAAGTAAGAATAGTAAAATGCAAATATTTTTGTATACATTTATTCTGCAATCATGGCTATTGTGAATTAAGGATTTTCATTAGTAAAAATGGACAAGCATTATCCACAGAAATACGGTAATGATTTTTTGCGCATTTTTGTGTATATGGGTTTTCTATATTTCCATTTTTAATAGCCTGACAATAAAATCCTAGTGCTTTTTAAACCCATGGCAGCTGGATGCATGAAATTAGACACTTAGAAATGCATCAGAAAACCAGCAAACAGTCTAGGTAGGAAAAGCTGGTGCCTTTATGTCAGATTATGGGTTATATCTGATTTGGAAAATCATCCATATGATTTCCAGTCATCACTTTACAACCTATTTTGATAACAGATGTTAGAGTCAGTATGTGCTTAAATACTGACACATCTTTCCTTAAAGATAAATGGTACATCAGGTAGAACTTCAGATAGAATAGAAAGGACAAACTTTTGCTTGAAACTCTACACTTGCTCTTCACTGAAGTCTTCATGCTGGAATTGCTCTTAATAGAGGAAATTCAGTATTTGAAAATATAAAGCATTAAAATAATTCTTCAGTGAAACAAAGACATGGGGAGAGATAGACTGACTCAACAAGAAAAAGTAGTTACTGAAGGCCTTTTGAGGCAATTATGTTTTGCTATGTCATCTTTCTTTAAGAAGGAGATGAAATTATATCAAAGCTTCAGCTAGTATGTTCAAAACTTTACTGAATTTAAGAAACAAAAAAGAAGTCATTAAATCCAAGACCAGAGCTAAATTTCTTTTCTCTATTGGAGTTTAGTATTTAGACCTTAAAAAGAGAAGGGACAAGACATAACTCTAAACCCAGTATGAATTACTTTTTTTTTTATTCATTTCTATCAAAGAGATGTCAAAATCATTCAGAAATTCTTTCATGCAGTTTAATAAGTTTAAGATTTTTATCTCCTTTTTTATGCTCTAAAGTGGTTTTTGTTTTTTTTTTTTTTTAATTATTGTAACAATGGTCCAAACAAAAAAAGTAAATATTTATGCATCTGAAACATACTAACATTTCTGTAAAAAAGTCCACATGAGTGAGACAGAAACTAGTTGCCAGAGTTGTAACTAATTGTTCTTAGAAGCACCAAGATGAAAACAGCATTTAAGCTGCACTTGGAAAGTTTAGCTTTTTGTAGTAGACACCAAATTTACTTTTTCAGTATATGTTTTCCCTCCTTGTGACAGTGATCTAGGATACAATGCAGATAAGATCTTAGGAAGAACTAGACATTGCCTCTTTCAAGAAAGTCAGTCACCGGACTTGCTATTTCTTAGCTTTCTGATTCTTGTTGCTCTGTTAGAAGATATTATCAATCCCACCAAATTCTGTCCCTTTCTGGACTAGGTAGCAGAATTATTGAAAATTGTATGTCTTAACTAGCCACAGAATAGAAATGAGAGGGCTTGTGCTGGCAGCTCTCGAGAAAACATGGGTTGTGAGGAAAACCACTAATAAATAATAATGTCAAAATAATGTGGAAAGAAAACTACCCTGAAACAGACTTGTATTATGATGAAAATTTTGTGACTAGTCATATGACAAAAAATTCTTCTGAATGTTTTTTATTAAAAACATTGATTATACTTGAAACAGTAGTTACTAACTTTAAAAAAATCTTAACATTTTTTTTCAGAATAATTAACTTTAAATTGTTAGAATGCATACCAGAGTAGATAGAATGATGCCTAAAAAATGGAAGACAGAACTTTCCAGACAGTATTAGTATAGATAAAATAGAGACCAGGCCCTCTAATAAAAAGTGGTTTTAGGTGTAATATACATAATTGCACAGAAAACATAAGGTTCTTACAAATTTATAACACTAATTAGTTATCATATCTAGTGGTTCAATACATTCAGTTTGAGAACTGTCCATCCCCAGAACATCCCTCAGGTCTGCCCTTTGGCATGACCTCCTGGAATTGAGCTGGAGATCTCAAGAACCCCCTACTTCCTCACCATCATCACCCTCACATCACTTGTCTTTGGAGCTTTTCCAAGGTGTCTGGGCCTTCTGCTTTGACTATAATGATATCTTCTTATGTCCTTCTAAGTATGTGTCCCAAACAGGATGTACTTGCGAAAATACTTTTCCTTGAAAAGAGCATTAAACAAAATTCCATTAATTTTGGGAATTTTATAGAAACTGTGAGAAAGAGGTTTAGTAACTGTTAGATGCTACTTTTAAGTGTTAGAAACTATACAGCTCTATTATTAAAAGTCTATGTGATACAAATCCTACGGATCTTATGGCATCAGAAGAAGTTATTGCAAAGAATATATTGCCAGAGTATTTGAAAAAAAATAGCCACACCTAGATTTTTTTTTAGAGAAAAAAAATTTACATGTGTTTGAGTTAATTTTACTATTAATAGTGCATAAAAATGAAAATAATTTATCTTGATGTTACTTAAACTGTTTGGGTATACGTTCTATCATAATTGCAGATGTTATTACATTTGTGAATGTGACTGGGACTGTAATAATTCACTAGTATAAATCAGGTGCCTGGGTCCTATAACACATAAAGAAACTAAAATTTATTTGGCATATTCACAGACTTGAAATGAAACTTTCCCAAAATTCTTTGGTTTACACATTACCTGTCCTTTGCAGTTTTATATTTAGTGGTGCTTCATATGATCTCGCAGGAAAACAGCATTTATACAAACACTTCCAATTTATCAACGTTTATTTGAAGGCTCTGAAAGATTGAATTGATTTAAAAGGCTTTCTCTTTGATATTGAGGGTTGATATCTGTTTTCTGGTAGTCACATTGGAAGATCATCTTCCATAAAACATAGTGAGTCTGAAAGTGTTGGTGTTACGTCTGTAAAAGTTTAAGTACATTTTTATTGCAAGGTAGTCTTGAAATTTGTGTGATTACAAGCAACTCTGGTGTGGACATGAGGCATTTAGTACCCAGAAAGTTTTCACCTTAAAGGATCATGTTCATAGCCTTCTGTGATGAGGAACAAATAGAAGCAATGCAGGATTTGGTAAAAATGCCCAATAAAACACAAAGATCTTTATTGCAACTGAGAAGTATGTAACTGAAAAAAAAAGGCATTAGGTATTTGATGAGAAGTATTTCTCTTCCTTACATTACCTTTCTTAGTAATTGGTCTCAGGTAAAACAAAGATTTTAGAATAAAATTTTCATAACTCTCCACTCATTTCATCTAAGTAAGTCTCTTCTTTCTGAATAGAAAATTTTACAGTCATCTGAAATCCCAAACTTCCAGTTTGGGCGTGGAAATGGTATTGAACTGTGATCTAAGTTCTGATGTTATTCCTTAATTTGGTAAAACACTACTAGTGGCTAAAGACATGTCTGTTAGAGCAGAGACTTTGATTAGTGTTATAATAAGGAGAGAGAACTTTATAAGGTGGAATTTGAGCAATCTGGACTGATCAGGCTCTGGACTTCAGTACTGAAACTGTGACAGAAAAAGTATATTTAGCTTTTTCTTATGACCAAACCAAATAATAATAAAAAACATTAGCCCCATTCAACTCTTGTTGCAGGTCTCTGACCTATTCAATTGCTTGATGTTTCCTTTGCTCCATTAAGGGAAAAAATCCCAATCCATTACTACTTTTTTACAATATAACACACCCCCACCCCCATATATATATGCATGCACATAAATACATGCAAACATAAACATATGACTTCTTCGAGTGCTAATACGCACCTTTGCCAAAGAACTGTAAAATTAAAACCTGACAGCAGGGCACAGCAGTGCTCTGTAATATTTCTTGGCCCATCCTCAGGCTAGGAAAATGTAGATGTTTCTCCTCAGAGTGAAACTAGACCAGATGCTGTTCAATTGTTTATAATAATTTATTCTTCTTAATGTTCTGTTCTGGTTATTCACCAGAAAGGACTTTTAAGTGAAGTAATAGCTATTGAGAAAAAGGCAAAATATCCCAAGTAGGTAAGTTTTTGTTGGTAAGACATGTTCACAATTCTGAAGTGAATACTTTCAAGCTGTATTCATAACGGAATTCATGAGTAATTTACAAGACCCAAACAAAGGAAATTGCAGCATTACAACATTATTCCATTTAGACCAGTGATCACCCGAGGTATAAATGAGATAGTTTTATGTCATTGCTCTGAACAAGAGTCTGTCTCATCTGTTTCTGAATTTTTCTTACAAGCAGTGCAAACATACCAAGATAGAAACAAAAGTCTTTAAAACTGGCACAAATTCTTTGAAAGCTTTAATTTTTTTAAGCTTCTAGTCAACCTTATCTGTGTCTCAGATGAAAACTTAATGATAAAGCAATCAGTGCATCGTAAATATAGTTTCTTTATTTTTTATTTTGACTCAAACTGTATTCCATAAAGGGGTCACAATGGGAAATCATTCACACCTGAACCTATGAGCAGTCTAACATTCATGATATAAAGATGGGTAAATGTATAAATATAAAAAGAACATTTATCTAACCAGTGCATATTTTCTTGTCTTTTTTTTTTTTTTTTTTGTTTTAGGGCTTGTTTTGGCCATTAGAGGGGGTGAGGCTTTTTTTTGGTTTTAGTTTTTTTGGGTTTTTGTTTGTTTGGTTGTTTTGGTTTTGGGGGGGGCTTTGTTTTTTTTTGTTTTTGTTTTTTGTTTGTTTTGTTTTTTGTTTTTGTTTTTGTTTTTGTTTTGGGTTGGTTTTTTTTTTTATTTATTTCCTTACTAGCCTGGAGGTTTTGGTAATCAACAATACACACACTTGAATGGAAATATCATAAAAAGTGAGCATAATTTTTTTTGGTCTTGAGAGTCAGAGAAGACTCTGAAGGGTCATACAAGCCTCACACATCTAACTTTCTTAGAGGAAAAACAATCCCCCAAAGAACTTTCTACAGGCAATATCTGCGATCTTTCCTGTCCTTCCTTAAACATCATAAATAAGAAAGCTGATACCAGGATTTTCATCAATATGCGTCTGAAATAAAATTTCACTGAAATAATGTTGCAGTTTGACTTGTTTGTACTATTTCAACAGTTTGGAAGTTCCTAGCTATCTTTATATTACTAGGGATATTTAATATCTTAAAAAATTCTCTTCAATAACAGAACCCTAATTTGTAAATTTAGAACACATTGAAATTCTGGAAATTAGATAAAGAGGTTTTGTGGTATGTGAGTGGTTGTATTTTGACAAACATTCGGAAGTGAATACATTTTCAAAGTCCTTAAATTTTAATGATGATCAATTCCTTTCTTTTCCAGTACATATTCTTTTACACTTGGCAGGAGAATATAGCAGAAACTCAGTAGAGGCTTTGCAAGGAAGATGTGAAGATGTAGATGTGTCGTAAAAACCTTTTTTTTCACTATATTCTTTTATAATTGACTAAGGATCAGAAAGAATCTTTGAGTAGGACTTCTTGCATAGAATCACAGAATCACAGAGTCGTGGAATAACTCCAGTTGGAAGGGACCCATAAGGGACATTGAGTCCTATTCCCTACTCCTTGCAAGACTGCCTGAAACTGAACCATATGACTGAGAACATTGTTCAGGCACTCCTTGAACTCTAACAGGCTTGGTGCCTTGACCATTCCTTAAGAAGCCAGTTCCAGTGATGAACCACACTCTCAGTAAACAGACTTTTCATAATCTCCAGTCTGAACTTCCCCTAATGCAACTTCATTCAATTTCCTCTTGCCCTATTGCCACTCACCAGAGAGAGATCACCAGCTCCCCTTCTGCTGCCTGCTTTGAGGAAGATGTAGACTGCAAAAAGATCATCCCTCAGCCTTCTCTTCTCCAAGCTGAACAAACCAAATGACCTCAGACTCTAAAAATTCTTGCTCTCAAGATATTTCATCATCTTGGCCACCCTCCACTGGACACACCCTGTTAGTCTGATGTCCTTCTTACATTGAGTCACCCACAACCACACACAGGACTTGAGGTGGGACAGCACAAGTGCAGTATAGTGTGGGACAGTCACCTCCTTTGACTGTCTCACAATGCTGAGCTTGATGCACTCTAGGTTGGCCTGTTTTGCTGCCAAGACACACAGTGAACTTGTATTCAACTTGTCATCAAGCCAAAATGCCTGGTTTCTTTCCATGGGGCGGTCTCCAGCCTTCAATGTCCAAATTTGCATGTATAATGAATATTTCCCCATCCCAAGCAGAGAACCTGGAATTTGCTCTTCTCTAATTTCATACAGTTAGTGATTGTCCAGCTCTCAAGACTATCTAGATCTTTCTGTAAAGTCTCTCCACTGTCAAGAGTGTCCACAGCTCTTCCCAGTTTAGTATCTTCAGCAAACCCATTTAATGTACATTTTGTTCCTGTGCCCAGATCATTTATAAAAAAACAGACACCCCAGGGAAGTGGTCACAGCACCAAGCCTGACAGAGTTCAAGAAGTGTTTCAACAATGCTCTCAGACACATGGTGTGGCTCTTGGGAATGGTCCTGTGGAGGGCTAAGAGTTGTACTCAATGACCCTTGTGGGTCCTTTCCAACTGGACGTATTCTGTGATTCTGTGATTTAAGAGCATTGTCCCTAAAACTGAGCCCTACTGTACCTCCCTGGTGACTGTCACCAGCATAATGTAACCCTCTGTGCTACTGTTTATAAAGGAATAATTTAAGTCTGTTAAAAAAACCCAGCCAACCAAACCAAAACAAGAAACACAATCAACTCTCCCCAAAACAACCTTCCCCCAAAAAAACCCCAAAACCCAAAACCTACTCCCTGCCAAAAAACAAAAGTCACTGAAAAAAAACCCAAAACCAAAACCAAACCAAACCAAACCAAAAACAAATGAAAACAGAAAATCGCATGCTTTTGTTTATTTGGTCTAATATCTGTTTGAAACATGGTAAAGCTTGCAGGTCTTCTTAATATATCAAAGGTATCAGGTCATAGAGAAGTTGTGTTCTGAAGCTGCTCTTCTGCAATCCATAAAACTTAAAAGGTTTGACTATTGTCAGAAATTTCAGCAGAAATGTTACAAAAGTTGTTAAAATCCCATTTGTTTTGCTATAATTCTGTTGTATTCCTAAAATGTGTGGTTTTTTTCTCTTGGGGCATCTTTTGCACAGGAAGGAGTTGCAATCCTCTTTATCCACGAGCACTCTCTGAGCTCTTCTCTATGTAGCAAAATCCTGATATTTTAGATTCTCAACGTTTTCACTGAGAGGAAATTTGATGTATATAAAAATATATTTGAAAAATTTATGAGTATAACTAATGGAACAGCTTTTATATGCAAGAGATCATTTTTGTGTTTGCTTCAATTTTTCTTAACTGGAAGACAAGGGATGCCAAGAAGGATGGTTTTTATACCACTTGCATGTGAAAGTATTTTTCTTGCCTGAGCTCCCCTAGGACAACCTATGTCTTTAGATGACTCATTCGAACTATTGGAGTCATCATGATTTTATGTCAACACATTCATATTTTAAAAACGAAACATCAATACAATGATGTTTTATGCACTTTATAGCACCCCCTAAAATTATCTGACATTGTTCCTGTATCCCTATTATTGACTCAACATCAACATGACAATATATTTTTTCCATACTTTGTACTTTTCTGAATGCATTTTTAATTTTAAGGTTTCTCTGATTGAATCAGAAAGGTTTCTTTTCTCGTGGTTAGATCACATTTTCCTAGTAGGTCTTGAGAAGAAAACCCAAACTAAATATTTATCTCTGCTACATTTAATTTGAATATCCCATATTTTTAAACTTTAATGTAATAAAAGTATGTGGTTTAGACCACAGAACAAACAATTAATGACACATAATTAAACACATAGTATGAGTGAAACATAGAATATTAAGGTGTTGGAAGGAACGTTAAAGATCATCTAGTCCCAAACCCCTCTGCCACAGGCAGGGACACCTCCCTCTAGACCAGGTTGCTCAAGGCTTTATCTAACCTGGCCTTGGATAACATGTAGATAATATTGTCTGCTACATATCCATTAAATATAAGAAAAAGCTTTTAATTGCTTTTCTATAAATAGACTCCTTAATTAGTTTTGAAAACAAATTTGAATAAAAGTAAGCAATATAAGATGAAAAATTTGCTCTTTTTCTGAAACAAATCTGGAAAAAAAGATTGAAAATAATAGTAAAAATGTGAGGATGTGTGGAAAATTTATAATTAAATGTTTGACGTGAAGTAAATAGGTAAAATATAAATGTATGAAATTACTTTAATAGAAACAAAATTGGGCTCTTTGTCAGTTTATTTCTATTTAAAGTTAACTTGGAAATGTATGAAGCTTTGTGACCAGAAATATAGACTACTGCTTTTAAAGAGTTTTAGAAAAGTAGAAAACTTTCCTCCACATAACTTCATCAAAGCCAAGTTTCACAGCTCAAAACCATCATTATTTAGTACAATAATTCAATGCTGTACTATTTACATGTATACTGTTGATATTCATGCATTAGTCTATGCACAAAAGATCAACATTTTTTAGAACTCATATCGTGGTATTGTATACTCTTTACTCCTGTGTATTCTCTATATCCTGGAGAATCCAGGGACAGAGACTATTGTTCTGACCTGATAAACACAATATATGATTGGCAAATCAGCAAATATTCAACCACAAGATGGCTATAAAGATGTTTTTAATCTCCAGTAACAGCAGGATGCTAACAGGAGAGCTAAGAACACCAAAAAAAAAAAAAAAAAAAATCACAGGAAAAAAAAAAAAAAAGGGTGAAAGCCCCATTGATTTGTAGACAGAGGCCTAGCATCTGTCACACTAATACACAGTTCTCTTGCACTTAATCAATGTCACCCTCCAAACAAATTGCTCTGCAGCCCGGTAGAAAAGCAATCAAGAGGAACACCTTCATAAGCATGAAGCTTGCTAGATGGAGTTCAATGAAGTATCTCTTTAAGCCTGGGCACTCCAAGTATGATCTATGACCCAAGAGCTAATGACAAACTCTTAACACTTTTGAAGAAGGCAACAAATATCTGCCCCATTTAAAACAGATTATGTGATCACATCTTCATCTATATAATTTTTTTGAAGATATTCTGTACCTCTTCGGTATGCAGTTTTTTCTTGCTCTGTGATAGGCTCATTAGCAATTGAGGTTTATATCTCTCAGTGAGCAACTAATTTCAGCATAGTTATTTTTTGTAGAAGACAGCACAGGAAAAATTACTAATTTTGTTACCAGCCTTTCACAGTACTTACTGAGAATTTCTAAAGGTGCTTTTCTGTTCTTTTTATTGGAGTTTAAAAAATGAAACGTGTTGAAGACTTGAAAAACCCCTGTTAGAACATTTTTTCAAAAGAGAAGTCAAAACACTGGTCTTGCATGGCAGGAGATTGCTTGACAGTCCTCCATTTAACTAGATTAAATATAATTTTCTTTTTTCATGTTGTAAAATTGACCAGAGACTAAAATAGGTGCTAGAATTATGCTGTCAATTTCATTCACAAGAGACAGCAACTCAGACAGAGGGCTTTACTTTATATTCCTCACTTACTTTACAGCAGTCCTCATTCCATGTCAAAAATACTGAGTACTGTCATAGCCTTAGTATTTGTAGCAATTAGATTTGTTTCTAGTGCTATTGTTATGGTACTGGTTTATCATATTATAAATATGTTAGAACCTCTTTCCATGGTAAATTAATGCTGCATCTTAGAATCAATATTTTATTTTTTTATTGATAACTTAGAAAAAATATTGTGCATCACATTGTATTTCTGACACACATGGTGGATTGGAGTTAAGCTCTTTTTTATTAGTCTTGTCTCATGTTAAGTATTTCTGCTAATATGTGCTCTAAAGTCCCTTCCTGCTTGCCTATTGTCTTATGCTTTCTCGATTGCTCACTTGCTAACAGTCAGTAAACACGCCACTATTGATGTGTACTTGGATCCCTTTAGAATGACACAACTGACCTTTTTATTTAATTTGTAGTCTATTGGACAGCATGTATTTCCTGCCTAAGGGTCTAACTTATCCCTCATGTAGTCAGTGGAAACTGACATTTTACTGGTTTTCAGGTTAACCTAATGTTAATTAAAGCATGAAGGTGTACTCATCCTTAGTATTTTCATGGATTTCATGTCATTCTAAATTCAGACTATTTAAAAAAATTAATGCATATTTAAATTCAAAGGTCAGACTACTCAATATGAATGCAAATAAGAGGGCACGTATACAGACAAGTTGTTGTGATTTAGGAATGGTACTCCCTAATTTTGTGCCCCCTGTACTGAGCCTCCAGAACCACGTGCTGTTCCTTTGCTTTCTTCCCCTCCCTCTTCTGCCCCTGGGAAGCCAGAGAGAAAAATCAGAGGCACAAAAGGCAAAGATCATGGGGTTGTGAGATAAAAATAATTTACTGGAAACAGCAAGAAGATAAGAAAAAAGAGCAGTAGCAGCAGCAATATTAATAACAAAAGGTATACAACCAAGAAATTGTTTCCATGGACAAAACAAGACAATATACTGATCAGCTCTTCCATTACCACATCATGCTGTCTCCTGCCTGGGAAAAGAACATCCTTCTTCTCAGAAGTCAGAGAAACTCTCTTTCCCCAGGCACTGGCAATGACCTAGGATGGTCATAATATTACAGTCTTGGCCATGTCCCCACAGCTTCAGGATCTGCTCCCTCACAGCTACTGCAAAAAATTAACCCTGTCCTTGGCCAAAACCACGGCATTATCCACCCCTTATTCTATATCATTCACATCATGCCAAGATCCTATACTTTCCCACTATATATATATAGATATAGATATAGATATAGATATAGATATAGATATAGATATATAGATACACACAAGCGCATGTACCATTTTCATAGTCAATAGCCATCTCTCCAAGATGTCTGTTGAATTGATTTAGTCCATGACTGTGAGATCTATTCATCCCAGAAGTCTTCCAGGACAAGAGAACTAATGTGTTGTTGCCTGATTGCAAGCTATATCAAGAGCTCATGGCTGGTGTATCTTGTGCAGTCCATACTAATTATCCGTGGGAGTTATGGCAAACTCTGGCAATGTCATTCAGTAAATGATATTACACAATTCAATATTACAGACTATTCTCACTCAGAAATCAAATCCTCTTGAGGTACACATTGTGTTTCCCTGTCCTTCTACATTACCCACCAAGTGCACCCAGGTCCTTGAGCAAAAACAACCCCATGGATATGTTTGTGCCTGCCTGAGACAGGACTAATCCAAACTGTCTTCCCTAATATATTTCTCATATGCACCACAGGGACTTTATCCCATTCTACAGTGCATGAAGGTTTTGACTGGGCAAGCCAGCTCAAATGGTAGAGCCTCTTGTTCTAACTAAACAGGTGGCCTTCATTAAATGTAGATCCCAATGCTTGAATGTCCCACCTCTCATTACTGTCAATGTGTTTTTTAACAGTCCATTGTACTTTTCAATTTTCCCAGGGGCTGGTGCACGATGGGGAATATGATATACCCACTCAACACTGTGCTCTGTGGCCCAGAGGCTATTTTTGAAATGAGTCCCATTGTCTGATTCAACTCTTGCAGGGATCCAAACTTTGGCCAATTCTCTCCATCCAATCTGTGCAATGGCCAAAGGTGTGTGCTTAATCTAATCAATGCCTACCTTCCAAGAGATGCCTCAGGGCCGGTTAAATGACACCAATACCTTAATATCAATGCAAGAGGAGATCTCTTGGGGATCTCTTTCTCTTTTGACTGCCTACACCTCACATTCTCAGGCAGGAAAACAGCAGGCAGAAAAGCTTTCTACCTCAGGATTTAAACCCACAACCTCTGGATTTGAAAACACCATTGTAATATCATGTAACCAGTAACCTGAGGCTTGGACTTCCATCCCCCGGATTATGATGTGAGTTCCTGGCATCCACAGGTTGGGAGAACTCCCCTGCCTCTCTTCCAAGAGAGCCTCAGAGGGAACCGCACTGAGTGTCAGCCTCCCTTAACTGAAAAAGGGCCTGACTAAATTGCATCACCTCCAGGTAAAATGCAAAGTGAAGAAAAAATCTCTGGCGCTAAAGCATGCCACAAAAGTAGCATACAAATAGCTTCCTGCTTCCCCACCAAACAAAACCCATCCTGGCCTTTGCTCTTAGACCAGGAAAATGCAACTGACTTTTACAACACCAAGGGATCCCACCAAAGGTGGCCAATTCTGGTCCCAAAAATTTTCTGGCAAAAAATACATTACTGGTGTTAGCAAGTAATAACCAAAAAGAGCTGCTCTTTACCTTACCAACACTTCTGTGCATCTGTGTGTGGTTCTTAGGATCTGTGCTTCTCAGGTTAGTGTGAGAAATTCTTTAAAAAGAGTGCTGACAGAAGAATCTCTTGTAGATGAAATTTCTTAATCCAGAGAAGTCCCTTTTCCTGGCTGGGAGTTGCCAATCTTTCTCAATTTCAAGGCTCAAGATGGTGTTCCAGGAGATAGTGTGAGGCACAGGGTATGTTTCCAGTCATCCAGTGGTTGTCTTCCACATAGTAAGCACAGAGTACTTGCCTTGGCAGGTTTGCAGGAGTGTGATGTAATCAATTTTTGAGGCCTTCTCATATCTATACTTTGACCACTATCCATCATACCACAGAGGCTTCACCCACTTGTCCTGCTTGATTGCAATGCATGTTTCATATGGATATGGGGTAGCATACGAATTACCTCAGAGACAGTGTCCATAGTTAAACCCAACCCTTGATCATGAGCCCATCTGAATGCTTCCTCGCTTCTCCGATGACATGAGGTGTCATGGGCTCCAAGCCAGAAATAGTTCACGCTTATGTTGCCAGTCCAGATCAACCTGAGATACTTTAATCATTCCAGATCCTCCCAATGAACTTATCCATTGTTGCAATGTTCCTCAGTAGCCCAGCTCTTAGGTATGGGCACATCTGAATGATGTACTTTTACAGGCAATTTCTCTTCCCAGACAGTGATGTCTTACCATACTTCAGTGGTCCAGATGGGTTTACCTCTCTGCTACCAACTGGTCTTTTTCTATTGGTCCAGCCACTCCCACAGAGCACTGGCTAACACCCACGAGTCAGTGTAGAGGTAGAGCTCTGGCCATTTTTCTCATGCAGTGATATCTTAAGCCAGCACAATGGCTTTCATCTCTGCAACCTGACTTCATTCAACTTGTCCCTCAATAACTGCTGCAACTTGCCACATAGGACTCCATGCAGCAGCTTTCCATTTTTGATGTATCCCTACAACGTGGCAGGAACTGTCAGTAACAACAACGTATTGATTTTTATTTCCCAGTAGCTTATTATATAGTGAGGCCTCCTCAGCCTGAGTCACCTTTTCCTCCTCCTCTTTTACTGACAATATGAATTTTTTGTCTTCAGGACAGTTCGCGATGACTTTCAAGATCCCTCAGTGATTTGTGCTTCCTATTTGAGCTCACTGTATGGTCGGAGTGATCCACTTATTCCATGTGGCATTGGTGGCATGATGTGTTAGGGGACTTTCTCTTTGAACATCCAGCCCAGCACTGACAGTCAGGCTGCCAGGAGAAGTTGGGCTTTAGTGCCAATCACTTCTGAAGCAACTCGAGCCCCTTCATAAGCTGCCAGTATCGCTTTTTCAGTTGGGAAGCAGAAGTCCTTAGACTCTTTGTATCAACCCCAGAGCCTGTCCTAAAATGTCCCTGGGTACTTTTTTATCAGAAACTCAAGGAAGGACCATTCTCCCTGGCTGCAGTGTAGAGCACATTTTTCACATCTTGTCCTGTCCTGACTGGCACTGTCCAGCTGTTCAGGACTGCACTTGAAATAAATCTTCTTCTGTATTACACGATAGAGAGATCTTACAATCTGACTATGATCTGGAATGCACATTCTCCAAAATCCCATAGTGCATAGTAAAGTCTGTGTTTTCTTCTTGCTGGTTGGTGGGGACATAGCTGTTATTTTTGACCACATGCATTTTAATCTGACAAAATCCATCTTGCCATTTTACTTCTAAAAACTGAATTTCCCAGGCAGGTTCCTTGACCTTTGTTTTATGGCAAAACTTGCCTTCAGGAGGCTCTGCTTTATCTTCCCCTCTTTCTCAGAAATTTCCTCTGCTGTATTTCCCCATACGATTATGACATCAATGTACTGCAGGTATCCTGGAGTCAACCCCTTTAGCAATGGCAATGGTGGCACCACTTTGTTGCCTTGAACTCCAGTTGGCAGTAAGATCCAGCATGTTCAACATATCCAGCATGCAGAGGTGGTGTGATTTCATTCAGGCCGCAATAATTTGCTGTCAATTTCCAGTCACTATTGGATTTACACAATAGCAATTTAGGACTATTAAAGGGTGAGCGAGTCTTGCTGGCCACTCCCTGGCTGTCCAGTTCATGAGTGATCTCATGGATGGGGGACACAGAATCCCAGTTGGTGCAGTATTGCTGATGGTGCACTGTTGTGGTAGTGATTGGTACCTGTAGTTCTTTGACACTGAGCAGTCCCTCAGCAGAAGAATTCTTTGAGATACCAGGCAAGGTACTCAGCTGTCTAATTTCTTCTGTCTCTACAGCAGCCATGCCAAAAGCCCAAAAATGTCCTTTTGGGTCCTTGAGATACCCTCTCCTGAGGTAATCTACGCCCAGGATGCACGGGGCCTCTGGGCCAGTCACAAGGGGGTATTTTTCCCTTCCTTCCCAGTCAGGCTCAGTTCAACTTCCAGTACAGTCAGCTACTGGGATCCTGTTGTTACCATAGAAACAGAGATGGATTTTGCCCCTATATATCTTGATGGCATCAGGTTACAATGTGCACCTGTGTCAACTAAAGCCTTATACTCTTGTAGGTCTTACATGCCAGGCCAACTGATCCATACAATCCAATAGATTTGATTGAACCTTTCCTCCATCTGGCTTGAGGCAGGACCCTTTTAGTTCTGGTCATAGTATTAGCTGCTCGCTTGCAAATATGAATGGAGGATTGGAAGTAACATCCATCCTCCGATTCTATCTGAGGACTTGCCCCTTGGAAACTGGAGCAGCATTTATCCTTGAAGGATTCCCTGCATTGATTGTTCTTCCTCTCAACTCAAATACCCATGTTTTCCATCGCACTTCCTCATGTGCTCTCTGTGGTCATGCAGATAAAACCACAGGTTACCTCATGGTGTAGACCCTTTCTCTCTCAAGCAGTGGGGTGCTTGCTTTCAATAGCAGAGGTTCTGGTTCATACTGGTAGGACATGAGACATGTCCTGGGGTGCATCAGGCAAAGGTTCACCACCCAGTCAAGAGAGGTGATTATCCCACTCTGCTCTGCACTGGTGTGGCCTCACGTTGAATATTGTGTGCATTTTTGGGCACCATAGATATTAAACTCTTAGAGAGCATCTAAAAGAAGGCAACAAAGATGGTGAAGGGCCTTGAGGGAAAACCATAGAATGAGAAGCTGAGGTCACTTGGTCTAAGAGGTGACCTCATTGTAGTCTACAACTTCCTCATGAAGGGAAGAGGAGGGGCAGGCACTGATCTCTTCTCTGTGGTGACCAGTGACAGAACCCTAAGGAATGGCCTAAAGTTGTGTCAGGGGAGGTTTAGTCTGGATATTAAAAAAAGATTCTTCACCCAGAGGGCAATTGGGCACTGGAACAGACTCTCCAGGGAAGTGGACACAGCACCAAACTTGGCAGAGTTCAAGAAGTGCTTGGATGATGCTCTTAGGCTCATGGTGTGACCCTTGGGGATGGTCCTGTGCAGGTCCTGGGGTTGGACTTGATCATCCTTGTGGGTCCCTTTCAACTCAGCATATTCTGTGATTCTGTGAACTCCTCTCTGGTTTGCTCAAGTCCTTTGAGCCTGTCTGCAGTCTTGGACAATCTTTCACAGCCAACATAGGAAGGAAAAAGGATGATGTTACCAGAGTCAACTTGTCACCTGAAGTACTATTTGTCCTTTCTTTCATTAACATCAAAGCTATTGAGTTGGCTTACAGTGATGGTACATTCTGAACAAACTTCTGCAATATGGATTGTGTATACTAGGCCTCATCTGGATCTACAGTGAACAGTTATTTGAATCCCTATAGATTACCTCCAAGACAACTCTCAGGTACTGGATACCTTTCTCCATGGCATTCCACATGTTTGGGCACACTATAATATCATCCGTGAAAGAATACCTTTCCCTCACACTTGACACAAGTCATCTCCAGAGGGTGATGACACACAGTATTGATAAGCCCATGACTCCATCTCACTACACTGATAATAAGGAAGTGTTTAAATTGGAGATACAGCTTTGTTAGCTCACAGTAATTTGTTGATGTCTACTATCTGGAATCATATTTTATGAACAGTAATTATATGTATCCTGAGAATTTCAAGGAGATACTCTTTGTAGACACTTTATACAAAAATGGAAAATGGCTTTGTTGAAACACCTAAACACAGCATAGTATTTTGGAGAAGTATGACTGTGTGCTTTATCTGGTTTGTCTTCAGCTGTCTGCTAAGGATCCTCTACTGGTCACTACCAGCGACACAATACTAATTTGCATGGCCCTTTTGTCTGAGCAGGGGACAGATATTCTAGCCAAAATATTACCATATGACTGAAAAGACAGTTCCTCATCCAAAGAGCTAACAGTTTGTCTTAGTTTAGAGGTAAACTAAGATGCCTATGTTGACCAGGAAAAAGGAAGGGACCTTCTTCCTGCCCCCACAAAAAATTAAACACCCCACTCCTTTAAATTTAGAACAAACTTTAATTAGGAAAATATAGAGAAGAGTATAACAGTTCTTAACTACTATCTATCTATCTATCTATCTATCTATCTATCTATCTATCTATCTAATCTATCTATCTAATCTATCTACCTATCTAATATCCAGGAAAAAAAGAACCGAGCAAAACAGTTTGTAATCAAAACCTTTGAATGAAATTAAAGTCTCTGCCCTCTTTGGGTGCAATTACATTTACGGACAGCAGGTGCAGGGTCAGCTCTCCCAGGGACACAGTGGAGATGCCGTTGGGTCCTGATGATGACCTGTGGCGGTCCCGAGTAGACTCCCGTGGGGTTGCTGGGGCAAAGGGATGGGGTGGAACCTTTTCCATGGTGCAGAGTAGACACATTCCCTGTCCTTTGAGAGAAGATGCGTTAGGCTGGGGATGGGGCAGAGGGGGCAGCAGCTTCTCCATTGATGACTGTCATCCTCGTCAGGAAAGTCCATTGCAAATCCAAGGCAGTGAGGACTCAATCTCTCTCTCTCCCTCTCTCTGTCTCTCTGTCTCTCTGCCTCTCTCTCTCTCTCTGAGGCACAGGGTACCCAGAGCTAGGGGTTGGAGGGGGAAAGAGGAGCCAAGATGAAGAGGTCCTCCCTCCCAGATGCTTTCACTCCCAGCAGCCACCGGAAAACGAAGTGCCAACCCAGCACACAGGTAGAAACCTCCCTCCCTTACCCCTCATGGCCCGCCCCCCTCCCTCCTCCCCCACCCCCCTCCGCATCTTATCCTCTCAGGTATTAAGTTGGAATTTGAGCAATCAGCCACAGCTTTGTTAGCTAGCGGGAGGGGGGCGGGAAGGGGGGAAGGGCATTAGCTTCAAAGTATGTATTGGTCGGAGAAGGAATTCCA
>JAWMRD010000085.1:37658949-37671725 GCA_035584875.1 Syndactyla subalaris
GCCAAGTCAGATACGGCGATGCACTCTCTGAGCCCTTTCCAATAAGCAATGGTGTGAAACAAGGTTGCATTCTTACACCAACCCTATTCACAATCTTCTTCAGCATGATGCTGCAAAGGGCCATGGCAGACCTCAATGAAGAAAATGGTATCTACATCCGTTATTGTACTGGTGGGAACGTATTCAGCCTAAGGCGACTGAAGGTCCACACTAAGACCCTAAATCACCTTGTCCGTGAGCTACTTTTTGCTGATGATGCTGCCCTTGTTGCTCACACAGAAGCAGCTCTGCAGCACTTAACATCCTGCTTTGCAGAGGCTGCTTAGCTCTTTAGGCTGGAAGTCTGCTTGAAGAAGACAGAAGTTCTCTATCAACCTGTGCTTCAGGAAGTCTTCTATCATCCCCACATCACCATATGTGAATCAGAAGAATAAAAAAATATTTCACTATTTTGTCTTTATCTGAAACATTTTTTTCCAGGTAAGGTGTTCTAAAGCCTTTCTTGCGATGCACATTTCTCAAGGCTTTACTATTCTTTAGATCTAGCAGATGATGCTCTATACTTTATACAACTGTGGCATATGATACATTTAGTAGTATGGCTACTAAATACTAAATAGTAGGGCTTTCATTACCCAGGAAAACATAAGAAAAAGATTTGAGTATGGTATAGTCTCCAAGTTGCAGAGGCTGAGACCAGTTTATCATTAAGTGAATGTAAACAAAACTGTGTTCTACATCCTCTGTGTAATTTGTGATGAACTTCTAACAATAAATCATTTGCAGCAGCTGTCCAGGGCACACCTGACACATCAGGCTACAAGCTGGTTGTTAAAGAACCCTATGAGACAGGAGAATGTTTCTGTGTTCACACCAGTGACTCAGCCATGATAACTCCCCTCCAGGGAGGCAGCAGCACCTCCACACTCAGCCTAAGAGGTCATCTCTACTAATGGGCCATAGTGGACTGGCACAACAGGCAGCTGCAGTGACCTAGACCATCAAAGGTCCCAAAAATATCCCATGACTCACAGAGTTAAATCATCCATTATTAAACTTGCTGCCCTGGAGGGAGGTACTGGGCATTCCCACCTGAATTTGACCATATATAATCTTTGGACTTTGGGACTTCTGGTACCACTCGTTGGATCCAGAGAGGACCAGAACCTCAACAGGACTGTGACTGCCACTCCCAACAGAACTGCGATCATTGCTTCAACAGAACTGCAACCATCATCCTCACCAACAGGTTTTCCTTTCCTTTTACTTTGCACTCAGATGGACCACGTGGTGCTCAGCACAGGGACTAATAAACACTGTTCTGTTCTTGTCCCAGGGTGCTGGGACCCTGCTGCTGGGACAGATTATGCATCTGTCCTTATGTTTTAGAACCAGATTTTATTATGCATCATTGTATTTATTCTAATCTCTTTAGTAAATTTTAACTCTGACTTGTAATCTCTCTTGAGCTGGGTTCATTTCTCCTACTAGTTTACATTTTAAACTGCCTCTTATAGGTAATGCTTGAGTTATATTCTTGCATAGTAATGCCTTTGCTTCAATGCTGAGTTAAGAATCAGGCCTGAACTCTTTTCAGGGACAATTAGCTGTTGCTGTTACTTTAGAGAAAGGTGGATAGAAACTATAAAAAGCATCAGTAATTTGTGGTCACTAAATATTTCAAGGAGAAGTGATATATATGACAATGTGATAAATTTTCATAAAGTGTATTTGCAATTTCCAGGGCAGATTTCAGGTAAAAGAACTGGAAAATTCATGCCAGGTAAATTAAATTATTCCCTTATTCTTATAAAATACATGCATTGAATTCTTGATTCCTTACTTGTAGTTTTGCAGAGTGCTTTCGTAAAACAGGCAAACATCTGCATGAGCAAATTTGAACACTGAACTAGTACTGTGGGATTTCTGAATTGTTTCTCTTTGTTTTCAGAATTTTAATATAAAATCCCTTTGTTTCTCTTCCTTCTTCATTTTTGTTATATTCTATGTTTAACTTCATTAACATTTCAGTTACAAACAAAAGTGGGATCTTAATTCCATTTTCAAAAAGTGTTTAGGAACAGAACTCTAAGAGAGATATAGTAGGATTTAACAGCCCAGATAATTTTAAAATTAATATTCAAGCTACTAAGGAATAAATAATCTTATTGAAAATTTCACTGTTTCCAGCACTTAAATTTGTATGGTTTTACTCACCTTTAAAGCTAATAAATTTGGACTTAGTGTTTATTACAGTTGTCCAATTAGTCTGCTTAGTACCTAATAACAAGCTTAAGGGCTGATAACTGTTGACCCACTGAAACTTTACAACAAAGATATGTTAAACATATTGATTCATTTCAAATGGACACCTCTCTGTGTCATGTTTATGTTTGTATGGGTGAGCACCTACTGTGAATAGTTTTATAGAAATGCTGTTAAGTTTTCAGTCCAGACTATGCAGTTTATGAGCAGCTTTTGTAGGTTAATGTACAATTTTGTTAAGGTCATGAGAATCACTGGGTTCTTTTACGTTAGCAATGTTTCACAGAGAAAAATGATGAATAAAGAAGTGATTGTTGTATCAATTAGACAATTAAAAATAAATTATGTATGTGTTAATGCTGTGGACTTTGAAATTAAACTAGGAAATGTACTTCTATAGGGAAAGTTTGAGTCCATCCTAGCTTTACTCTCATTTCATCTCATCAGTAGCACTTTCAAAATTCTAATTTATTAAATGCTTATTTAAGTATAATACACCAATGCAAAATTATATCTTGATGAAAAACATAGCATCTGATTCTAGTGCCCTGTCAGCATGTCATGACTTTTACTTTGTGAGCTGTGGCAGCAAGAGAATCTGAGTAACTGAATGAAGAATTTGACAACAGAACTTCATTTGGTTCATGAGTTGAGGTTCTCTTGATAAAAGAGTAAGGCAATGTGCAGATTTTACTAGCAGTTCTTGCCACCGTGTTCTACTGGAGCTGACAGAAGCAGAGGTGTCGATATTTTGAAGGTGCACAAACAGGGAGAGTTAAATTTGGTAGGAAAAACTTTTGTAAACATTTCAAAGGGTGCAAAGCACCAAAACACTTCCAAATGTTATTTCATAGTGAACAGATGTTTCTAGGCTCAAAGCAAAACTGAAGTTCCAAGGAATTAAAACTAAACAGAACCTCTATTTGGTTATGACCCTCTACTACCTTCACTAAAAATATGCATATTGTTAGAAAAAGTAGCATTGTGTCATTCTGCTCATCACTGGCCATACTTCCTCTAAGGGGCATCTGGCAAGCACTGGATGCAATTAAACCTGGTGAGAACTAAAGAATATGCTATATGTACTAAAACTAAACATAAAACCATTAAAGACCAAAAAATATATGAGAGCTGAAGGTTCAGGCATGTTTTAGAGATAATTCTTTATAAAATATTATTGATTATCCTAAATGCTTAACAGCATTGTACTTGCTTTCTTTTGTGCATCTCTTAGCATACTATTTTCTTTATGATATTACAAAAAGTATTTTTAGAAATATGTATTAGGCTGCTACCTTTTTGGATAGATCATTTTCAGTTAACTCATTGGGGAAACTGACATATCAGGCTCTGCCAGAGCTTAATGATTAGATAATTTTCTGCATCACAGACTAAATGAGCAAGGAAATACTTTTATACCCTCCCTCAGGTGTTATTAACAATATAATAAAAGAAATTTTACACAAAGTCTCCTTTGTCTCATCCTTTTCTGACAGAAATTTTAAAAAAAACCTTATTTTTAATGGTAGCAGCTCTCAGGACTTTCATATGATTTGTTTGGGTAAACACAGGCTTCAGTATACACTATTATTGACTGCTTTCAGTGAGCTCTATGCATCTTTGAAATAGAAAACAAAGAAAAACCATTCACTGGGAATATATTTATCCATTAACTCTTACAAAGAAATACATTCACATGTATCTATACTTAGTATGGAAACCTGTCACTGAACAAACCCACAATTGAGTTGCACCCCAAGAAAATTGTTCATTTTCCTCAACAAATAACAGAGAAGGTGAATATAAAGACGTTGTCCAAATGCAAGCCTACTTGCAATGGCATGTCTATTTCAGCAGATTAAAAGAGTGGTCTGATGAGTTTCAAACAAATTTAAAGACCTGTACCTAGATTTTATTGTTGGATCTAAAATGTGCTCCTATACAATTAGCAACCTGATTAAACCTACGTTTTCACAGAGCAAAGCAGACCCCTAACAGAACCTAATAGTCAATCATCTTGCATATAGTACCATTCTTATCTAACAGGCATCCTTATGGGGTAGAAAATACATTCAGCCAATTGACTGATCCCAGGAACTGTGCTTTACTAGGGGGTCTTCTCTAACTTCTCTCTCTTTTAACTTACTTTTATACTATGTTTTATGTTTAGACAAAGCTTGAGTGAACCTAGTGATGCATCATGTTCAATGGTGGGTGGCTGTACCTTGGAGATAGGTAACATCAGTTATCTGAGGTAACCTTTAGGGTGGAAGTGTACATCTGTGATCTTCCTGTGGTTGCTGGTTCAAGAGTAAGAGAACTTTCTTCTTCCCTGGCTGACAGCTTCTATGCACCTTATCATCTACACTGATCTCTCTCCTCTGCAAGGGTTTTGAAAGAGACTAGCCATGGTGTCTTCACTCTGCTCCACCCTCTATTTCATCCCCCTTAACATGTACTGCATGTAGCATTTTGACTGGACATGTTGACTGTATCCCACCTATGGAGTAGCAACTGGATTTTAGAACAGGAGTAGCAATTGCATTTCACTATGTAATTTGTGTACTGTTACACTTTCTGTTAGAGTGCAAATATAACTTCCTAGTTTTATCTAATTTTACCTCCAGTCCTTTTTCCACACACCTCTTATGAAAATGAACATACTATGCTTCTTATTCTAATGATAATCTTAACATAGTATTAAAATAATAATAATGCTATTCTTTTTTGCTTTTTTTTTTTTTTTCCAAGTTTTGTAGCAAGACTGATATGCAATGTATCAAAAAATATAACTATGCTTTGGAGTAGGCAGGCAGTTAGACACTGCCACCTTTAAGAGTGTAAAGCAATATATACAAAAGTATTCCCCCAAAGAATGGCATAGCAGTAGAAAGGATTCAAAGGGCTTACTTCATAGGTGAGGATGCTGAAAACTTATAGATCCTAACAGCATTGTATGAGCAACACCAGGCCTCAGAGCAAAAAAACAAAAGACAAAGCTTTTGTGCATTCCTTGGGCTTTATCATTGATTCCCTGCTCTCGGTGCCCCCATGGGCTGCTAAAGCCTTGCAGCACATCTGAAAGTGTTACCTCTCTTGTGCCCAGTGAGTAACCTTCAGTGGAATACTTTCAGAGAAACATCCCAAAACTTTGTCTGGGAAAGATGCCTCGTTCCAGGAAGGAAATCTTCCTTAGCAAAAAAACCCTGCTTCCTTGGTAGCAATATCTTCTGGAAAAGAGCTGTTTACCCCTACAAAGAGAGTTCTTGAACCATTTCTCATGACAACATTTTATCAAAGAAAAATAACATCTGAAACCCAAGGAGCTCTGCTCAAATCCAAACTGTCTGAGTTCAGATAGTGAAGCCAGACAAAAGCAAGTAAGTGGTTGCAGAAGTGAGAAAGTAACAGACACATTTAACGCCCATTCTAATAATGAAGGTAGAGAGTAAAAGTCAAGGACTAGGTAACAAAAGAACCTGGTAATGCTTCCATATTGACTGGATGACTTTTAGATGCATTCATATGTACTGCAGATCACAGAATGGTTGAGGTCAATAAAGATCTCTGGAGGTCGTCTGGTCCAGCTCACTGTCAAGCAGGACTACCTAGGGCTACTATGTAGTTGAAAATCCTACTAAATTAATAAAATTGTTAAAGATAAAACATAATTCACCATGCAGAGTATGGAACTAGAAATAAGATGTGGTTTCTTGAAGTTTTAGAAAGCACTATTTTTTTTATAGGGAGTTTTATTGCATTGAATAATTAAACCATCATTTTGTGGTGTTGTTTGAAACAATATTTGTTAAAGAGTCATACAATGAGCCAGATGCAGAACTCTGGCTGTTTTCTTGTTCAATGTAGACAGCTTGGATTCTGTAGGCTTTCAGCAGAGTGTTTAAATAGGCAAAGCAAGACTGATACATATCTATAGCATGTATTTCATACATTAAGATAAGTTAATGCACAGTTATAGTCATGGTAAGTAATGAGAATTATTTTCCCTAGAATAGATCATATGTTTCTTACATTATAGAAATGGAACCACCTTGGAATTCTAAAACAATATATTTTGACATCTAACATGTACTGCATAAAAATAAAACTTGAACATCATTTGTCACATAAAAATCTGTATTTAAACTTCCATATATATTTTGATGAAAATGCCTGAGAATTCCAGAAGCCAGAATTTGGTTACTGCCAGCAGTTTGGAGAAAAATTAAGATGCATCACAGGAAACTAACCACACAATACAGCTCTAATACAGTTGCAATTAGAGCACTATCTTCTGCATGTGGGCTAACTGGACTGTATTAGTTGGCTTCCTCTGGAAGTTCGGCTTGTACTACAAACTCTTGCTTTAAGGCTTAAATTGGGATTAAATAAACTATCCAAAGCAAGAGCCGGTCCTTAACTAGACTGAGCCAGGGAAGAATTGGCAACTAACTGCAATACTAAATGTCAAACTCTCTTTGTTTAAAAGGGGAGACACCTGCTACTGGGGCATTCTTGCAGTAGATTACTTCCAGCTCAGTGCTGGCCGGTGATGATAGTGAGCAGCAGCAGATGTGGGAGTGAAACTCTGCAGAAAAGAAAGAATACTCACAGTTTGTTCATCTTCTGAACCTGTACAAAAAGCAACTCTTTATCAAATTGTTAATAGTGAACAGCATATAGAGCTATTAGGGTTTCTCCCCTCACACTGAAGAGACATATTTTCAGAGTGGTAAATTCAACCGTTGAAAAGAAAAGATGTCAGTCACCTTTGGAGTTGAATGCTTCACAGTATGGCCTTTCATTGACATTGTCTTGTGCAGCACCAGGATTTGGACTTGATAAAACTTGTGGGTCCCTTCCAACTCAGGGTATTTGATGATTCTGTGATTTACAGGTTGTGTTTTCTTCATATTCTGTAATTCATTTCATTGACAAGATAAATTATATTAAATAAAAAAGTGAATTTATATTTTCCATTTTCCTTTCCTGTTAACTCGGTGTGTAGCCCTTCACCAACATAATTAATGCTATGCAAACTATTTTAAAAAAATGATAAAAAAATTACTACATGTAGGCTTTCTATGGGCATTTGCCTTAGAGTATTTCCCCAAAACTTGTCTTTGAAAACTCTATCCAACAAAGAAGTTTGCTATCATGTTTTAAAAATGGAAGAGAATATTAAGAGAGCTTGAAATCAAAAGTATCTACACATCTCACAAACACTTTAACATAAGGAGGTTTTTTACTTATGCACGTTATCATATGTCCTAGGGAATAAAAACTACAAATGAAATAATTCTGTGATTTCTAAATCCATTATCAAAAATATTTTTGACTACTTATATCTCTGACATAATTTGCTTTTTTTTTTTTTTAATCTATATACACGAAGTGTATGGAACATATCTTCCTTAAATCCAGTTTCAAACTGACCGATTTCACAAGTGGTATTAAGAAAACATATGAAATGAACTGTGACTATAATATTCATCTCTAGGAATATCCCAAAAGAATGATAAAATGTAGCTATTGATATTTTCTTTTGATGTCTATGTTGAGAAACATCTTTCTAATATAAAATATTACATAAATAATCAATGTACTGTATTTCCTTTGCTTTTAATTGCTTGCAAAACTTTGGCATTACTGAATATTAAAACAGTAAGGTTTCCCCTAAACTGCAAATGTTCCCTAATGCAAATGTTGAATTCTTTGCAACCACTGAAACAATAATCTTTGATCTGGATGTGTGTAATATGGTTATGTTTAGGAATCCTTCAACCTTTTGTCAGCATTTAGCTATTACTTGAAAAAATTTCATCTGAAATGCATCATCTACTTTTGGTCTTGATTTTCTTGTCATCATCCCACGCAGTGCCTGCAGCCTCTTGCATCCTATACTTTAGTAGTTTCCTGGACTATTTCCATGCCTTGTAGGGTCTATCAAGAGGTTTTACTGTGCCAAGATCATCTTCTGGACTATATTTACCATTTAACACTATATTAAACAAAGTTGAATGTAGAATTTGTTACCTGGCAATATTCAGTCAATAAGATTAGTAAAAAGGCACTTACAGTTTTAAATTCAGCTATATAGAGTAAAATATGAAATAAAGTTCAGATAAAGTTATTGGTCATTTTCAGATGACAAAATATCAAGAATGAATAGGCCTAGTGCTGAATTCTCTTTCAATTAATGAATATCAGGTCCTAAAAGTTAATCTGAAGCTCTATGAAGTGAAGTTTTGGAAATTTAAATGATTTACCAGTTTTTCATCAGTTGTTCCTCTTGCTACCTTGTCGATGCTTCAATGATAATTCATCTTTCCTACCAGAAGACTTTCAATATTCCATTTTCAACAATTAAACAAAATAGCAGTAACACCTTCTTTGACTTTTTAATCTAAACAGTAATCAAACTCCCTTTTTAATGCATTTTTTTCTTTGTGAATATTATTACTTCTCTGGCAAGAAACAGAAAGAAAAGGAATTTCAAAATGCCTACACTGACATCAAACACAAAAGTTCACATTATGCAGCACAGATGATATATACAAGTAAATATCTGCACACTTCATTATTTCTAATATTGTTTCTATTTACCAATGTTCTGAATATTCTTTACAGAATGAAACACAAGCAAAAAACCCTCACAATCACTTCTTTATTGCTCTTCCATGTGCATCCTTCTTTCTTTCCTATAGCATTTTTTTATGAGTAACTGAGTTTGCAGCAAATATGCACGCCATGCAAGTCTATAAATTTTACCTTATAGAATAAAAACACTTGCAATACAAAGATTAAGCATGATCTATCACTAATTTAAAAGATTTTTAAAGATGAAGAAATTGTAGCAAAACCACTTTTTAAAAAATGCTTATGACCTGGCAAGCAATAAATGGTTTGCACTCCCTGTGGTTTTATAAAAATTGTCAGAACTGTAGTTTTAAGAGTTCTGAGACTTAAGAGGCTGAATACTGAAGAGGAAGTCATAATTGCCTAATGCTAAGTGATATATTAAAAGCATATGAGAGGTTTTGAAGTGGCTTTATATAGAAAATAATGAGTTGCAGAAGTGGGTATAGCAATATACTGCCAAAATTCTGAGGTTCTAATACTGGCTTCACAACAAGTTCTAATTCTGAATCAATAATGTAGTCTTAATCTTCCTTTCTAATTGGGTGTGGGGTTTTTTGTTGGGTTTTTTTGGGGGATTTTTTTTGTTTGGTTGGTTGGGTTTTTTTTAAAATAAGTGACACTATAATTTTTGATAATATACCTTAGTAGCTCAAGAAAGATTGCATACCTCTGCAATGAGCCATGCTTTCTCATTCAAAAAAAGTGGTTGGAGAGTTTTGGAAATTTTACAGAAGCACAACTTCCCAGAAGAAATTACTGTGCTTTTATTTTCCCCAGTGAAGAGCAATAATGAGTAGTTATTTTGCGTCACATCTTTAGCTGATGTAAAAAATTTAAATGTAAAGAAGGTAAAAGAATTTTAAGCAGAAAATGCCCACTTGTACAAGTAGATTTTCTCACCTGTGTCCCAACTTAGCAGATTTTTAAAAATCTTAAAATAGCACTTCTGCTATATATGCTATTCATTGCATCTACAAACTAATATATATGCCTGGATTGAAATGCCACAGAAATTTCTGTGATGTAAAAATTCTGAGACCTTCAAATCCCACATTCTCAATATCAAAGCCATAATGGAATTATGTAATGTTAAATAGCTCAAATAAACTAATTCTTTACTTCTACTACTATTTGGTGTTAAAACTGCAAAAATATTTATCATATATGTTAGTTCCTCTGAGATGAAAATTAAGCATAAGAATTAATGTTGTATTGAACATGACAGGCTCAATGGAGCTTCATGGTTTAATGGCCATACTCATTTCACATTTATGTGATAAAAAAATCAATCTGATCACTGTCTTCAGTGAAGCTTTCCTGGGTCCTATTTTTCAAAGTTTTACAGTTGATTTGATTGATGAGTTTTTAATTTTTCTTATTTCACTAGTTTTACTCCTCTTGAGTAACTATATACAAAGCACAATTCTGTGGCTGTTGAAACTATCTGGAAATCAATATGCACAAAGCAGAACTGATTAGAAGTTTCAACGTGAGAATGACTAATAAACAGATTTCTATTTGAGAAAATCAAAATTTTGCAGGAATATTTCAAGTTTCAAAAAAAGATATTTCCTTTTTCACTCAATCCAAGTCACCTTCATTATGTGACAGTGAATAGACATTAGGTCCCTCATTGGAAATGCAAACTAAAATCTGATAAGAACTTAGTGCAAGAGAATGCAGATAGCCAAACATGAATTTCTCACTTTTTCAGTGAACACACTTTGGTGGGACTTTGATGGTTTCCCATGCTTTTCAAAGTCCTTTTTGATTTGGTTGCAAGTACTCTACATTTCACTACTGTTTTAAGAACATGGAAATGTGGTCAGTTTCCTTTAATTTTGGGAGAAATTAACCCATGCATGTTTTTCATGTTTTGAGGGTTTTTTTCGTTTGGTTGTTTGTTTCTTTTTTTTTTCGTTTTTTTTGTTTGGTTGGTTTTGGTTTTGGTTTTTTTTTTTTTTTTTTTTTTTTTTTGTTTAAGTAGGCATTAGTGTAATTGAGCCAAAAGATTTTTGTTTTATTTTGTGCCATGACATTTTAAATATATAGTGGTCATAAATTTCTCTCCTTTTTATGTTATCACTCTTTACATAGATAAGATTAGTTATATGCTCTAAGGAAATACAAGTCTTATTGCAATGTCTTTTGGTTGATAAATTTTCCTAACTTTAGTTTCCTTTTACTTTTTTCTAATTATTCTGAAGGAAATTTGGTTGCTATCTTCTAAGTAATATGCAGTGAAAATGTACATTTGCAATTGTCAATAAGTGACTCACTCATACTGTCAATTCAAACCAGGAGTATTCAGTTTCAAAAGCTTGACACTATAGTATTTAAGGCACAAATTCCCCTTAGATATCTTATTTCTGCATACAGATCTTTGCTCTACATTCATCACAAGTATTTTCTCCCCTAGTGCTTTAAAACATTTGGAAAAAAATTGTACTCTGTACTGAAAATCCTTTCCCTTATGCACCTGTCAGCTATTGTAGATTCCTTGATGACATGTTACACAACAAAATTTTGCTTATACTTGATACATTTTCCTTTTTCTGTTTGTTTTTATTACTTCCTCATCTTTTGATTAGTGGTTACTTTCTGTATTTTTGTGGTGTCTTTATTTTTTTCTTTTTCATTGCTGAACCTGAGGATTGGGGGACTACTTGAGGGATATCAAGTTTTGTTAGGACTTTTTTTGACACAGCAATGTGATGCCAGCACTGCACTTGGTTGTAAATGACTTGAAAATCTTATGTTGTTAAATTTTGAGTTTTCAGTATCTGAATATAAGAAATATCCAAGTAACTTTAACAGAACAAATGTTATTACGTCCAATCAGATTTTATGTTTGTAACATAGTAGCACTCCTGAAAACTGAAGGTTTTATTAATGATGTGACACTAGTGGTTTGTGACTGGTGATGGTTGAAAGCAGAGGCAGTCTAGGTAGGGCTAGCAGAATTTTTTGTTTGTTTGTTTGGGGTTTTTTTGTCTGGCAGGCTGAATTTTTCATACTTTTTCCAGGTCCATGAAACCTTCAAATTTGTAGCATAATTAAGTGTCTTACCATGGATAGGTGTTTGGAGCAATTAGTGTCCTTTCTTTTAATCCTATGTGTACCATGGGACATCTTTGTTTTACCTTTTGTTTCTCTCCTGTCTCCATTTATCTTCAATTCACACTGTGTAAATAAAGTCTTTTACCCTACCTTTTCCAACATTGACCTATCAATGATTTCTCATTTTCCTTATCCTTCTTTTCGAACTAGTCTTTCTTTTTCTTTTTTTCTTCTTCAAGTCTTATATTGTAACACTTTTGTCCCCTCCAGGTTTACACTTGCTTGGTTTTTGTTTTTTTTTAATGCATTTCCATGGGGGCTTTCCTTTTTTTTTTTTTCTTTCTGTTCTTTTTGTGTTTGCCTGCTTGTTTTGTTTATTGTTTTGTTGTTGTTGTTGTTGTTTTAATTTCACCTCAATGACCTACAAATATTTAAGTGTAGGCCTTTTACAATGGACATACTATGTCTTGTGTTATTTATTTAAAGTTCAGTGAGTAATTCTATAGAAGAGAGTGGATTATTTACAAGTCAATGGCTGTTTTAGTAGTAGCAGCAATTTCTATTAGTCACAATTCAATAGTTTCTATTTTAATTTTTGACTCAAATAAAGAACAAAGTCTTTTTATTTTTCATAGTACAGGTGACCTTGAAACACACACAAGTCAATATGGATGAGTTACTGAAAGTCAGATTTAATTCAAAAGGCACTTCAGTTCTACATTCTGTGCAAACTAAAAATCTGTGAAGAGAAACCAAAACATCTTAATAGTCTAGAAACACTTTAGATTCTTGTTTCAATATTGTAGTTG
>JAWMRD010000085.1:37671825-37697984 GCA_035584875.1 Syndactyla subalaris
TAAAAATCTGTGAAGAGAAACCAAAACATCTTAATAGTCTAGAAACACTTTAGATTCTTGTTTCAATATTGTAGTTGCCTCACATGCTTTTAAAAACATTAAGTGTAATATGCCTTTTGTTTTTTGTCTCATTTAAATGTTCTGCCCCTTAATTAAATTTGGAACAAAAGCCCAGGACTTTGAAAAAAAAAACAAACAAACTGATTTTAGAGGGTCTTACTGTGGCCATTAACACATAAAGCTTACTGCAGGGAAAGACTGATGCTCAAAATACAGAAGAAAATAGCACCTGCTTTCTCACACTGGTGTATGTTTGCAGGCTTGATAAAAATGCTGGACAGCGTATGCAGAAATTGTGTGGAAACACTATTCACATGGTAATTCCTTTGTATTTGAATAAATTCTTTTCAGGTGCTTGAATGAAGGCCAGACGTGGGAGGATTCGAGCATCCCCTCCCTTAAGTTAAGAAGTTCCACATTTAGAATCTAAGTGGTGTCTTAGATCAAAGATCACACTTTACCCACTCAAAAAATTAAATGTCAACTCACTGATTAAAATCAAACCCAAGTTAATCTAAATAATTTATCTTCAGATAAAAAAAAAAGCCCAAGTGAAATTCATCAAAACCTTAGTTTTGCTAGATGAAACAAATAGACATTGTAAAGTTTTCCTTATATTATTTCCACTCATGGTTAATGACAAAACACAGAACTGTTCTGAGACTTGCTAAATCTCAGTCAGATATGAAATACTATTTTTAGATAACTATTTTAAATAAACTTGTGTCACAGGGCAATTCAGAAGAACCCCAGATCAAAGGTAATATTCATGACATGAGAAAAGTAAATGTGAGGAAACAAGTAACATGGGTTGGGATGGGTGGGTCTGAATTGATGCTGTACCTTTCAGAACTGATGTTATAGCATCTTAATCTTTGTTCAGATTAGGAAACTGTTTAACAACTGTAAGCATCTTGTACCCAGGGCATCTGCTGGCATTTTAAACAACTGAAATTTGCAGTGGGTAGTCCAATGAAGTATCTTGTCATTAAATTATGTACTGTACATTAGAAACAGATGCACTATTGGAAACCTTACATAACAACACAGTCTTCAAGATCTGCCAATTAGGATGCTGCTAAAACAAAAAAAACACATAATGAGTTACAGATTAGGTGGTTTACCTAAGAAAAAAAAGACAGAAAGGGGGCAATGGTTTTCTGTTCTGCTATGCAACACTAGCTTTGGGAATTAACCAGTGAATATGTTTTGATTTGTATTTGTTTACCTGCAAACCAAGTAGCTTTATTTATTGGGATGGACTGATGCATTTCCTGTGGTGTTTCTTGACTTCTAAGTGACATAATACTATACATTAGTATATTAATAATATGATATGTGTTGGGGGTTTTTTAACATTTGATCTTTAGAATGCACTGGTCTGAATTGGGAGAAAAATTTTAACACAGAAAATAATATAACAGGTGATAAAGCCATAAGGGAATACTATATATAAATTTACATAAGAGCGTTTTCTTGAGAAGTGATTGAACTGCTGCTATGCTTCCAGAAAGGAATACTATAACCCAGTTTCTTTATGTATTTGCCATCTTTAGGGTGTAGACTTTTGGTTTGATTTTAATTAAATAAAGAGAATTAATTTTGTTATGCTATGGATTGCAATGATTTTTATTTAATATCAGAAAGTTTCATGTCTAAACCTCAGAATATTTACATTATAGAAATACAATACAATATAGAAATTTCTATTTTAATCAAACTACCTTGTGCAACCTTATACTTCATATAACTTCTTTATAATAGTTGATGCTAAAATGCATAACTTTCCTCTTGTAAACAAACAGTGAAGTCAACAATTACTTTAAAACAAGAATATAAATCTAATAAGAAACCTATTGTAGATATGCCTCAGCTGCCTGATCCAATAGCTGTGTTCAGTAGGTTTAGGGAGATGGATTGTAAATAGCCATTATACAGGAAATAAGTTTGACTCAAAAGTTTTCATTTTTTGAATATTTGTAGTGACACCTGTTAGAAAAATTTCTGCTAATCAAAAGTTCTGATGTCATGATCTTTAAGCAGAGGGAAGAGCAAAGTTTCCTGAAGCTATGATGTTAGCACTGCTCAGTAGTGAATATTCTCTGGAAACTTTGTCAATTTTGTCAAGAAAAATTGATTTTCTGAGTGAAGTTGGGTAAATCTTGTATCTAAAATTTGTGATTTTAAAATAAGATTTTTTTTTTTTTTTTTTTTTTTTTTTTTAATTCTTCCTGTACAGTCATTTAATCTCTGGACTGTTTCTCTTCTGTGATGATGATGAAAAGTTATCTAAGTCTTTTCATCTTCCTCCCTAGCACCAAAAACTCAAACCTCTCCCTTTCATCTGTCTCTCACAGGAAATGAGGTTCATCCTAAGATAAGAACACCATGTAGGTAGTAGGTATTGCAGGATGAGATGTTTGTATGGTTGCTTAATTAGCACATTCCAGAGATGGGGAAACAGAGGTATTTGCAATTGACTTTGGTGCACATTGGCCTGTAAAAGGGTATAAAATGCCATTTGAGTCAACTGGGCAAAGTGGTCTTCCAACGTTGCATACCCTTCTCCCATAAGTCTCCCCTACCCCTTCCCTCACAGGGATGCCTTCAGGTCACTACCAAGGACTGAGAACACTCACTTTTGGATGGCTGAGTGAAAGAAATAAGATCTAGTCAAATATGGAAATAAAATGCTCAAGTAATTACACAGATAAATTGTTGCTTCGCATTTAAGAATTCTGAAAGGCAAAACCCTGTAAACCTGTGTATTTGTAGCCAAACCTGCTCTTTAGACATAGACCACTGACCAAATCTGAAATTAAGTAAACCTAGCCACACCTAGACTTCCCTGAGAAGTTTAGAAAGCAAGGATGTATCACTGAAGCTCATGAATCAGCAGAGACCACAATCTAATTATACTGTAACCCATAGTAAGTGATGATGGAGTTGTTATTTAGAAACTGCATTGGCAATATTTAGATGCTGTGTTAACAACAAATCTAAATGTAATCATCCACATAATCACACACTTCTGGTCAAGAAGCTTCTCTCAATTACTCTGCTTCAGCTTCCTATGCTTTATCCTTCTCTCACCTCAATTTAAACAAGTTCGTCAGTAGAGATATGATTATGTGGAAGTAAAGCTAATGGCAAAACACAGCTTTTGAAGAGCAGATTAGTTATTTATCTTCAATATTAGCAATTCAGGCAGCACTATAGAGGGCATAGAGAAATTATGAGAAAAGAGCACCAAATGTATCTTCTCTTAGAAAAACATGACTACACATGGTTTGGATGCAGGTTAGAAAATACAGGAATTTAAATTTCAGAATCTTTCAAAAACTATGCTTATACCAGTGATTAATTTATTAATAACATGATATATCAGTAATCAGTGGGCCACACATTCAGTATCAATATCAGTAATATAACAGATGAACTATAACGTTAGACACAAAATGGTAATAACAACCACAAATTTCTAAACAGTCTTCAAAAACTAACACCAAGATGTTCTTATCATGCACATATGCAGAAACACGCAATCACATGCATATGCCCCCTGTCCCAGACCTTGAGAATCAGTCATATCACACTCCTAAATGCATAGGTTCCCCTCCCTACCTGCAGACACTTCCTATTCTGGCATTATTTGAACCCGCACGGCACCCTACACCATGCTGATCCAAGTGCTAGGGAGAAAGTCTTCCATGATATCCCACATACACACACTACAATGTCAACCACCAGTTGTGTGCAAGGTGCTTCCAATGTCCCATGGGAATTCTACTGGACTCAGCCTGGATAGAGTTCATGGAGCCACGGGGAGGCATCCAGCATTGAAAGCCATGTGCAACTGTTGCTTTTTCAGAAGCAATGTTTGTTACCATTAAAAACTTTCATGTTTCTGATATATTTGTGGGCTGACTACTACATTCCCTGATTACATTTTAAATGAGCTAATGGTAATCATGCTCTGTGTAATGATAATTTTTGGACAAAATAACATCCTGAGTGTTTGGTGCATTTGATCCAGACATATTGTTGTGATTTGACCTTGGCTGAACGTCAGGTGTCCACCCAAACTGCTCCAGCCCCACCTCCCTTTCCCAAAGGGGAAGGAAAAGAAAATAAAGCAACTAAGAATTCATTAGTAGAGGTAAGAGCTGGGAGAGGTCACTTACTGATTATCTTTATGGGCAAAACAGGCTCAAAGTGGGAATAATACTTAAATTTATTTAAGATAACAGCCAAATAATAAGAAATTAAAAAGTTTTAAAAATGCCTTTCCCCCATCCCTCCTTCTTTTCATGTTCTCCCTCCTCCCCCCACCCAGCGGTGCAGGGGGACAGGGAATAGGAGTTGCAGTCAGTTGTTGTTTCTTCCACTGGTAATGTGAGTCCACCCCTTGGGCAGCAGTTCTTCCCAAGCTGCTGACCTGTGGGTTACTCCTCCATGGGTTGCAGTTGGGTCTCTGCACCCTGATGGTCCTCCATGGACTGCAGGGGGACAACCTACTTCACCATGGTCTTCACCATGGGCTACAGGGGGGCCACAGTTCTGAGTCCTTCCTCTGCTTCCTTGAGGTCCCTCCCATGGAAGACAGTCCTTGATGGACCTCTCCAATGTGAGTCCACCCCTTGCACAGAATTTCTTCCCAATCTGCTGTCCTGTGGGTCACTGCTCCATGGGGGTGCAATCCTTCACAGATAATCTGTACCGATGTTGGTCCCTCACAGGGCCACGAGTCCTACCCAGGAAAAACTTGATCCAGCATGGATTTTCCTCTCCATGGGCCAGAGTTTTCCTGCAGGACCCTACTCCATCCTGGGCCTCCCACGGGGTAACAGCCTTCTTTGTGCATCCACTTGCTCCAGCATGGGCTTCTCTCTGGGCTGCAGGGGGTCTCTGCACCCTGATGGTCCTCCAAGGGCTGCAGGGGAACAACCTGCTCCACCAGTGGTATTCATCATAGGCTACAGGGAGCCATAGCTCTGAGTTCTTCCCTCCTCCTCCACTTCTGTGCCAGGCTTGGTGTCTGCGTTGTTGTCCCATGTTCTCACTCTGCTCTTCCCTGGCTGGAATTTCTTCTGCAGAGAGGTGTTGCTATGATTCCTAATTAGCTCAGCCTTGGGCAGCAGGAGGAATCCCTCCTGGAGCCAGCTATCATTGGCTCCATAGGACAGGGGAACCTTCTAGCAGCTTCTGACAGAAGCCAGTCCTGTAGCTCCCCACCCTTACCAAAACCCAGCCACAGAAACCCACGACAGTAGATGTAGAATCAGTAGAATCAGACTGATGTAGAATTGCATCCTACCAAGAGCTGCTTTCCAGACGTCTTACCATGGAAACACCCTGCAAGCATGCTGACTGCTTCGTGCAGAAGCTTTGAAAAAAGAATTACAGGGATATTCAGTGCCTAATGAAAGTTAAGAACATCATGATCAGTTTCTCATCTTTGTAACATTTAAAAACATTTCAATTGCAACATTAAAAGTACTTTAAACTGAAGAATATTTAGCCTTAAGGCTAAAGACCTTTAGTCTTGGAGGATTCTGTCTTTATCTAAACTTTGGTTTATTTTAAAAGCATTAAAAATTCCTGAGAAATTATGAATCTAATGGTACCCACTAAAAGTGACTGAAAATAAAAGCAAGGCAACATAGATAATGTGTCTGCACAATCACTGTCATCTAGTCTTACAGACAGTCTCCATAACTTGCTTTTATAATTCCTATTCTTCCAAAGCAGAAGTGTGGTATTTGGCTAGTAGAAGTGAGGAGACACAGGAAGAATTTGGGACCTCACACTCTGAAAAATTGATCTAACACTGAATTAAAATAAAATTCTTACCATGGCTATGGAATTACAGGCTAGATGTGAGTGGCTAAGAGCTATTGGTTTTGTGTGTGTTTGATGTGTTTGTTCATATTTCACATGGCATTTCAAATACTGCCTTTACTTATAACTACATTACATGAACCCTTTCATTTTAGTGTTAGGATAGTAAATGTAATTTTTTATGGGCACTTACTATCCTTCTCCTCTCACATTTATTTTCCCTGAGATTTTAGCACTGATAGTTTTACAAATATTTGTCTAAACAATGGTTTTATATTCTATGTCTATTTTTCTTATAAAATGCATATGTCAGAAACTAGCAATTGTAAGAGAAAACTGGTGAAACAATTAAATATATAATGAACTGTAAGGAGCAGATTTTGTTCTAGTAGAGCCTAGTGCAACAAACTAGTGAATATCCTCAAGGTTCTTTTTGTTTTCCTGATAGATTTATTTTATTTTTTTTTTTAACATGGAATTATGATTTATTTTTGAACAGGTCATTATCTGGTCTTATTTTTTCTATTCCAACAGGCCCAGTGATGTCTAATTTGAAACAAACTCAATTTTTATACCATCATTAGCTTCTAGTTAATGATTGTATGTACCATTGTATGCTAATGGCTGACAGCACCCTTGTAGGAAATGACCCACAATGAATAATCCAATATTTTGTCATATCAGTATGGAAAGTATGTAGTATCACTATAATTGGAACTTAGGTAACTACAGATTATGCTCTCGGACATAATTATGCAATTTTGCTTGGATCTCACTAGATAAAAATATGAGATGTTTTAAAGTAAGAAGCAGGAAGGCAAAGAGAAGTCTATTTTTCATGAACCAAATCAAGTGTGGGTTTGGCCATAGTCAGTGAAGACCCATAAGAAGTCTCTGGTCTTTGACTGTATTCGCTCAGTTTCTCAGAAACTAATTTCGCTTTTGCTGAATGATTTTAAAAAAAAACAAAAAAACAACACATCCTTTTGTGGGTATGTTACTAATCAAAGATTTGATGACAAACAATCTAAAGAGAAGTAGGGAAGAAAATAACAAATCTGTTAAGAACACTGAGCTATCAGCCATTTTCCTTATCTTCACTAAGAGAGGAGGTCCCAAAAAATTGCCATGGATCCATCAATTCTCAATGATGAAACGGGTTTTAAAGTGGCCCTATGGCCGTGGGACATGTATTATAAATACTTTTCTTGTAGGCATTTTTTGAGCTGTGGGCCAGTGTATGTGATGACTTGGAAAGCCATGAACAAAAAAGGTATTGATGAATATACTGAAAAAATATAATACAGCTGTTTGGTCAAAATTTAGGAAGCCATGATTTGGAAATAAATTGAAGAGAATATATGCTGTTCCTGAATCAGAAGCTTATGTTTCAGAAAGAAACATAGCTGGCATATTTGCTGTGTCAAAGAATCATAGAATTAGAAAGGTATGAAAAGACCTCTAAGATCATTGAGTCTAATGGCTGACTAGAACTTTCATATTCACCACTAAACCTTAGGTGCCACGAGTAGATATTTTTGAACAGTTCCAGGGATGGTGATTCCACCACTTCCCCAGGCAGCCTTTTACAATGACTGAGAACTCCTTCTGTGAAGAAATTTCTCCTAAAATCCATCTAAAACTCCCCTGGAACAACCAGAGGCCATTTCCTCTTCTCTTATCACTTATTACCTGGGATAAGAGGCCAAACCTCACCTTGAAAAGACCTCCTTTCCAGTAGTTGTAAAGAGCAATAATGTCTCCCCTGAGCCTTCTTTTCTCCATGATAAACAACCCCTACTCCCTCAGCTGCCTGTGCCCTTATGAGGAGCATGTGCTGCCAGCTTCATGAAAAAGCTTCAACATCTCAATGTTTTTGCTGCCATGATGGAACCAGAACTGAATACAGGATTTAAGGACGTGGGCTCTCCAGTACTGAGTACAGATGGACAATCACTGCCTTGTTCCTGCTAGTCACCCTGTATCTCATACATTGACATAAGACACCTCTTCTGCTGTTTTGGAAACAGAATGTATTGTATGAGTGGTCCTAAGAAAGGGGGAGAAAATGGGACAAAAAATGGTGTGTCTTCCCTCATCCTGAAATATCTGCAATCCAAGTAAACTGCATTCAAAAAAGATTAACAGTTAATGAAAGATAATGAGTTTTATTTTGTTTTAATTAATTGACTCTGAAAGTGCCAATGAGAAAGCATTGCCAGTCTCGGTAACAGCATAAAAACAAATAGGAAGGCTGCCACATACTTGCAGGTACAGATTCTAAAAGTCTGTGGAATCACAGAATCAAAAAGGTTGGAGAAGACCTTGAATCCAACGTGTGATTGAACACCACCTTGTTAACCAGACCTTGGCACTAAGTGCCACATCCAATCTTTTCTTGAACAACTTCAGGAATGGTGACTCCACCACCTCCCTTCGGCAGCCCCATTCCAATGCCCAGTCACTCCTGGGAAGAACCTCTTCCAAGTGTCTAAACTAAACCTCCTCTAGCGTAGCTTAAGACTATGTCCTCTTGTCCTATTGCTAGTTGTCTGGGAGAAGAGACCAAGTACTACCTATCTGAATAGGTAAAGAATATTTAACGTTCCTTGTGTCTCAATTTAACAGACAAATCTGTATGAAGATATGGTAATGTTTTCCCAACTTCTAGAGGGAGCTGGAAAGTTTTTTTTTCCATTAATATTAGATGTGTTTGGAGGAAAACAAGAGATGAGGGGAAGTAGAAATTACAAGTAGTATATTAATACAGTACTCGTAGCTTTACTTTTTGTTATTTCTTCTAGTTGGGTAGTGCTTTGAAGCTGTCAGAGAAGTGATTACGCATCTCTAGAACAAGAAGCAAGAGCCTGAAATCTTGACGGTTTCTGACTTGAAAAGAAAAACTGAAGGTAGATTTTACTGGACTGCTTCAATAGAATAAGTAGGCTGAATATCTGCAGTTTTTGTTATAGTCAAATAGATTACACTGAACAGGGAAGAACAGTGATGATGATTTATGGTGATAGTTGTAACTTCAGTGGAAAAGATGTGAGAGAAAAAGAATGAATGTGCTAGAAAGCAAAAAGGAAGAGCTGACTCTGAGAAACTGACATAGGGATAAAAGAGAAGCAGAGTATTTGTGGTGGAGGGTCTGAAGGAGGGAGTAATGATTTTCAGGATTATTAGGGTAGGGTTGCCATCTTAGATCATCTATCAAGAAGGGACAAGATGTCCCCTTTCATTTCAAACCTGATAATAACAAGGCTAAATTTAATTTTTTTGTTTTATGGGGTTGACTTTTTAGAAAGTTGTCTTGCAGAAAGTTGTGTGTGTGAGCATGTTTGCCAAGAAGTGGTCTCTGTTATTTGTTAAATGTATGAGATATGAGGAAACTTTACTTTCTTATATTATGGTCAGAGAGAAGAACCCTTTACTACTAAAAATTTGATTTATCCTTACTCAGGTGTTTCAATTACACTCCTTGGCTCCAACTTCAGCCTTCTACAACCAACAGACCTTATATTACTAAGAAGGGTAAGACGGAAGGACTGTGTAAAATTCCCAAAGAAACTGAGACTTTTTTTTTCAAGAATTTATTCCTATTGAATGATCTTTCACCAACACCTTTGCATCCAGATGGACTACACAAAATCCATTGATAACAGAATAACATGCCCTTTCATCTAGTATGCATTATGAATGGGTGATTTCAAGATTTCAACTACACTGTTCAAGGGGAAAACAAAGATATCTATGTTGGCCAAGAACTGATCACTCTCCTTTAAATTTAGAAAACAGAACTTTAATTAGAAAAGTATATATATATATGAAAAGTATAACAGTTCTTAACCACTATATATATATATATATATATATATAAAGGACCAACCAACAACAGTTTGTAATAAACCCTTTAAACAACAAGACAAACAGTTAAAAGGTCTTTGGCTACCCCCCTAAAAAAAGGAGGAATGTAGTTATATCTACGGACAGCAGGTGGCAATGTTGCAGCTCAGCTGGCTGGCCTCTCTCAGGTGAGATGGCAGGGCACAGTCATCGGGTCAGCTCCCATGGGATCGATGCCAAAAGCAGCAGAAACCGCATCTCCGTAGTGCAGAAAACAAGTGTGCTCTCTCTTCCTCACAGCAGTTCCTGCAGTGCCCACGGATGAACAGTCGAGTTAGGGAGGGAGAGACACAGTTCTGGATATCCAGTGATGCTGTAACTGGTGTGCCTCCGTCCTCACTCACTCTGCTGAGCCACTGAGCTACTGAGCCTGCACAGAAAAATCCAGAAACCCTGGCCACTTCCCCCCACCAGAGCAGTCTTCCCTCCCCATCCTGGCCTGGGGAGAGACCAGAACAAAAGGCTCTGGCTAAGTCATTAACATCAGGATATGAATATTCATTGTGTCCTTTGTTAACCATCTTTACAAAACTCAGGCGTTGGGTACAGGCTTTTTGGAAGGAATTCCAACGAAGTGTTGAAACTATAACATATGCTCAATGCAAGGCTTTCTGTACAATAACATACTTGAAAGAGGATGAATTAAGAATGAAGCTGGGGGATTATCTGCTGCATTCCTCTTTACCCTGTAACTATTAGGACACAGATCAAAATTTTTTTTTTTTTTTTTACTCCAGTGATCTTTCTGTTGTCATCTGTCTCATATACTGGCCTACAAGAGATTTTTCCCTGGAATATTGAATGAAAAAAAAAACTTAAACCCCATAGTTATTCTGTCTGTAACATCAAAATACAATATTGAGTTTTTAATGTATAGAACCTCCATAATCAGTATTGTTTACCTAGAAACAGAATTGTTTTCTGTAATACAATGTTTCTTGTGGGTCATTGCAGAACCATCAAGTTTCTGAGAGTAACATACTGCTATGATTTGAATTTCTGGGGAATGTGGAAAGAAAAATACTTTCCAAATGCTTTATTCCTAAATGGAATTATTTGGACTTCTTAGTTCATTTGTACAAATCACTACTCATATAGAACTTTATTATGCTTCTAAGAAATTTTAATTCCTGGGGTTTTGACCATTTGCTTAATAGATAAACACTCGTAGTAATTTGAACAAACTCAATACTGTCCAATGTTGTCCTTCCTTGACCTCTACTTTTTCTGAACCAGACCTTTTTTCGCTAGAGAATGCTGAGATCTGGACTTCATTGACAAGGAATGCTGTGGAAGGTAAGTTTTCCACGTGACAGAGAGAAATATTTGGCTTTTGAGACATCTCTATTATAATTCTCAAACTTGTATTCCTAAATGGGGAACAGAAGGAGTAAAAAAATGTGAAAAATATATGTTCTGAGGAAGAATTGAGTAGGCAATGACAAATCTTAATTGTGCATAGTTACCTCATATCCACATCTTGGAAAATCTGACAGAGTTCATTTGTTTATGTTTTCTTTTTTTCTTTTTTGCCTTACACTTCCAAGACAGAAGCACATACTGAAATACAGATCAGAAAAAGATTAAGGACTGAGGACTTTATGTTAACAAGATAAAGATTTATTCATTCATGCGTCACTCACAAGGACAGACAACAATGGTACACACCTGAAGTAATTTTTCTCTAATGATTGCAAGGTAGAGCATATGAGTGAACTAAAAGATCATTTATTCTTGAGAATGTATGCTACTGCTTACTTTCCAGTTTTCTTGACAGATGCAACAGTGGCCAAAATTGAAAGATGACTGATTGATAATAATCTATATGGAATTAGCATCATACTGGGTGATGCTTTAGGCATTTTGGTGGATGACTGTAAGACAAGAGTTCAACTACTGACATATTTGTCAAATTAATAAAAAAATGAGAGACAGTTACAATTGATCAGTAAGTACTAGTAGGGTTCCTTATGAAGATTTCCTGAGGTCACTAGCAGGAAACAGAATAGTTTTCTAAATAGGGTGTTTCAGTGTGCATCACAGTGGGCATAACACTTCCAGTGTGCTGAAAGATGATATATGGGATACACTAACTTAAATCTAAATAGGATGCACAACTCCCATCTCAATTAAGCATACATATGATGTCCAGGTCAAGGGCTCATGATTAGTAATTTTGTTTACTTCTAAATGACAGCAGATAATTTAGACCTCAAAGGAGAAAGTAATAACCAGAAGCTAATTCTCTTCTTCCTATTTCCCCTATTCCCCATCCCACAGAGGTGATTTTTTTTTTTTTTTTTTTTAATCTTTCTAAGTAAAGATATTTGGGGGGCTCAGACTCTTTTATTCAAACAGTTGTTAGAAATCTGTGTGAAATCAGAATATTGGCAAGAACTTAAATTCAAGCCATCTTGTTTGGATGACTACAGTCAAAATCATTTTTAAATCCATCTATATATAAGTAATAGTACTGAAAATTCTACTTTCAAAAGTGTATCCAACTTGCTGCTATGAAAATAATATATGGGTTTTGCAGTACTTGTTCATTTCTGCCATGTCTCTTCAGACAAAGTGCTAGGATTCATATTTTTCTGCTACCATTGCTTAATTTTAAAACTTTTTCAAAGGCTGTGTTTTGTTATTCTTATCATGAAGCATGATAGGCTACTCACTCACCTGAAAAAAATAAAGGGAAACATTACTTCTTAGTTTCACAGTGATTTGGGACATAGAATTTGGGATTCACTCAAATGCCTTTGACTATCCTTTGTGGTATTCACTGATGAAGTGACTGAAGGCAAATAGGTCAAACTCTTCTGATTTTAGAAGGAAAGAAACAAACAAATTTCCTGTTTGCTATTTTAACTATTAGGTTATGAAAGTGTTTCTCTGAAGTATTGGTCTTCTTCGCATAAAGATCAATAAGGATTATCAAATCCAACTCCCTGATTCTCTCTAAAGACAGCAACTTAAACCTAAACCATATAGCATTACTTAGATGCTCCTCGAATTCTGACAGGCTTCTCAGACTTTACACCTTCAAAGTGAACAAGCTAAGTAACCTCAGCAGCTACTTCAAATTCTTTCTCTTGAGGCCTTTCAGCATTGTCATTGCCCTTCTCTGGACACATTTTAATAGTTTGACATCCTTCATATATAGTGGTACACAAAACAGAACATAAAACTCAAGGTGATTTCTTTTAGCTGTTAGAATAAAGACCAGATTTTTACCTAAATGTCACGGAACAAGCAGTCCAGGGAGTCACAGATGATTTCCTTGTATGAGTGACAGGACATACAATAGAGTTGTTGATAGAAATTGAGCAGAACAAAACAAATCCAAAGCTAAACTATGGAACTTAGCAATAGGTAAAAAAGTCATAGAATACATGGTGTTCAATCAGTAACATACAAGAGATTTCATCTTTCTGTAGTCCCTGTGTCTCTGAACTGAACAAAAGCAAAAATGTCATCATGAAAGTGTTGACAGATGGCTTTTATGAACTGTAGAGTAAGTCTGACACATAATGCTTTTGAAGAACGTTGTATGGGATAAACTAGCCTGCAATATTTTCTAGATTAATTATTGTTACTATGATCTTCCACATTCTTTACATAATTTGGGGTTATGCATTTTCCTTTTGAACTTTCCCTTTGACAATAACAGTTTATTCTTAGCAGGCAATTTAGTCAGCTTATGCTTAGTGAAATATAGCACATTTTTTCTGCATCTGACATATTTGTGGTCTGTTTCTTATGTTTCAAGATGTCTGTAAAATAAAGTAAAATAAAGTGAGTTTTTCTTGCCTTTCAACTATAATCTTACGCATTGCTGAAAATGTAATTTTAAAAGATCTTTCTACTCGAACATTTTCCATCATTTTAGACTAGAATATATTTTCAAACACTAATTTTGACATGACTTCTATCCTTGTTCATAGTATCATTGGAAAGTAAATTAAAGATGTTTAATGGCCAAAATATGAAATATTGTTTTAGACATTTTGGGTGTCCACAAGCTGTTGTTCCCTGTTGATCACAGTTTGTACAGTATGGATTACAGGTCTGACATTTCAAAACAAAATTTAGACAAATTTCCAAAGTGAGCTATAGAAATAGTCTTTCTTGTTCCTAGCATGCAAACTCCTCTACTAGAGCTGAAACACTAAAAACTTTTAAAATTTTGCAATATCAAACCCTACAATGTTCAGCTTTATTCCTGTACTGATTATCTGATTTTGTGTAATTTACCATGGAATATAAGTGCAAGTGAGATTAAAATAATTGTTGTTAGAGATCCAGATTAATATTGGATGGATATTACTCCTTGTTTGACTGCTTAACTCAAAACAGATTTTTCAGTATTTCACCTTTTTAAGAGAGACATCTTTATGTTAGTGGGAATACAAATTCTTTAGTGTGTTCAATTTTAGTATGCATCTTCACATTGTTTAGTGAAATGAATAAATGAAGGGCCTCTTTATTTTTTACATACTGATATATGTGGTTTATACTTTGTGTGGTTTTAATTTAATAAGGCAGTACTTTCCATTAAAAGATGTCTCTTATTACAAGGAATGTTGTTATGGAACTGCGTGTATGAAGTTTGATTCTCACTCAAATTAAAAGAAATACTTTGGAAACAAAGGCCTTAAAGCACAGGAAAATAGTTAGTAGCAATTCTGGTTTTAAAACAGTTGAACAAATTTGTGTGATGTGTGGGGCCTCTGAGACAAACAAAGCAATCAAATATTTTTCAAAGGAGTGGAAGAACCTGTGTAAATGACCCTACTGATCTATGTGCATCTTTCTGGTTTTTCTTTAATCACTACTTAACCTTTCTCTGCTCCTGAAGAAATTATGCTTTTGATTTTTTGTCTTTTCCCCCTCTCTCCACCCCCCCACCTTCTAAAGTTGACAAGTTACATGGACAAACTGTTTCATTCTTCCTCTGGAAAATATATCTGTTAGCAATATATATTCTTAGTGTTCAATTCAAATCCTATCTTAATCTACCATCACCAAAGACTTACTTACATTGGTTTCAGCTTTAGGAATGGAGCTTGATGATCTCAGTATGATTCCTGGTGAGTAACTGTACACACTGCAAGAAAACTTCTTAGGAGATACTACTGAGTTTCAGATGTGTGGAAAACCTTTGTAAGGTGAAAGGACAAAAATACAGAAATCATTCTTCAAAGCAACATTTTCTAAGAAAGTGCAGTAAATTTATGATAACTTTAATGAGGTTTTTCATTAATTTTTCAATTACCTTATCAAGCTACATTTCCTTTATTAGAAAATGAATTACTATTTCTTTAACACTATCCTAAATTTTATATGCATTAAGAAGGCAGCAAAACCCACAATTGTTACGGTCTCTTGAAATCCATGGGAGAAAAGGTCTGATTTTCTAATCATTCTGCTTTTAAACCCTACTTATCTTTAATTAAATACCTACATGTCTGCATCTGGAGTAAATCATCACTTACAGGCCTAGTCCCTGATTTTAAAACAAATTCAAATAATCAGCACCCTGGACTCATGCATAAATTATTGCAGTCCAACTGAGATTTTTAAGGAAACACTACAAAACCAATTCAGAACTCATGCCTACATGGATAATGTTGTTAGGCCCTGTAGTCTAAACTTTCTTTAAAAAATCCTCTTTCTTTGTTTTTCGTATCTCTTGAAAATGTGGGGGGTTTGTTTTGTTTTGGTCATTTTCAATCACATTAGAGATATTTGAAGATTTTAATTAGTTGAAATTTTATAGCCACAAGGAATTATTTTGTTTCTTTACATAAATTTTCTCTCATTGCTTTGAAATTTAAAGCTATCATATAATAATATAACACTTATGGCAGTATGTAGTAGGTTTATATTTTGTTTCATTTTATTTTTTCAACACAAAAATATTAAATTTAGATTAATAAATCCAAACAGAATAGTAGTCTTCTGAATGCAAAGGGTTATAAATCTCAAAAATGATGTGCACTTTGTGATGGTTTAAAAAAGTAAATAGTTTACTCAACAGTTCATAAGGGTATTCATGGATCAAACCTAAGGCAATGAGGCTGAATGCATTTCTTCTAAGAGTTAAATATATTTTAAAAGACTATAATTCTCATTTCTGGTTAATATCTGTTTCTGGGTTAGTAGTTTTGTTATTAGACTCTTCAAAATTTCAAATTTTGCAAGTTCCTTTTTTTCTGACCCCTTTGGATAGGCACATCGATCTCTGGGCTACTGACCTTTTAAACTTGGTGACGTGTTTTTAGCCTTTCATTTCTTTCGCCAAACTCAATCATTATTGTCCAAGTCAGCTGGACAGAAAAAGAGGGTCTGTTGTGGCCATTCTGGCGGTCAGAGCTTCCAGCTGGTCTGTCTACAGTTGGTCTCTGCTAGATCTCCAAGTAATTAGCAATTTGGCCCTGGTGAAAGGCTTTTGAGTGGGAGGAGGTGTTCAAATCAGTCAGTAAATCACTGGTTCTTTTCCTTTGTTGGGCCTAATAAATATGATATGGTAGATGGCACACACTTGTTCTGTGGCTGCTTAATGTTCTGCTTTAATCTCTTCTGATTCCTATTGGGAGAATTTTTTCAGGGAGCTGACCAACATCCTGAGAGAAGCTAATGGCAGAAACTGCACACTGGGGATTTGGATAGGTGGGGTTCTTTTGTTTGTTTTTGTGTTGTGTGGGGTTTTTTTTGTTTGGTTTGTTTTGGTTTTGGTTTGGTTGGGGTTTTTTATTGTTTTGTTTTTGTTTTTTTTTTTTAAAGAAAAAATATTAAAAAAAGGAAAATAACGAATATCAAACAAAGCAAAACAACCAAAAAAACCCTCCAAAACAAAAACAAAATTCTCCCCCATCCCTCCCCCCTTATTAACTCTAAGCCAACAACTCTCTTTTTCCTTTTCATAGGTTTTGAGCGGATGTGCAAAAGAAACTTAATATGCATGTCTGTTCTATGTAATCCACTCTCTAAGAGTTTAAGTTTCCTATCTAAATTGCAGATAGAGCAAACAGAACAGTAGCTGTGACACTTTAAGACAGCAAGTCAATGGAAATGTTGAGGAAAATTAAGCATTTAAAGGAATTAATCCGTAGTAGAAATTCACAAATATATATTTTTTTTTTAATTTTTATTTTATATTACATTTTGCAGCATGTGAATTTACATTTGCCACAAACACAGTAACACACTCATGAAAATATTTACTACTGACATGGAAAGGAGTGATTAGAAGACTACAATTGCATTGGGATTTAAGCATTTCACATCCTGGAAGCACAGTCTCTCTGCTGGCATACTTCTGATGCCAAAAGTCCTCAGAATAAAAGGAACTGCTAAGAGAATTTTATTTTTGTCTTTTGGCAGCAGGTATTTATTGCCAACATTAGGAAGCTAGCCAGCTTGCACTGGACAAACTAGCTTCACTCAAGAGGTGCACAACAAATCATTTATACATTTCAGGTACAGAGTTTCATCATCTAACATACATATTCTTAACTAGGCAGAGTCCAGGTGAAACTTGGGCAGAGCTTTTGAGAATCATCTTTTGGCTCGACTTTTAGGTGGTCTCCTCTTCTTACTTCATCCCCCAGTGGTTGTTTTGATACTCTTCATCAGCTTGACCTGACTCAGATTCCTAAGTGTACAAAGTCCTGGCTCTGGGCCTCCTATATGTACTTTAAACATCAAAATCTACTAGATTTATGGCTCTGTATTCTATTGTGTTTTACTCCTACCATTCTTTCTATAATGAACAGACTCTGGTCTTCTAAGCAGCACAGAGCAGGACATTGAACAGAACAGAATAACAAGCTAAAACAAAACATCAGACAGTTTTCTTCCCTAGCTCAGCAAAGCAAAATATTTTTACTAATTCTGTCAACTCCTTGAAGCTTTGTTCTTGTTTCACTTCAAATATATGGATACTTCCTTAATGTCGCGGGATGCAGTGGTGCTGGCATACTTGTATTTCTCCCCCTTTATTTGTGCATTACAGATATGCAGATATTTGAAGGGCTAAGTAAGCTATTTCTTGATGTATATATCCTAAAACAATACTTACAGCTCTTCACAAGTGTCTATTATGAGGCATTTCTCATTGTGGTCGTGATGATAATTTCAGGCATCAATACTGGTTTATTGGAAAAAAAATTAAACTTTTCTGCCCCAAAGAGTGCAATGTGGACTTGAGTAGGTGACTGCATCTTGTTAGAGGCCTGAAAGAAAGTCTACATCCTTCTACAGACCTGCCTCCTTGATTTTAAATAGAGATACTCCCACCTAAAAATAGTACTTATTCATAGGAGAGAAATCTCCTGTCTCAGAAAAATCTTCAGGTGCCTTTGAACCCCTATGTCTAAGTGAAACAGTGTCATATTTTACTTTTGGCAATGACTTCAATATTTCTATCCCCATTTAGGTTTATTAAGATCCATTGCCCACGAAAAGGAGAACACATTGAGCCAAAACTAAAGATGTCCTCCATGTGTTCTATTAGTTTGTTATAAACTTTGAATATTTTTCAGACAAATGACCTGAATCCAAACCCCAGGTATGTGTCGTATTTTGCATCCCTGTCTTGGTCAAAACTGTTGTTCTTTCTCCTGTGTCACTCAGAATGAAGTAGAGACTATCTACATGAAAGTTTTGGGGGTTTTCTTTGCTTTTTGGATGGTTTTGTTGTGCATATGAAGTAGAAAAAAGATCACATAACACCTTCAGGATAACTAAATTTTTGGACAGTGATTTGCTATTTGATGGTTAATTGTAAATTGGTAATTAAGTTTACTGAAGGCAGTTGGACACTGAGGCAGCCAAAATCAGAGATTACCCTTGTAAAGCACTTTAAGATATCTGATTAGAATTGCTATTCAAAATATTATATTTTCATATATTTGAAACCAGGAAAAAAAATAAGCCTTTCCTTTGCTCTTTTTGCTGGAGTTTCAGACATGAAGTGTTGGGCATGTACTAGATCTTCTTTTGAGAAATGCTGCATGGACTATTCCACCAAACTTGTGATTGCCTTCAAAAAGGAGGACATATGCACTATCCAGGCATGATCATATGTAAGTAAAACTTTTTGATCTGTTCAAAGATTGTCCATGTAAAATATAAACCGAAACGATCTGTGTTTTTAGTTTTTGTGGTGTTTCTCCTCTCTGTTCCTGAGGTATCAGTCAGTCTGAATTTCAGTGCAGTGTACTTGACACAATAGGCAGTACTTTTCCATTTTGCATATAATGCCAGAGAACATTTGACATTAGTGTAGGTTTTCTATAAGCCTGTGAGGGAAGAATTTGTCCTACTTTGGTTTTCTATATTGCTGTGTATTTTCCAACAATAATAAAGGGCAGGCTTCATTTGTCTTTCAAAATGTGCCTTTGCCACTCAGATTTGAGAGGCTTTGGTTGTGTTGTTACTCATTGTGTAACTTAAAATACAGAAGGAAAGATTCATATGTGTGTAATAGAAGTACAGTTTTCTTAAAGGAAAACTGCTCTTCACATGCAGGGGGGTAGATGTGGGATGGGGAGGAGGGACAGGATATGCCCATTCAATACTTAAGTAGTCTTGCTCACAGTACCATGACACCACATCACAAATTGTGCAATATATCCCCACATCGCAAGTCTTTGAGAAATTATGGCATACATTGATACATACTACTTGAAGCAAAAGAAATCAACACCTTACACTGTTCAACAGAAAAATTATTTTACAGAGATTATGGCCTGCAGATCCATGAAAACTTAGCAGTTAGAGTGTAAAGTAATTGTTTTAACAAGTTCTGCTTTACAGTCTGTCAAAATAAGCTGTAAAGCCAGTGTACTGTAAATAGTTATCTCTTATGGTTTCATAACTGAAATAGTTTCACTAACTGAAGCCTTTAGAAGACAGTATGAGCTCAGAAGACAAACTTCTTACAAAGATAAGGTTTAGTTAGAAGTATACATAATATTTTGTTCAGTGGATTGGGGTATAACAGAAGTGTCCTAGTTACAGTGGACAGAACCAGTTTATTACTGTGTGGGTGTAACCAAAACTGTGTACTCTACACACTATATGCCTTTTCGTATGAACTCTTAAAAATGAATCATCTTCAGCAGCTACCTAGGGAACACCAGACACCTCAGGCGACAAGCTGAGTGTTAAGGAACCCTGCAAGGCATGAGAATGTTTTCTGTCTTCTCACCAATGACTTAGCCATGAAAACTCCCATCCAGGGAGGCATCAGCACCTTCACACCCAGCCTGAGGGGTGGCGTCTGCTAATGGGCCATTAGGAACTGGCACATTAAGCAGCTGCAATGACCTAGACCACCAAAGATTCCAAAAATATCCCATGACTCACAGAGTAAATCACCCACTGTGAAATCACTTCCCTGGAGGAGGTACTGAGCATTCTCACCTGAACCTAAGCATATATAATCTTGGGATTTGGGGACTTCTGGTACCACTCGTCAGATCCAGAGGAGGACCAGGACCTGAACAGGACTGCAACTGCCACTGTTGACAAGACTGTAGTGATATTCCTCACCAACAGATTTCTTTTCCTTTTACTTTGTTTTCAGGGGGACCATGTTGTGCTCAGCACAGGGGCTAATGAATACCATTCTGTTCATGCCCCATGGTGCTGGATTATACATCTGTTTTTTGTGTGTTAAACCCAGCTTTTTCTCCATCATTGTATTTATTGTAATCTTTTTAGTAAATTTTAACTCTGACTTGTAATCTCTCTTGAGTTCATTTCTCCCAATGGTTTACATTTAAACCAGCACAAGGAGAAAAAAAAAAATAATTAAAACTACTTTTGACAGTATCTGTACCTGAGCTAAGAACAATTACCCAGTAGTTATCATATTTTCAAACAAAATTGCTGATGTTACACAACTGACGAGGTATTTGTTTGGTTTGTGGTGTATAAGAGGTTTATTGTATGAAGTTAGAGAAGGCTACTCTGTTTTGTTTTTCTCATGACTGTTTATTCTAGACTTAGATTTTCTTATTCTTCTCATTTAGACCTGTATATATCAGTATATATCTTTAGGATCACATATTTTTTTTCACAAATTACTAGGAGATGACTAGAAGTAAAAAATAGAAACATTTCTATAGTCATGAGTCTAGCTCAGATAAGTTTAAAACACTTCCTTGAGATCTTTTTTTATATTGTTGGCTTTGGGGGTTTTTTTTGTATGTTTCATTTGTTTTGTTTGTTTGCATTTTATTTCTTTTAATTGAGTCTAGTAAATTTATGTTTGTATTTGGAATTAAATATTTATGCATTACTTGACTACAAAGGAACTCATGCATGTGATTCTGAAAAACTTGCAGTAACTAAAGGAAGTCAGATTTTTGACTTACTAAAAATGAAAAATATCCATTAGAATGACAAGAAAAATAATAAGCTAAAGTGTTTGTTGAATTTTCCAACAGTTGTTTTATTTTTCTTTTTTGTTTGTTTGTTTTGTTTTGGGGTTTTTGTTGGGTTTTTTGTTTGGTTTTTTTTTTTAATTATTTGAATACTTAAACATTATGCTGTATGAGTTTAAAATTATTCAAATCGAGCTTTTGGATTATTTTTTGTTGTTTTAGGAGTACATCATCATATGTTCTTCACTTTTAAATCTGTTGGGAGCATTCAAAAAGTAATTGAGTATTTAGAGGTGTTTACAAAAAACACAATGATGAAAATAAAAGTCTATTTGCTACCAGAATAAGATCAGAAAGAACATACCTAGTTCATATACTAAGTTAATATAAAATTATTTGTGGGCTTCTGTGAGCTTTGATACAGGCAGTGGAGAAACAACTCCAGAGATAACATCGGGTTTTTATCTTAGTGAAGCCCATAGCTTATTAACATGCACATCCTTCCCTGTTTGTGCCCTTGTTTGCTCTGTGTAAATAACTTGAAATAGATGGTTTCGCCTTGTGTTCAAACAAGCAAAACCCTTTGATACTATGAAGAAAATCAGTAACAGGTGAAAGACCATGTTTAACAATGTTGGGACAAAACAGCCGTTTGCTTTAAAGTATTTGTCCTCTAATCTTCCTTAATTCCTAACAGATAATAACTGTTGTCTGTCACTACAACTCACACATACCAATTTCTCTGAAGTCCCTGCATAGTAAGAATAAACATGAAAAAAACACTCTAGTAACTTTTCATCATATGCAGTACTGTGAGGGAACATATGAAATCATTGAGATTTACATAGGCACATTTATCTTCTTTTTCATATTTACTTGAATTGGACAAGATAAATTGACTTGGATTATCTCACTCTAAGGATAAACTATTATCAGAACACGTATGTGCTGTGATCAAATGCAGTTATAGATTTCAATTTTTGATTATTCAATTTATGTCTTTCTATATGCTTTGTCATTATTGCCTGTGCATTTTTGAGGCTTATTTTCTAATACACAATGAAGGTGGAGGACTTCTTTATTATTTTTTAATGTAATCTAAATCAGGCCCTATATATTACAAAAAGTCCTCTAAAAGCCAAATATCCTCTTCAGACTTAAATTCTCCCCTTAAGAGCCACATATCCTTCTTGTATTTTCAGTATAGAAAATACTCAACCAATTTTTCCTTCAATGAATACATTTATATTCTTACTGTTAAAAAAGGCCTGATAAAACAGATTGGCTCATTCATAGCCAATTTAAGTTAGAATCTCCGTCACTGCAACACCATTATGTGTGTTTTCAGAAACAGAGATCGCTACTGAAGATTGTTAGCAAGAGCTTAGTAGTTATTCCTAGCTGTTGAGTTTTGCCAAAAAAAAAAAAAGTCCTATCACATCACCATACATTATAAAAGGACTTTTAAATACTAGTTTTTCAACCAAAGTGTACTAAGAAAAAACACAGAAACTCAACCAAAAATATCAGCTTTAAGATTACTTGAATTATACAATTTCCCAGAGTCTGGTTGGTAAAAATCAATAAGGTTATGGAAAGGAGAGAAGAAAAAAAAGCAAAAAAAGTCAAAACTCTCCTCCCCCCAAAAAACCCCTTAATAACCACCCTCCCCCAAAAAAACCCCAAAAACTCCAAACAAAACAAAAACCCCAATAAAAACACTTGCTTGTTGTCAACATATTTTGAGTAATTCTAAAGAAACTACTAAATTACAAAATTACTTTGTAAATGGTCTTCTGCAGAGTTTGTAAACTGCTTGTTGAAGACTCTGACACCTAACTGGCACTTCAATAGGACTAGAGAACTGAAGCTTCTGGTACATATCAGAAATTGATGTACTGGAATTCATCTACAGTTCAGTAAATGGAACTGTGTCTCTTACTCTGGGGAAAAAAAAAAAAAAAGAGAATACTGGCTGACTGGCTGCACATCTGAAATTCTGGCACATAAAAGTTCCCCACACCCTCTTTGTTCTCACCATTTTCCAAAAATATTTCCTAGATTAAAAACGTACCACAAATGCGCCCAAAGTCCTGGTGTTATGAAGAGAAATCAGCTTTTGTGGAGAGAAATTAACTTGCTTATTTAATTTCAGAAATACAATTCAATATCCTGAGTGACAGAGTGAGTCCTAAATATTAGGATTTTCAGCAAGGAATCTGCAGGTTTTTTACTTCTTTTTGCCTTTACATTTCTCTAACATGAGTACACTGCATGCCACATCAGAAACATGAGCAGACTTGGATTTTGGTTAGGGTTTTTTTTCAGGTTTTTAGTGGAAGATTGTTTGGGGTAAGTGTTTTAAGTCTGAATTTGCACTAGCATTAAAACAGTTGAAGCATTTCAAAAACGGGCAAAAAGGAAAAAAAAAAGACTTTCTGTATTAAGTGGGATGTTAAATTAAAGATGAAACAGTTTACTGTATAACACTTAGAATATAAAAAAAGATTGATGTGGTCTTTATATGAAAAACTAAGTAAAAAGATCAATAAAGCTTTTTATCTTTTCACTTAGCCTCTTTTGTTCTGTCCGTTCCTACCACCTCTCTTCTCCTCATGTCTTTCTCTCTCTCTGCCTCTGCCTTGAGCTTTCATTTTTTTCCTGGAACATTCTGTTTCTCTTACGAGCTAACAAGTTTGCTGTGGCTCTGTGTCTCATTCCCTTCCAGGGTTGCAGCTGTTTTGGCAACAGAAGAAAAAATCCCCATAACAAATCAAATAAAAGCCCATTCTGTGAAGAGGAATTGAAAACAGCAGGCCTCAAAGAGGGCTGCACATGAGATGCCTTGTTCTGGCTTTCAACACAACTCAAATCAGAAATACATTACCATAATCTGAAACAGCCCACTGCTAACGCAAGACAGATGGTGGGTAATAATCCATGCATCATTAATAAATAAATTCCAGCATTAAAGGCTTTACAAAGAATGACAACATTATCAGGGCAAAATTACTGCCTCTTTTTCACCCTCAACATTATTTCACTCTCTTGTGGGTCTGTCTCACTCCCTCTCTCTCCCTTTTAAAGTGATTGCACTTTTGAAGAAAATTAAACTTGGTGCATGTTTTAATCAGATGAAAGCTATCTTAGTATGTAAGTCTGAAACTCCATAAGGGAAAAATAAAATATCTGCCAAAGTATAATTGTTCCCATGTACTTCTATTGGATCAGCAAATGACGATTTATTGCATTGCACTCCACTAGCTGTCTTTGCCCTCTCTCATATTGTACTATTATTTCACTGCAAATTTTAAGCAAGAATTTTGGCATTGTGTTTTCTACTAAATAGAAAGATATATGTATAATTTCTCAGCTTCTTCAAACTGTACCATCTGTGGTCTCCCTTTTCTTTCTCACTTATTTCAGAGATAATTTTGGGTAAAATATATATATTTTTTAACTTAAAAGTGTTGGAGTGTATTTAAAATATAATAAGATGGACCTACCACAACACATTTGTGCCTGACCAACATGAGTACATCACTTGAAAAGGGAAGAAAGAACAGATGGGTTGAAATTTTTACAGTGTGTTACACAGTTACAAGTACAGAGCTTGAATCCCAGGTGCATTTTGAAATTTCTATATTGCCAGAGTTCATAGTTTTGCACTCAGCAGAGGGATACATATCTGTCCTAAAGAGAGAAGAAGACCTGAAGGTTCTGCTGTGTATGTGTGGAGAGTTGATCTTCACTGGATACCAGATGCCCACCAAACCACCCTCACCTCTTCAAAAGGAGAGAGGAAGAAAACACAATTAAAATATTATGGGTTGAGATAAGGAAAGAAGACTGCTCACAATTACACAGAATATTCTGAGCTGGAAGGGACTGACAAAACTCATAAAGTCACTACACATTTCACATACTTCTTGGTTTATAATTTCCTGGGTTTGTTGACTTTTAGGGCTACTGTATTAAAGAAACCTGTAAACCCATCTCTTTTTCTCCATATTTAATTAACTGAAATCAATAGAATAAAAGAATTAACAGAGTAATGGTACAATATATTGAATCCATATCTATACTATAATGTGTTTTATTAAAAAAAAAATATAAAAGCAGCCTTATATTCTTTTTAAAACCTATTTGGAGATAAATTCAGAAGGAATGAATTAGGAAGGAAAGAATTCAGAAGGAAGGAAGGAATTCAGAAGGAAGGAATTCGGAAGGAATTCAGAATTTGGAAGGAAGGAAGGAAGGAATTCGGAAGGAATTCACAAGGAATTCAGAAGGAATTCAGAAGGAAGGAAGGAATTTGTAAGGTAGGAAGGAATTTGGAATTTGGAATTCAGAATTCGTAAGGAAGGAAGGAAGGAAGGAATTCGGGAGGGAGGGAGGGAGGGGGGATTATTTTATTTTTGTCTATGAAGGGCCCCTCAAGGTACCAAAACTTTTTTTTTTTCTAATATCTAAAGCAGTCTGTTGGCATCTCTTAGGTGACCCTTTGCTAACAGATACACTGTGAACACAAGACATTTGATATCTTTTATTGAGACTGCACCCAATAATAACAAAGAAACCTCTTCAGCAATTGTTCTGTTAAGAATTATTAGATTGTTGACTAAGACTGCCAGCACCAGAAAGACAAGCTGACTCTAATGGCTCATGTAATAACACATTTATTAAAACAGATTTGTGACAAGTAAAAGTGTTTTTGTTGTTGGTGATAGTGGTTAACTGCCTAATTTACAGTTGTTATAGTTTCAAAACCCACTTGGAATTCATTCCAAAGAAGCTTGGATGCAAAGCCTTAGTATCACTAAAGATGGTTAACAAAAGGCACAATGGATATGCATATCCTGTTAACACCTCTAGCCAGAGCCTTTGTTCTAATCTCTCCCCAAGCCAGAGGGGGAGGGAAGACTGGCTGGGGTGGGGGGGGTGTGGGGGAGGGAA
>JAWMRD010000085.1:37697994-37714102 GCA_035584875.1 Syndactyla subalaris
CTGGGCCTTCTGCGCAAGTCAGCAGCTCAGCAGCTCGGCGCACAGGAGAGAGGACAGGACATACACACCAGGTCCAGCATCTCTTGGAGACCAGGACTGTGTCCCTTGCTCTCTGGCTTTGCCAATCACCTTTGGACATCACGGATTACTACTGCGGGAAAGGAAGAACCTGCCTGCTTCTTCTGCAGAGGCTGGGTTTCTGCTGCCTTTTGTTCTTTGTCACAGAACCCACGGGAGCTCATCCATCATCTGCTCCTGCCATTCCCCTGAGAGAGAGGCCAGCCGGCCGGGCACGACATCACCATCTGCTGTCTGTAAATATAACTGCAACCTCTGAGAGAGAGAGTGGCCAGCAGTTGAGGTGCAACAGTGCCACCTGCTGTCTGTAGATATAATTGCATCTTCTCCCCTTTTTCAGCACAGCCAAAAGACATTTAACTGTATGCTTTGCCGTTTGGGAGTGGAAGGGTTTATTACAAATTGTTGTTGTTTGGTTCTTTCTGGATATATATATATATAGAGAGAGATGTGTATATCTGTGTATTGTGGTTAAGAACTGTTATCCTTTCATATATATATATATATACATACTTTCCTAATTAAAGTTCTGTTTTTCTAAATTTAAGGAGAGGGATTATTTCTTGGCCAACATAGATATCTTAGTTCTCCCCTCGAACTAAGACAACAGTTAAGCTAACAAACAAAGTGCATCCTCTAAAAGTGCAACAAAATACTAAGAACACTATGTAAGAATTAAAGCAAAAGAAACGCACACACTCTAAACCAAAGTAACCTAGCAATGTAATTTAAGTACACAGTTTAAAATACAGTAACTTACTAAAACGCCAGTGAAGTAATTCACTATGAAGCAAAATATAAGCACCAAAAAGTCCCTTACAAAGAATAAATTTAAATATAAAGCAAAGTAGAAGTAGTATCTATATACCCATATATATAATAAAGACAATTGCTCAACCACAGAGCATCCCAAGTGAGTGGAAGGAGAAAAGGCAGTGTGTCAGCCATCTCCACAGAGGTTGATGGAACTTCTTCTCCCCTTTTTGCTTATGTTCAACCTCTTTTACTATCTTTTTTTCTTAGACAGTTTGGGTAGCTACAGTCAATAAACTCCATCTTTTGTAGTAACAGGCAGGTGACACAGGGCTAAGGATCATCTTCCTGTGATTCCAACCCAAGGATTTGTGAAGAAAGGGCATGTTATCTCCATAACATTCCTTTCTTTGTTTTAATCCCTCTATCAGTTTCTGGGAATTATCTCCCCCTGGTGCAGGGGTTTTCCAGGAACCCATCCTTTATTTGTCCTTTTGTTAGCCTGAGCCATCACCTTACAGTATAATAAAAAAGGGTTTTTTGACATTTCCGTGTAGTGTTTGATGAATATGTGAGATGCATTTAATAATGTTTCATCATGGAAGAAATTAATTGACTGTTTTCCTAAATTTATTTTCTCTGTAGAGTACTTCTCTGAGTTCTTCTGTCTTAATCTCTTAATCTAATTCTGCATATATGGATCATCATCATCATATATATATATACATATATATATATATGTATATATATATATAATATCTACTGTACTATTCAAAATTTTTCCTGAAAGAAGTATAAAATCTGCCAGTAGGAAGAGAAGGAAGCCAGGAAAATTGGTGCATTTGAGCATAAAAAAAGACTCAGATAGTATTTCTTGTTGATTTGTGTTCATTCCTTTAATTTTTTTTCAAGTTTTTCAGGAGGTAACTAATCAACAGCAATTTTATAATAGTTAGGATCCAAGTTATATACTTGTTATTAGAAGATGTTAGAATGTTGTTCTGTTGTTCGATTGTACTCATGTACATGACTTAAGTGTAGAAGTATTGATTCAAGAAGGGTTTAATCATTTCCTTTTTTTTTTTTTTAAACAGTATTGTTAGGCACTGAGTTTGTGCAAAGAAAGGGAAGAAATATGTCTTCATGTTTTGCTACTTATCCCATTAACCTGAAAGTAAAATAGGAATCTTGAAGCCAAACATGCATATCACAGTCAATGAAATAACAAGCTGAAGAATGAATGATACAGAGTGTTTCAAGAAAAAATATCTAAATAATTAGATAACAGTAAAAAAGAGTCTCTCTTGCTATCAGTATGCCATTTATTTGTTAGGAGGAATGGGACTTGAGAAATTATTTCTGTCGCAGCACAAGGAAGTAAAAAGACTGGCTTAGAAGTGTTAGCTAGCAATACATTTATATTTACAATTTGATGTATGTTGTGTGAGCTCTGATGGTAAGAACATAAATAAGAAAGAAAGCACAAATTAAGACCTCTCTTGATATTTTGTAATGAAATTCTAGTGGGATACAGTGTTTCTTTTGAAAATGTAGTTAGCAAATGAAAGACATCATTGCTACTAGCATACACCTAATAAGGAGATACAAACAAAAGGGGGGGAAAAAGCTGATTAGAATTTTAAATTATTATTTTAAAACTATAATTAAAATAAGCTCTGTCATTGTAAAACCATAGCTGGTAGTGAAAGAGTACAAGTCCAGTGAGTGTAAGTATATCCTTGTTTACAAGTTGTCAGTGAAAGTCTGTTGGCCATGCACAGTCCTAGTGCCACAGGAGGGCTTCAGAAATATACTCCAGATATAAATGACTAACATTTCCAAATTCTGCTAAGTTGAGGAGATTCAGTTGGACAAAGTGCCTTTAGAAATGAGACTAGGCTTCATTCATGGGCAAACTTTTCCTTCAAGTGCTAATAATGTGTCTTTTGTACACTGCCAAAACTGAAGGAGCAGCTAGGGAAAATATCTTTGTAGCATGTATTCTGGTAGTAAATGGTACAAAACTTTAATAATTTACTGCTGCTTTTTTAACTTCCTTAACTGATATGGGAAGTTATATTTTTACTTCAAACTTTCGGTCCTTAACTTTCACTAGACACTGTAAGGGTTAACTCATCTCTCTGCTTTATTTGACAAAAGAGTATCTCCATGCTGGCGAGTCTGGCTATTCTCCCACACTTTATGTGATGTCCACCTCTCCTTTTCTGTTTCTAATTTCCTATCCAATAAAACAGAAACCTGATTAGTGCTCTTATTTTATAATTTGGACTACAAAGTCTAAATCTCCTAAAGGAGATTGTTGCCATTTTCCCTCCTTTTAATTTTTCCTTTTAACAAGGCTTTCTAAAATTTTACTAAGTATAATCCAAGGATACAAGTGTCTCCCTAATGTACACAATAAACCACCTACTGAACATTCTCTTCTGTTAAGATATGAGAAGAACCAGGGAGAACCTGAAAAAAAAAAAGCTCTGTTCTGTTGTAATTAAGATTTTCTTCAGTCTAGTGCATATCATGAAGTATCAAACACTTAGAACTTTTTGAAAGTATGGTCTTCTTTAGCCACCTGAAAATTTAAAAAAAAATTAAAATTTAATTAACAAGTATAGGATATTGAAAGTTTCCAGTTTGAAGCCCACTCTTTATTGTCCACAGATAAATACCTTCATAAAATGATCCAGTCAAAACCAAAAATAGATGTTAAATAAATTAAATTAAGATGAAAAAGAAGATTGAGATTAATTATTACCCTATTTATAATACTTACTGTAAAATTCTTTGAACCTCTGTATATTATTTATTATTTTAATAACATACATGGGAGATAACTGTACTGTATAGCATTCAGTTGTAGAGGAAAGAAATGGGTGTGGCAAGAAGATGTGTCTAGTTTGCTGACGACAAAATAATATTTAAAAGTATGGACATTCAAAATTAAGACTGCTGTCATATACCTAGTACAATTATCTGCAGATATGTCTTGCTACTTGTGCAATACCATACAGTATATGGTACTGAAAGGCAACTGCTAAAAATCATAGGACTCACTTTAAGGAATTTTTAATTTTTGTGTTCATAAGCCTGATATGAACCTAACTTTCATGTAAAAAATGTGAATAACAGCAAGACCAGATGGGCATTACAGTTTTTTCCTAATTTGATGGCCACTGGTGAACTGGACAGGAAAGTTTTGCAATGTTTTCCTCTCACTGAATGAAAGATAAAACCCAAGCTGCAAACCCTAATACTGTCAAATAATAATATGATGTCTTTGTTATTTGTTTTTGAGCTACTGCATGGTTATCAAGTGACAGAATTTTGCCTTCTATGAATGTGTGAATAAGACTTGATTGTCTACACTCTTTCTTTAGGGTCTTAAATACATGATGACAAAGCTAATGAACAGAAGGGAATTCAAATGAACTTTGAACAAAGACATCACATAATTTGTGATTTAATTCTAACTTGAAATGGGAATAAATGTATAGTTCATTAAAGTCACTGAATCTTCTTGAACATTCAAGTGAAATTCAAGTACATTAATGTCTTTTACAGTTTTGATATCTGGGGGGAAATCTGCAATGTAAACAAAATAATCACGTAGAGCAATTATTCACTGTGTCTGACACGCAGTCAGACAGACTTTTTTCTTTTATTTTTTTTTTCCAGACTGTGAAACTACTAATTTACAGAACCAAATTTGACAGTGTGGCTTAAAGGAAGCTTGTTTTGTGTTCTGCTTTATTGAGTTTCATAGACATTGCTCATTTTACTAGAATATCTAACAGAAAACAGCGTGAGAATCTATGTGAATAATCTTTTTAAGAAGTAAAAGGTAAGCTAGTAAAAAATAAATGTACAGTGGTATTTTATTCTCTTTTCATTAGGGATTGATTTGTTTTATTTTAGTTACATCCAGAAGATCTCAGCTGTACCATTGAGCAGACCAGTGAAACTGTTGAATACAAGTCAAGACATTAAACTGTCAGTTCTTACTTGAAGACTAGGGAGATCTTTGCTGAGTGAATTGCAGTTCCATCCATGTCTGTTGTGAACAAATTTCTTGGTAGTTGAAATGCTGTCAAGGAGAGTCATATGTACTCAGTCTGCGTACAAACACATACAAAGATACTTCTGAATCTCAAGGTGGCATGTGAAACAGTAGATTACTATATTAATTATTGGGTTGGACAAACTCAAGTGTGTGCATGTGGGTGGACTTACAGGTCAAATTTCACGGAGGTGAGGTAATGCTCCATCCCACATGCCAGCCCCTGTGAGACTACTGGGATGACCCTGGAGCAGCTGTCAGTCAAAGGCAGCCTGGGAGCTGCCCTCTGAAATCTCTAACCCAGCCTCTTACTGGCTGACACAGAGGGAGCATCATCCCTCACCCTGACTCAGAGTCCCAGAGCGGCCAGTGGGCCAGAAGTTCCACTTGGGAGGGATGGCCATAGGGGGTCAAAGCACATAAAAGCAGCAACATGTGGTCTTCAACTTTGCTTGATCCCTGTCATCTGGCCATGTGGAAGCTAGACTCTCACAGAACTCTCGTGGTAGCTATATAATTTTCTCTTTTTCTTTCTTCTTTTCTTAATCTCCTTTCTGGGTAACTTGGGAAAAAATGGGTTGGATTTTACTAAGTTGAATGGGTTAGCATGTGTTGAGTCAATGCTTTGTGGAAAGCTTTGTTCTGATTCTATGTTACTCTTTAAACTTTTACCAAGACCTCTTATTTCCTAGAGTTTATCAGTAAAGTACCTCCTGAGAAATGTGTGCTTTGTCTTCTCCTTTGTGCTTTCTCTTAAGGAGTTAAACACAAGGAGGGGTCTTCTAATAATTTTACAGGCTAATTTTTGGAGTCTTGGATATTGTTAAACTCCCTCAGTGAGCTCATAGCTCCAAGACTTGGGGTGTTACAACATAAGCCACTTTACAGATTACTTTTTCTCTTGAAAACACGATATATCTGAAATGTACTGAGGCCTTTTTATACTCAGCAATGTAAAAAAATCAGAGCACCAGAAAAGCTCTGCCATTGAGTGTTTATAGTCTAGATGGATAATTGAAAAAAGTTAGTATGGAAAGAAAAGCAAATAAATGACATCCAGTATTCTACCCACATGCACATATCTATTTTGTCACTAAAGGCAGGTTGAACAGGCCTATTTTACATCTGGCCAATCTGTGCTGGTTATTCTAAATTTCCTTCTCCCTCACCTACCATAAAATATGCTCTCTCTGTGCCTTTCCCACAGACAAAAGTGAGACCAACTGGCCCATAGTTTCCATTTTTTTTGTTGGTTTTTTTTTTACATGTTTTGAAGATGGGTGCAAAATTTGTCTTTCTCTAGTTGCCAAAGACCTTCTTCTGTCTCTGTGACATTTCAAATCTAATGGAAAATGACCATGGAGGGATATTTGTCTGATAGCTCAGCACCCTTAGGTACTGCCCATCAGATCCCAGAGACTTCTGAGTATTGATGTCTTGCAAGCAATCCTTGACTCAGCCCCCATTCTTGTCTAGTAGCTCCCCTCCTCCCTGAGCCCTGTCACTAACTCACAAGGCCTGCCACAACTTGCCAGTGAGGACTGAGGCAAGCAAGGCAGTGAATACCTCAGTGTTCTCTTTTCACCATCACAAGATCAACATCCTTCATTCAGCAGCAGTAACACTTTGTCCTTGCTTAGCTTTTTACTACTGACATAACAACAGAAGCTCTTGTTGCCTTTGATATCCCTCCAGCTTTAGCAGTTTGATTTTCCTGTATCCTACATTCTTACTCTTCTCAGGAGACAGAAGAGTTTCATGATCACTGTAGCCAAGGATGTCACTGATTACCACACGCCCATCCTAAACCTCCTTGTTAGTGAACAGTAGATCCAGCATCACCCCTGTTTGGCCTATCTAATAACTTTATTCAGAAGTTCCCCCTGATACTCTCTGGAAGTTTTAATTACTTGTGTCCTGGCAAAATGTCCTTCTGAGAGGTGTCATGGCTCTGTGAAACAGGAACCTTTTTAAAATAGTTTAAAGAAGGCTTTCCCCATTCTTCACCCAGACTGGCTGGTCTGTAACTGATCCCCAGCTGTTACAATCCAATTATTAAAATTATTAGAGAGATACCTCTGCCCAAATTAAGGTGCTGAAGTCAATAGTATGGATTTTATTTAACAGTAAAAGAGGGGTTGAAGGAAGGAGAGAGACATAGGGGAAAGAGAGAGTCGGGGGAGAGAAACAGTGACAGAGAAACACATTAAGTAGAAAAAAGATATCAACACTCCATAGATTCTGATGATGTCCTATTGGTCCTCTGCTTCTAGTCTTGGTGTTTGCAGACTGAGTCCACAAAAATCCTGTTTCATGGGATCCAGCAGTTAGTTGGGGATGCTCGCCATTCCCTTTCCCCTGTCCACATGGTCCACGTGGTCCCAGAGATGTTGCAGGAATGACCACACACGCAGGCAGTGGGCAGGAAAGCACAGAGGATTTTATTCCCAGGTGATGGGTTTTTATACAGGTCTGAGGGCGGAAGTGATGTCACTCCCTGGACACGGGGCTTTCAGAGCGAGTAGGGAGAGGGTTAACAACAGACAGGCAGGGGAAAGGGGGCAGGGGAGCCTTTCTCACCAAACCTGTTTGACTAGTTTCTTGCATACTAATGAGGGCGTTACCAGTGTTTTGGGGCCAGACAAAGACAGGGACAAACAGGCAAACCGTATGTTACAAGGAATAAAAATCATGACTTTAAAACATTATGGTGATCTTTATCATCTTCTGAGGCTTATTGCCACAAGGGGATTTATGTTGTGCAGGCTAGATGGAAAAGCCTCCTGTACCTCCCCTGGATGATATAATGCTGAGTCATGGGACACTTCATGAGTCTTCAACACCTTCTAGGATGTTGCAGCTGTCTCTTACCTCAGCTATTTGAATCAATCATGGTTCATTATGGTTCATTTTGGTTCATCATCCGAGATAAATAACTCAGACTATCTGTTTAAACAGCTGCTGGGAGCTTCAGGAGATCTGCTGTAGCTACCTGGAAGGTGAATCAGCTGACTAGCTTACTCATTAAGGAGGGATTTTAGTGGCTGCTGGGAGCACAAGCGACCTGGAGTGCGGTGACCAGGAGCAGGGAAATGCATGGCATGGCAGTTCATGAGGCAGTTCACAAAGGAAGGGCAAGCAGGAGGGGCACAGCCACCTCCCAGCTCTCTCAGGTGACCTTTTCCTTCTCCCCCACAATTCAACTAAAGCCAGCAATTGTTTCCAAGAAAATGAAAGCCATTGGTGCTGTTATCACAAAGAGCATGTTAACACAGACAGAACCCCACCCAAGAAGGACACCGAGAAGGACGCAGCTGTTCAGGTCTTTGGCTGTGCAGAGTGTTTGAGCCTGGTGTTAGTACCACAGGAGAGTATGAGAGACAACTGCGTATGATGTGAGCAGGTGAATGATTTGCTGTGTTTGGTGGCAGATCTCAAGGATGAGGTAGAGAGGTTAAGAAGCATTCGAGAAAGCAAAAGGGATATTGACTGGTGGAGTTGCACCCTTTCAACCCCAAAGAAGTCCAGCAGGAGATGGTGAGGTCCTGCCCCTCCTACCATCAAGTGAATGGAGCAAACTGAGTAGATGGGGGGGAGGATAGAAACAAGCCCCTGATTGGAGAGATGAAAGAATCCCCTCCCAATCCCCATCATCTCTCTGAGTGCCTTTGAACAGATATGAGGCCCTGGCCTCAGAGAGTCAGGCAGAGGACAGTCAAGAGGAAGATCTGTCTGGAGGGTTTCCCTGTCTACCAGATGAATTATAACTATAGCTACAAAAGAAAAAGAAGGGTGGTTGTAGCCAGTGACTCCTTTGTGAGAAGAACTGAGGGTCCTATATGTTGACCAGACCCATCTCACAGGGAGGTCTGCTGCCTTCCCATGGCCCGGATGAGGGATATAGTAGGAGAATCTCTGAGTTAATTCTGCCCTCAGATTATTATCCACCATCCAGGCTGGCAGTAATAATATTAATAGAATAAGTACCAGGGTAATTAAAAAGGATTTCAAGGCTCTGGGTCGATTACTTCATGGAACAGGAGTACAGGTGGTGTTCACCTCAGTTCCTGCAGTAGCAGGGATGAATGAGGAGAGGAGTAGGAAAGCCCATCTTATCAATAGGTTGCTAAAGATTTGGTGCCACCACCAGCATTTTGAGTTTTTTTTGACCTTGGGGTATCTAGTCTCCTCAAGTCAGATGGGCTTCATCTATCTAGAAGGGCAAAAGGACTCTAGCCTGTAAGTTGGCAGGGCTGATCAGGAGGGCTTTAAACTAGGTTTGAAGGGGGAAGAGATTGAAGCTGGGCTCTCCAGAGATGAGCCTAACCGTGCAAAGCCCGAGTTAAGAGTGAAAACAGCAGCCCAGCTGCAGTGCAGGTACACTAATGCATGCAGTATGGCTAACAGGTAAGAGGAACTGGAAGCCATCATGCAGCAGGAAAGTTGCCATTACAGAAACACGGTGGGATGACTCGCATGACTGGAGTGCTGCCATGGATGGTTACAGGCTCTTCAGAAGGGATTTGCAAGGTAGGAGAGGTGAAGGGGTGGCTCTATCTGTTAGAAAGTCTCCCAGCTCTGTAGAACTTGAGGTCAGTATGATAAAGTTGAGTGCCTGTGGATCAAAATCAGAGGGAAGGCTAACAAGGCAGACATCCTGGAGGGAGTCTGTTATAGGCCACCCAACCAGAATGACGAGGGTGATGGATTATTCTACAAGCAGCTGGGGATGTCTCAAAATTGCCAGTTTTTGTTCTTGTGGGTGACTTTAACCTGCTGAATGTCTGCTGGGAACTCCACACAGCAGAGAAGAGATAGTCTAGGATTTTTCTAGAGCATATAGAGGATAATTTCCTGCTTCAGCTGTTAAATGAACCCATCAGGAGTGGGGCCCCACTAGATCTTCTGTTCACAAGCAAAGAGACGCTGGTGGGAGATGTGGTAGTTGGAGGGCATCTGGGGCAGAGTGACCATGAAATAATAGAGTTTTCAATACTCAGGGATAGCCAAGGCGGGCCATCGATAAAACCTCTGTGCTGGAATTCTGGAGGGCAGATTTTGGCCTATTCAGAAGACTGGTTCAGAGTCTACCTGGGGAAACAGCCCTTGGAAAAAAAGGGTTCCAGGGGGGATGGACATACTTCAAGAAGGAAGTCTTGACTGTGCAGGAACAGGCTGTCCCAATGTGCTGAAAGGCGAGCCAATGGGGAAGATGACTGGACTGGCTGAACAGGGAGATTTTGAAGGAAATTAGAGTAAAAAAGAGCTTACTGATTATGGAAAAAAGGGCTGGCTACTCATGAAGAGTTTAGGAATGTAATTAGGTCATGTAGAAAGAAAATTAGAGAGGCAAAGGCACAATTTGAACTCAATCTTGCCATTTCTGTTAAGGATAACAAAAAGTTTTTCTACAGATACATCAATAGCAAAAGGAAGGACAAAGAAAACCTCCAGTCTTTATTACATATGGGGGGGAGATAGTTATCAAATATGAGGAAAAGGTATTTAATACCTTCTTTATGTCAGTTTTTAACAGTAAGACAGGTCCTGAGGACAACTGGCTTCTGGAGCTTGTAGACAGAGATAAGAATCTGAATGGCCCCCCTGTAATCCAGGAGAAGCCACTTGGATCCTCACATGTCTATGGGACCAGATGGAATCCATCCAAGGGTGATGAGAGAGCTGGCAGAAGAGCTCGCCAAGCCACTCTCCATCACTTACCCACAGTCCTGTTTCACTAGGGAGGTCCCAGATGATTGGAAGTTGGTGAATGCCACACTGATCCACAAAAAAGGACTGGAAGGAGGACCTGGGAAACTACAGGTCTGTCAGCCTGACCTCAGTGCCTGGCAAGGTTATGGAGCAGATCATCCTAAGTGCAACCACATGGCACCTACAGGATAAGCAAGGGATCAGACACAGCCAGCACAGGTTAGGAGGGGCTGGTCCTGCCTGACAAATCTGATCTCCTTTTATGATCAGGTGACCCACCTGGTAGGTGAGGGGAAGGCTGTGGATGTAGTCTACCTGGACTTCAACAAAGCCTTTGACACCGTCTCCCATAACATACTCCTGGAAAAGCTGGCAGCCCATGGCTTGGACAGGGGCACTCTCTGCTGGGTTAGGAACTGGCTGGATGGCCGGGCCCAGAGAGTGCTGGTGAACGGGGCTGCATCCAGCTGGCATCTGGTCATCAGTGGTGTTCCCCAGGGGTCAGTGTTGGGCTCAGTTCTGTTTAATATCTTTATGGATGATCTGGATGAGGGGATTGAGTCCACCAATAACAAATTTGCAGATGACACCAAGTTGGGGGGGAGTGTCAATCTGCTGCAAGGCAGGAAGGCTCTGCAGAGGGACATGGACAGGTTGGAGAGATGGGCTGATTTCAATAGGATGAGGTTCAACAAGGCTAAGTGCCAGGTCCTGCACTTTGGCCACAAGAATCCCATGCAGTGCTACAGGCTGGGAACGGAGTGGCTGGAGAGCAGCCAGGCAGAAAGGGACCTGGGGGTTCTGACTGACAGGAGGCTGAACAGGAGCCAGCAGTGTGCCCAGGTGGCCAAGAAGGCCAATGGCATCCTGGCCTGTAACAGGAATAGTGTGGCCAACAGGATGAAGGAAGTGATTCTTCCCCTGTACTTGGTTCTGGTGAGGCCACACCTTGAGTATTGTGTCCAGTTCTGGGCCCCTCAGTTCAGGAAGGATGTCAAGGGGCTGGAGTGCGTCCAGAGAAGTGCAACAAGGCTCATGAAGGAACCTGAACACCAGTACTGTGAGGAGAGGCTGAGGGAGCTGGGGTTGTTCAATCTGGAGAAGAGGAGGCTCAGGGGTGACCTCATCACTCTCTACAACTGCCTGAAAGGAGGTTGTAGCCAGGTGGGGGTTGGTCTCTTCTCCCAGGCCACTATCAGTAAGACAAGAGGGCATGGGCTTAAGTTCCACCAGCGCTTACAGAGAGGGTTATCAGGTATTGGAAAGGGTTGCCCAGGGAAGTGGTGGATTCTCTGTCACTGGAGGATTTTAAGATGAGAACTGGATGCGGTACTTAGTGCCATGGTCTAGTAATTGCTGTGGTAGTGGATCAAGAGTTGGACTTGATTATCTCAGAGGTCTTTTTCAACCTAGCTGATTCTATGATTCTGTGATTCTATGAATGTCTTCAGTGCTCCCCTGAAGGATTTTATTAGCTGAGTCATCATGTAAAAGAGGACATTGGCATCATAAGAAGGTCTCTCACCTCGCAGGATGTGTCTCTTATCAGCTTCTTCCCTTGTCTGGAAATCCAGTTTGTAGCTTCAGGTATGTATACCCTTCTGCACTGGGATGCCACTCTGTGAATTGCTATCAAAACAGCTATGGAATTGTTTCGGCCATCAGCACCAGGAAGTGTGGACATTCGAATTTTCATTTAGAAATTTTTCCATGAATATGAATTTTTATGTTTCAATTCTTAGAAAGTTTTGAAGTTAACACTGCATGTGGTAGAGAAAAAACCTGAAATTAAAATGATGGGTCCTCAAACAGAATTTTATCTTAGAATAAGTGTTTTGTTCAGTGTGGCTTATTTCTGCTCTGGTGATTGATCAAGAAAAGAAGAGTTCAAAGATATATTTGCAACACTGATAGTTATAAAATGTGTTTGTTCTTATGGATATATATCCTATCCTATCCTATGGATATTGTAATTTAATATTTTTATTAAAAATAGCTTAATCTATGCAAAAATCTTCCTAGACATGAAAAAAAAAAAAAAGCGCATAGCTTAATAACATTAATTAATTAATTAATTCGTCTTACAGTTCAAGTAAAAATTCAAAAGACTCACTAGTTCACCTTCAACATATTCAGTAAACTAAAATTACCATAAATATTCAAAATGCATAAAATATGTTGGAAGTAAGCAAATAGAGTGTTAGATGTACAAAGACCGATAGATACAAAGTTGCTCTAATATGATGTAGATGTCCTATTCCTCAGAGGCAGGTGACTGGAAGTGTTCAAAATGAGTATCATTTAAATAAAGATATGTCTGTCCTGACTATGGAGAACACTGATCTCAACCAGACTTTATTGTGTTAGCTTGTGACCATAACACGACCCATAGTTGAAAATGGCGGGGGGGGGGGGGGGGGGGGAATTTTGCAATAGAGGTTTTTATAGATTTCTAGATAAGTGGGACTTGACTCAGACTCAGATAGACCCTTTTCCATGTCTAAAATGCCTAGGTTGAAGGCTAATTGTGTTTTGCATCTACCAGCTAATAAAACTTTGTAACCGTCAGGGTTTTTGTATGACCAAGCTTCATCACTTCTCATCATCCTCAATGCTGAATCCCTAGAAGCCCATGCAAGAATTGACAGTGTGATCTAGGTTCAGCAGATTAATTCCCTGAGGAATGAAGAGGGTGTTTTGTTTTAGTCAATCAATTTAAAACTGGCTTATATTTAAAAGAGCGCAGGGGGAAGTTTTAGGCTTAACTGGTTTTATTATGGAAGCCACCTTGAGCATTCTGAGCAATACCCTGTTATAATCAGGAGAACAAAATCAGGTCAGTGGGAAATGGAATAATATAATAGAATATTCAGTGAAGTCTTACGGGATAGCAGCTCAATAATGATAACTTCAGTTCTTTTGGACAAGCTTTCAGTACTTTGCTACTTGCAATGAAATGAAATAATAATAATAACAGCCCCCCAAAAAGCAAATCCAAACATTTAACCTTAACTAATATCATGGTACTTTCCAGAATGGACTTTGAGATGCTACATGAGCAAATATCATTATTTTTAAAATAAACCCCAGTGAAGAAGACAAATGGTAGTATTGTTGGTCTCTAATGCTTCATTTTACATTTTTAGCGCTCAGAACATATCCTCTGAACTTACACAGCAATGAGATGAGGAAGAAATTAGCATAGTTTTTGCACCTTTTCTCTAGAGATAGAAATCAGAAATCTCAGTAACAAGAAGAGAAGTATTGCCTTGCAATCACTAAATGGGACATGGTTGCTCTGTAAAAAATATGGAAGCATTCTCTTTCAGAAAACAGTAATTTAACACTTGCTACAAGGGGAAAAAAAAAGTATATAGTGAGGACACTAGTAAAAAATGTTTCCTTTAAAACTGATTATGAAGTTCCAATTTCAACCTAAGTATATGTGCTAGGGCTTTCCTTTAAAGTCCTTTGAAAGGACAATTTCTTTTGTCAGCCAGCCATTTAGTCATTCTGACTACTCTTCTTTGCTACAGCGAAGAAATAACTTTTCTGTCTCTAAGACACAGGAAAGCTTTTATATTCCTGTGTGATTGGCATTTACACAATCTGTAAATTGCACCTCAAATAAGCTAGCAGAAGAAAAGATTATTTTTTGAATGTCTGACCTAGAAATTCTCTATATTTCTGTATATATTTAAGCTCTTGCAGGGTTTTGATTATTTTTTAAAATTGCAAATATATTTTAAATCACTAGGTTTTAAATTTTGTGTCTGATTTTTCTCTCATTTGCTCAGCTAGCACTTTGAAAAAATACTGCAGTGGCTCTCAGGGCTCAATACAAGGCTCCACATTGGCTTCCCATTCTAGACAATTAGAGTACAGGGCTCAGTTAGTAACTGAATCTTATGTTCAGTTGCTAAAGTAAAAAATAAAGGAGCACAGACTGGGGAAGAAGGATGAAAACCAAAATAATATAAATCAAACTGAAGTACATGTTTCAAAGAAACTCAAAGTTAAAATTGATTTTCCTCTCTGAAAATGTCATAAAATACAAAATTTTCCCTCTAACTAAAATGTTTTCTGTCAGAAGCATTCACCTCAGGAACATTACAGGATGTGAGAATATAAGGCTAAGCTTTCCGAACTGGAAGATGAGGAGATATAAATTATTTTGAAACATCATATTGGGCAGTAGCTAACTCACTTAAGGCTGTGTTTAATTGGTCCTTTATGACTCCACATTAACTGTCTCTGATAACCTCCTTGTCTTCCATATGCTTTGACATAACTTCCAGGAGCTTCTGTTGCATGTCTTACCAGGCATTGTTATGAGGCTCTCTGGTTCGTAGTAATGATGATGTCATGAATGTGAGTTCCTGGTAGGCAGCAAACTTCTCTATGGAAATTGTCTGTGTAGCAAATAGATGCTTTGATAAAGAGTATCAATTATTAATGTCTATCATGCTCTTCTGGTGGCATTAGTTTTAATATAGGTAGGTGGTCAGATCAGCTTTGCGTAGTCAACTTTTCCTGGATCATGTGTATTACTCACATGTTCTTCTTTCTCCAAATCCAGAGCATCAAGTCTGTTGTGTAGGGTCACTTCAAAGGACAGAGAATGAACAACAGGGTCTCTCACTACAGTAAAAACATTGAGGTACTGGGATGTGTTCAAGGGAGAGAAATGAAGCTGGTCAAGGAACTAGAAAATAAGTCTTATGAGGGGCAGATGAGGGTTGTTTAGCTTGTAAATAAGTAAGTTTAAAGGGGACCTTATTCTCTACATGAGTCTGAAAAGATGTTGTAGCAAGGTGGAGATTGGTCTCTTCTCCCAGGCTGCAAGTGACAGAAGGAGAGGAAATAGCCTAAAGTTGCACAGGGCTATATAAGATGGGATATTATATATATATATATATATATATTTAGAAAAGGCAGTTGGACAGTCAAGCATTTGAACAGACTGCCCAGGGAAGTGGTGGAATCATCTCTGGAATTGTTTAAAGAACACATGGATGCAGCACCTGTGGACACAGTTTAGTGGTGAACATGGTAGTGCTGGGTTAACCGTTGGACTCTTAGAGGCATTTTTCAGCCTTAACAATTCTATGGGACTGTGAAATGTTGCCATAAGGAAGGGGGAAAAAACTTCCAAGTTAACTTTATGTGGGTAAAGTAGAGAAGAGTTCTTTTACTTATAGAATTTTGGGGTACAGCATATAAAGGAGTATAAAAGAGTATAAAAGTATAAAAGAGTACAACACGTGTTGACAAGTAACAGATAAAAAAGACCGGTGCTAGATTGAACTCATGGCCTCAGGATACCATGTGAGATCTTTCCAAGCACCACCGCTTCAAACATGCAGAGTAAATTAATCTGAAAGGTGTCCCTTTCATTTAATTTCATTTCATTCCTGGCTGGACCCATACCCAGCCAACCCCTGAGCCACTCTGCCATGTCTTACTGAAGCAAACAAGGGACAACAACCTGCC
>JAWMRD010000085.1:37714202-37773804 GCA_035584875.1 Syndactyla subalaris
CTTCAAGCAGGACTTGAGGTTCTTGAGGTCCAGTCTGGGAGAACAAGGGAGGGGAAACATCTTCTCCCCCCACCTCAGAAGAGTGAGAGAGGGAAAAAACCCCTTTTGCAAGCAGAGCTCTTCAGAGCTCTCCCTCCTCCACTTTTGGGGAGGGGGAAATACAGGGCACCACAGCAGGCTGGGCAGCACAGAGAGAGTGTGTGTGTGTGTGTGTGAGAGAGAGAGAGAGAGAGAGAAATGTCAGCAAGGTGTAGGAGCTGGAAAAAGCCTTTATCTACATGGCAGCATACTAATTTTATAACACTACTCCATTATCATATCTAAAGGTTGTATCCAATCTAACCCATGTCCATCCCCAGAACTTCCTTTGGAACCACCCCATGGCACGCCTCTCCTAGAATTGAGTTGGAGGTATTAAGACCCCTTACTTCATCCTTTATCATCATCTTCATGCCACTTTCTCTTATTGGAGCTTCTCCAAGGTTGCTGGGCTTTGCTTTTTGTTTTGACTAACATGGTATCTAATTGTCTTAGCTCTGGTCCATGTTTCCCAGGCATGGTGTTCCAGCTATTATTTGATGCCTAAGCTAGCACAGGGTTAGAGGTTGCTAGCTAGTCTATATGTGAGAAACTACCTAGAAGTATAAAAATCTACAAATTCATGAAAACCCTAAGGCATCAGAAATATGGCTGAGTGTTGAAGAGCAGAAGTTCATGCTGATACTTTGTATCTGTTTACAGAGGTTGAATTGGTGAATGATGTATATGTGCATCCTGCATGCTATTTCATTAAAAAAAAAAAAAAAAAAAAAAAAAAAAAGGCACAAAATAAGTTTTTAAATACTCAAATTTCATACAGAAATGTCTTCCAGAAAATTTTTGGAGAAGGTATTCTAAAAGATATTACTCAGTATATTAGAAAGACCTTGAGAACAGCTAAATGTCCACCTTAACAGTACAGTATAACAGAATCGCAGAATGATAGAATTTGAAAGGGACGTTCAAGGTCATCTAGTCCTACCACCTTGATCAAGAAGGGCCATCGACAGATCATTGCCTAGGACTATATCCTTGAACATTAATGTGCTTCAATCCACTACATTCAGAAAAAAAAAGTGTGAAAAATCCAAATATTTACAATTTTATCACTTAGTCAGTAAACTATATTGGTTTTTAAAAGATAAAAATATATAAATTAATATTTACATGTAAAGAAACAAATATCGTTTGCAAAAAAACCCACACAGACTAGTTAAGTTGAATATTTTTAAATGTCAAGTATTTCTATAAGTATCATAATTTATTATACACTTGGTATTTTATATTTTGTAAATGTTTTCTTATGTTCTAGATCAGATTTAATTAAGTCAGTTTTCCAGTGTGGTTTATCATAATTTCTCTTGAGTCTTTTTTTCATGTTTAGACCTTTTAATGTTTTTATCTTTCTCAGACTTTGATTTTTAACATCTTCTGTCTGTTCCACATGTAGCCTGCTTAACTAACACTGTTCCACAGTTATAAAAAGGTAACTTAGGTCAAACTTATTGTGCATGCATGACACTCTAAGTGAAATTCTTGTTTAATTGTTTAGCATATCAGTATTACATTAATAACTCAGTTGTTTTTAATTTAGTGTTCAGATAAACAGAGTTGACCAGTAGTTGCTTAAGAATTCTATGCTTTAGTCAAGGAAATAATCACTGCTTTCACCTAACTTGTAATCTTTAGCCAAAATTGGATCTGAGTCCTCATGGCTAGGCTTTGCGAACAAAGATTTACGAGGGCTCTACCCATGCTTGCTACAAGCACACTGGTGGCTAAAAAGGCCAATGTGAGATAGGCAAGTCTGATTGCAAAAGGCACAGTGGAAAGTCTCCATTGGCACTGCTGGCGAGGCAAGGTTCTTCCTGCATTGCCTTTTATCCTCCAGAATGATTCTGCATCTGTTCTCAAAGGAAGCAGCAGCGTTATGGATGGTGTGTCTCCATTTCTCCTGATTGGAGGCCAGAGTGGACCATTGATGGTGGTCAGTATGGCCAAGGCTGAGGGATTGTTTCAGGGAGTCCTTGTATCTCCTCTTTGGGGCTCCTCTCCTGCTGCAGCTGGTGGCGAGTTCCCCATAGAGCACAATCTTAGGGAGGCAGTGATCCTCCATCCTGGAGATGTGCCCTGCCCAGTGCAGTTGCGTTTTCAGCAGGATGGCCTCAATACTGGTGATATCTGCCTGTTCAAGGACAGACACATTAGTCACATAATCAGACCAGTGGATGTTTAGGATTTCTCATAGAAATGTAGAATACAAACATTGAAAGATGTAAGGCATTCAGATACTCATACTATTGACTATATATATATGCCTGCTTGTCAATATACAAGCAAGCTAATTATAGCTAATTGACAACACAGACCCTTGGCATGATGCACAGCAAGAATCCTTATTTATTACAAGCCTCTATAGTCAATCTAGTTTCATTTCAGGTTTTTGAGCTAAGCATTACATATGTTAGAACCTGTCAGCAACTAACACAATTCCTTTTCTTCCAATTAGTTTCTTATTCTTGGTCACAGGTTTAGCTTCTGATCCGTCACTAGCCACCTTCTTTTTAGTTTTGTATCTTTTCACTTGCACTTCCTCCTAAGGCCTTGGTGCTCAGTAATTTTCCAGTAACATGTTTTGTTCATTGTTCTCTACATACATCCATAAATTTTCTGGGCAACCAGTTTCAGTGCCTCACCACCAACACAGTAAAGCCTTTTTTATTTTTTTTTCCCCTAATGTTTAATCTAAGCATAGTTTCTTTCAGTTTAAAGCCATTCCCCTCCTTCCTGTGAGACACTCTCTTAAAACAGTGTCTGCATCTTTCTTGTAGGCTCCCTTCAGGTACTGGAATGCTGCAATTGAATTTTTCTTTTCCAGGCTGAACAACCTCAATTCTCTCAGCCCTTCCTCATAGGAGACATGCTATGTCCCTCTAGTCACCTTGGTGGACATCATCTAGACTTGCTTCAACATAATATAGCAGAGGACAGCACATATTCTAGTTGGCATGTTCACTTCTGCCCCACAGTGTGACTCAGTAGCACAGAAGACGCTATCTGCAGCCATTCTGTTTCAAGTATAAAGTCTTAGAAGGCAGGAGCAGGTGTCATGCAAATACCTGGAAGCCAAACATCCCTACATTTCTGCCAATAGCTACTTGCTATTCAAGTAGCTCAATGCATACTCATAATCTTAGAGCTGAGTGTCTAGCTCAAGGTTTAGTGCATACTGATGATCTCCTTTCCTTTCTCAACCTCTGAATTTTCTTCTTTATCATTCCTTGATTTCCTTATTCTAGTAGGTTGGAATTCTATAAATGGATCAGAAAATTCAGCCTTCATTTACTTTTTACTATTTTGTACCACAGACTACATTTCTAAATAATAAGTGTGATCATCCTATTTTCATATTTTCATCTTAATGCCTACAAATACCTGAAGCTGTTCGGTGTTATGGTTTGCATTGAGCTTTCACCCCATATATCCTTACTTATATTCAGGCTTAAATACTTGAAAGCTTTTAGTGATTTTCTTTTCCAGTGTTCTGAGGACTGTAGGATAGTGGTCAAGAAGTACACATTCAGTGTATTGTCTGTAGGAAATACAAAGATCTGTTTGATAACTGCAAAAACACAGAAAAGACTAATGATTTTGTAAAGATGGTTAAAACGCATATATCAGGAGACAGATCTGTCTAAAATCCTTTTTGCTAACCAACAGTGATCCTTAGTTTCTCTTCTTCTGCCCAGCAAAATCTCTATAACTTCAGTTTTGTGATCAGAAAATAGCAACATTTTTCCTACAGAAAAAAGAAACTGTCTTTTAAATTGACAAGTAAACAATTCATCCTCAAATGCATGAACTTTAACATTTCACCTCAAAAAATGCAATCCATACAATTCTTCAGAAACTGTATTTCATATTTTTGAAACTGGCAAAAATAACAATTTATTAAAAAGTGCATTTTGCTTTTAGGTGTCTATTGAAAAAGTATTAGTTTACTCCCTCTCCCACTCCATTCACCTTCTTTTAAAATAATTTTCAGTAACTCACGTGGAAAATTCCTGATCTGAGTATATGGAGGAAATTTTCCTTTTCACTGTAGATAATTCAAACAAGTTTGAATCCTTGAGCAGAGATTAAACAAGGAAAACTTCTAGGGAAGTCACAAGAAAATGAAAAAAGCAACAAACAAACCACTGAAACATAGAAGATGCAAGTGAGAACAGTTCAATTCTTACAGCTAACAGAATATGTAAGATGACAAATAACTTGGCTTTACAGAAGTTAGTCACAGAAGTTCCATTAACTTTGATGAGGCAGAAATTTTTTTCAGCTTTCCATTTATACACCCACTGTACAAAGCATAACAACTTAGTCCTTCCCATATTACTGAAAACAGAGCAAGTAGGTCTGCCATTTGTTTGTTCCTGGGGAACTATAGAAGTATGAAGAACATATAAACCTGCTGCAGCACAGATAGTGGCAAATTACTTTCTGGATAGTACATTGTCAAGGAATTAACTCTATCCCTGAGAACAGAAACCACATTCCTGTGCTGATAGCGGACTTTTGGGTCTTGAAATGAAGGCCCAGACAGATGTGATGCAACAACATGGATAATTATCCTATGTTACTGCTTCTGCATTAGTTGCAGGATACCTATTGGGATTGATTGATCACTGATCACAGAAAACACATGCAGAAAAACTCATACTGCATCCTAGCAGAGTACCCATTTCCCAAGGTTTCCCTATACTTTTTCTGTAAAATTATCTAATCATGGCCTAACATTTCATGAACTTTTATTTTTCTTTCAGTGTGAATTAAGCTGTGTTGTGCATAAACAAGAATTAGTGGGAATGAAAGTGTGGAAGTGGAAGTTAGGTAAAGTCATACTCAGTATTTTAACTGCGTGCCCTGGAATATGGTAATTACTGTCCCTTAATGTTAAAATACATCATATGCTAAAGCACAACTCTAGAAGTAAATGTCTTTTAAGAACTTATGGCAAGGACTTTTGCCCTTTGTCAGTATCTATTTTAGAAATCAAAAAATTTCTATTGATTTTGTTTTAAACATGCTTCCTGACAATGGAATGAGCATTTACTACTGTTTATATTGGGATGTGATGGGTTGACCTCGGCTGGCCACCAGATGCCCACCAAACTGCTCTATCACTCCATCTCTTCAGAAGGACAGAGGGAGAAAATTCAATTAAAATCTAATGGATTGAAATAAGGACGGGATATCACTTAACAATATTGTCATGCACAAAACAGATTTGACTTGGATAAATTAATGTAATTTTTTGCCAATTAATTGTAACAATTGAGTGTGGTGAGAAATAAGAGCAAAACTAAAAATGCCTTTGCCCCACCCTTTCCTTTTTTCTATATTCAACTCAGTCCTGACTTTTCTGCTCCTTAGCCCTGGGTGGTACAGGGATGGGAAGACTGGTGTTGCAGCTCATAGCCTTTCATCTCTGTCTTTCCTTCCTCCTCATGTTTTTTCACTGTTCTGTTATGGGGTCCCATCCACAGGATACGGTTCTTCATAAACTTCTTCAGTATGGGTCCTTGCCATTGGTCCTGCTGGTGGCACCTGCACCTGCACCTGCATGTGCATGAGCTGCAGCTCCTGTTGGGTGCCTACTCCTCCACAGGCTCCAGCTTTCTTCAGGGCATATCTGCCTGCTCTAACGTGGGATCCTCCATGGGTTGCAGGTTGATGTCTGCTTCACCATGGGCCCCCATGGGCTAGCTGCAGCTGGACAGCCTGCCTCACCGTGGGCTGCACCATGGGCTGCAGGGGAACCTCAGCTCCAGCATCTGGAGTATCTCCTCCCCTTCCTTCTTCACTGATCTCAGCATCTACAGAGATATTTCACATATTTTCACTCCTGTCTTACAGCTGCTGCACTTTATTTTTTTATTCTTAAGTATATTTTTATTCTTAAATATTTTTTTTATTCTTAAATATACAGAGATGCTACTGATATCATTGATTAGTTCAGCTTTGGCCAGTGGTGGGTCTGTCTTGTAGCTGGCTGGCACTGGCTCTGTCCAAGGTGTTGACAATTTCTGGTGTCTCCTTACAGAAGCCCTCTTACAGCCTCTTCCACTAGCAAAAACCTGGCTGCATAGACTCAATAGACAGAAAAAAGAGTGATAAATGCTTACTCAGTGTTTCCTTTACCTTCATGATTGTATAGTCATCTAGTACACTTCTATCTGCTGAGGTTTCTTCTAAGATAGTGGCTTCCTGGCGAATTAATGTCTGCTTGTATGCAGACTGTTTCTTATTTGAACACTGTTTTCACTATTTGTTGTGCTTTCCTAGCTCTGCTGTTTTCTTAGATGAAATTACCTGAACCATATGTTGTATTTAAAATGTGAATTTGTACAGTAGCAGACTGATAGTGAATCGTATTTCATTCTAAATTCTTTGCTGGTTCCTATTATTTTGCAAGGCATTTTAGATGTCGTTAAAGATTGAATTGACTATATCAGAGAAATATTTAGTATAACTCTTTCTTGACAAGTAGAAAGGTATCATTGTCTTAGTATATTCAAGGCTTTTTTTTTGGCCCATGTAAATTACTTTGTATTGACATAGACATTCTCTTGACAAGATGTGCCTTCAGGTTTGTAAGATCTTTCTGGAACACTTCATAGTCAACTCTCATTTTGGTTATAGTATTTATCAGCCAATTCTATAACTTAACCATAGACCCTTCTTCCTACATTAGTTTTGAATACAATTATTGAGTCTAACTGAGCTGGAGATCATTTTCCCCACAGCAGTCCTTGTACTAGTGTGGTGCTTATTGGTAACTAGAATGGTGTTGATAACACAGCAGTGTTGGCTGCTGCAGAGCAGTGCTCCCACAGACTCCCCAACATTCTTCCCCCTATCAGAAAGCTGGGGGTGGGCAAGGTCTTGGAGGGGAACAAACCTAGGAGAGCTGACCCAAGTTGACCCAAGGGGTGTTCCATACCATTTTCAGGTACAGAAGCTAAGAAAAGGAGGAGGAAGAATGGAGCATTCAGTATTTACATTTTCCTTCTACAGCAGCTACTATGCATGCTGGAGCCCTGCTTCCCAGAAAGTGCCCAGATATCACTTGCTGATAGGACATAGAGAATAAAATCTTTCAGATTTTTTTCCTTTGCTTGAGCATGTGCGACTTTTCTCTTTTGCTATAGTAAAATGCCTTATCTCACCCTACAAGTTGTTTTCTATATGATTTTCTCTACCCAGTCCAGCTGAGAAGTGGCGTGGTAGAGTAGCCAAGGTCAACCCACCACACTATCACAAGTTCCTGAAACTGCCATTCTTCTAATGTGAACACTGGCATATCAAATATGCAAAAATATGTTTTAGATCATGAAAGTCTTGTTAATTTTTTTCTGCAGCATTGTGTAATAATCTAGGTGATCAAAAATCTTTACTACAGCAACCATTTATACTGTTACTTTGCTCATTGCAGAGCTCATAAATAAAGGGCTTCAGTTCTCTTGAACTTTCATAAATTCTTTGTTAATAATTTATGTCACTCTTTGATTATGTTCTGTTCTTTTGGTATAGACATTAATGATAGGGGTGAGTTCCACCTCATAACAATTTAGGGTTTTAGTTGCTCTGAAACACTTGAGGGAAAATACTATCTCATTTGTTTGAACAAGTTTATTCTAAATTCTATTATATTGATATTTTATTATAAACCTATCTCTTGTCCTCTGTGAAGAATAGATTAGCTGGGAAATTTCTGAAATCAATGTTAGTATTCTCTCACACACACACACAAAAGTTTGATTTGCCTTTTCTGCTGTGAATCAATATTCTTTGATATTCCATCTACACCTTAATTATGTGTTTTTCTGACCATGTAAGTGGCAGGTGTCTGAAAATGTTGTTTTGGGGTTTTTTTTGGGGTTTTTAGGAAGCTAATGCTTAGAATAATTTTTCAGACAGTGACTTTTTTTTCCAGCCTAGCTGCTGGTTCTTGTATTTTCCTTGCTGGTAACTGGCTTCTCTTTTTTAAAGGATGCCTTTTTGTATCCAGTAGTCTCCTTTTCCCTGCTGCTTAACTTATGGCAACATTTCAGTAAGGCCCATTTAAAGTCTTTACTGAAATCCCTCAATTTCAGTGAAATATTTTGTATACATGGGAAATTATTAATCAAACTTGAGAAGAGGATGATTTATAGAGAATTCAAAGATGAGTAAAAAAGCTGAAACAATATATGTCATGGTGAAAAGAGTGTACATGCTAGTTCCTCAAGAACCAGCCTTAAGACCAACAGTATTGCATATTTTAATGATGAAAGGCAACCCAAGCTATCATATAGAGAAAAGACTTGTCTGTATGTAAACTCATAGCTAATCATATCATGACAACAACTCTTTATTATTTACATTGCACTGCTCCTTATTTAGACATTTAGTGTTCATTGAGTAGGGAATCTCTAAGTGGTGGACCATTTTCAAATTTCAACTTACTCTTCAAAGTGAATAAGCTGTCCTTCAATAAAAAAATCTTACTGTGAGGAAGTAATCATGAAGACCAATCTCCTGGAAATTACCACAGAGAAAATTATTGTAAAGTATCTATAGTAATATAAATTCTTATCCTATCTCACTGTGTTGTAACATTACTGGGTAAACAGATGTCAAGAGTATTGTTTATTTAGACTTGTGTTTTAGCTGAGGATAAGGCATTGTTATAGTTTCAATTATTAACAGCTAGACTATAGTATATTTTACCAAAGACAAACTGTTAGGGTCTTGTAGAATTGGCATTGGTTTCAGTGGGCTCAATGTTACATCGGCATAGCAGCTGTAACCCACTAGATTTCTGCCACTTGGGCACAAAGCTGTGTTTGGTTACAGAAATACAGAGCACCTAAAAAAAGTCTATGTTCTGAATTGCTTTCTAAGTAGCTTCTCTTTGCACTCACTTTTGTTAGTCTGTTCGTAGTCTCTCTTTTCTGTGAGGGCTAAGGGGAAACAGAGTTTTATCTCCTTATCCAGGACCATGGAATGTATACGTCTCATACCTAAACAGGAGTTTTCTGTCTAAAGTCCAAAACTCACACAAAAGCAATGACTTTTGTCCAAACAGTTTGATTGAGGAACAAGTTAATAAAATGTAGAAAAAATCCCCTTACTTCATAAATCATGCAAAAGTTCCCAGTCACCAAGGAAGAATCATATCTACATCAGCTTCCAGTCACCCAGATGCAGCTTGTTCTTGGTTTAGATAAGAGGTAGGTCTACAAGTTATTTCTGCCAAAATCATCCTTGGCTCCCAAGCTATAAAAGCATGATGCTAATACTTACCATTATAGATGTGAGGCTATTGATCATTCTGAGAATTTCACATGCTAGAGAATTAGTGGCCATTTAGATATTAAAATGGATAACAGAAAGATGGCATGTCATGCATCACATACATAACATTTTGTGTAAAATGACATACCGAAGTAAACCTAATTTAATGCATGCAATGACTGTTACAGTGTGCACTTCATATGGCTGTGCATACAGCACAGTGTTAGATAGATACTTTCACAGAAACTTTCAGCCTTATTAATAACAAGGCATTCTTTGAGGCTTTGTATATCATAGTAAAGTAAGTATGTGTATCATTTATGGAAATATTCCAAGGATTTACATTTACATAAAACATTAATACATGGAAATTTTAACTTTTATAAATATAATAGCAGTAGGGTCAGACACAACCTCCTACCCATGTTACCCATATTAATTGTAAAACACTTGAAAGCAGGAAGGTCCATTTCAGAAAAAAATGTTTCTAACTATACAAATGCACTGTATAAGTTCTTTCGTAGCACTTAAGAATCCATGTAAGGTACTGGAATAATTATTTAAATTATATTATATGTGCTTTTTTGCCTATTTTGGGCTGACTAAACTGAAATATCTTTAGATACACAGAATTTCGGATGTACCAAGTTTCAATGCAAGACCAACTACACAGAGGAAAATGTAAAGCTCTGTGTAAACTTTGACCAGTGACAGAACCAGAGGGAATGTCCTGAAGTTGTGTCAGGAGAGGTTTAAGTTGGATATTAGAAAAAGGTTCTTCACCCAAAGGGTGGCTGGGCACTGCAATAGGCTCCCCAGGGAGGAGGTCAAAGCATCAAGACTGAAAGAATCCAAGAAGTGTCTGGACAATGCCCTCAGTGTGACTGAGGGATGGTCCTATGCAGGGCTAGGGGTTGGATCCTTGTGGGTTCCTTCCAACTCAGCATATTCTGTGATTCTGTGATTTATCTCAGTTAGGTCATCTATTTATTTTTTTCAGTTCAAATATCTGGGTTTGCAGAACAGCTGATGAGTATTGCAAATGAAAGTCCAACAGTAAAACAACAACCCTTCCAAGTTAGCAGCAAAAGAGGAAGGAATGCATCAGGGTGATGCACACCATCAAATTGATTTATTATTACAGATGGTAAAAAGGACTAACCAAAGCCCTGTATTCAACTTGACTGTTTATTTATGTCACTGTTAGACCCTTGGCTATTTCAGGAAACCAACTAAGGAATTTCTGCCAAAATTCTTTAATAGCCTTTCTTAAGATAAACTTTAAGGACCATCATAAAGATATTGAACAAAAATACAAACTAATACAAAAAAAAGAACATACCATAACAATATTTCCCAAGAAATGTCCCTACTTTTTGGTTTTACTGTTGATATTATCAATGTGGGGTTTTTTAATGATTTCAAGTATCTACAACTAAATATTTGGAATTCTGCAATAATTATGTTGAAGCCTTTCACTTTAATGCAAGGATGTGGTTCACTTCCCGTACATACAGAAATAGCTCTAAAGACTCCAATAAGAGTACATTCAAATATTTACAGAATAATGGTGGCCATAAAAATCATCTGTCCTGGTTTAAATGTAAACCAGTGGTAGAAGTGAACCCAACTCAAGAGAGATTACAAGTCAGAGTTATAATTTACTAAAAAGATCAAAATAAATACAATAATATAGGGAAAAAAAGTAATTTAACACACAATAACCAGATGTATAACTCATCACACTGGGACGCAAACAGAATGGTGTTCACTAGCCCCTGTGCTGAACACCATGTGGTCCCCCTGAAAGCAAAGTAAAAGGAAAGGAAAACCTGTTGGTGAGGATGATGGTCACAGTCTTGTTGAGAGTGGCAGTTGCAGTCCTGTTGAGGTTCTGGTCGTTCTCTGGATCTGATGAGTGGTATCAGAAGTCCCCAAACCCCAAGATTATATATACTTAGGTTCAGGTGGGAGTGCCTAGTATCTCCCCCCAGGGAGAGGGGTTTTGCAATGGGGGATTTGCTCTGTGAGTCATGGGATATTTTTGGAATCTTTGGTGGTCCAGGTCATTGCAGCTGCTTAATGTGCCAGTCCCTAATGGCCCATTAGCAGACACAACCCCTCAGGCTGGGTGTGAAGGTGCTGATGCCTCCCTGGAGGGGAGTTATCATGACTGAGTCATTGGTGAGAAGACAGAAAACATTCTCATGCCTCACAGAGCTCCTTAACACCCAGCCTGCAGCCTGAGCTGTCTGATATGCCCTAGGCAGCTGCTGCCAACAGTCCATTATTAGCAGTTCATGAGAAGTGACAGAGGATGTAGAATACAGTTTTAGTTACACCCACACAATGATAAACTGGTCCTGGATGCAGTAATTAGGACAGTCATCCTATAGGTAGTTGCTACAAATGCACTTTAAAAAAAAATGCAAGGGAAGCCTATCAAGAGGTACTTCCATGTACTGAAAAAGGCTACAATTACCAAAAGTATAAACTATTTCATTGTTAACACAACAGTATTTTTTTGGGAATTTTGAAATTATACAAAGCACTTTACAAGATTTTTTCAGTTTTATGTATTTTTACATTTTTTCTCTAATCTTGGAAGATATATTAATTTGTCTTAGTGGCATTCTCATTCTAATTAACTCGGAGTAAAAAAAGTAATTTAACTTCATTGTTTCCTGAAATATTTCTGATTTATCATTGGATGTGTATATTTAAACATCCTTTCTGTTTCCATTTTAATTTTTACTGACTGACAAATTTTTATGCTACAACCCCCTTACAGCTACAGAAACTTTATTTCATATCTTCAGATATTTTCAATAATGTATAAAAACAAGGCTTCAGCAAGACTTATGAACATATGTTTATAACTTACAGGTTGTTCCCTTGGTTCCTCTTGGTCTTATCCTCCTTGACTCCTTGATAGATCAGCTGGGCTTCTGAAGAGAGATAACCAATTCAAAAGATGATATTTAGCCATTTCTTCTTGCAGGAGAATAATTGTCAAAACAGGGGTCACAAATAATGCTTTTACTTTTCTGAGATATAACTAATATTTTTACAAAAAATATTTATTATTGATTGTAAAGAAAATTGACATTTATCATAATGCCATGAATTCTTTGAGGTCTGTAGGGTGGCTAAATGAACTTGCTCATGTCTGAAAGTCTCTGGTATTATATGATAAAGTATCTGTTACCTGAACAATAAGCAGTAGGAGGAATTGCAGAATTACAGAATTTTTAAGGTTGGAAGGGACCTCTGGAGATCCTCTAGTCCAACCTCCCTACCCAGGCAGGGTCATCTAGACCAGGTTACACAAGAATGCATCCAGATGGGTTTGAAATATCTCCAGAGAGGAAGACTCTACAAACTCACTGGGCTGCCTGTTCCAGTGCTTTGTCACTCTCAGTGTAAAGAGATTCTTTCTCATGTTGAGTTGGATCTTTTTGTGTTTTAGTTTATGGCCACTGCTCCTCATTCCGTTGCTGGGCACCACTGAAAAGAGTCTGGCACCATTCTCTCTTGACACTCATCCCTGAGATCTTTATATGCATTAATGAGATTCCCTCTCAGACTTCTCTTATCCCCTCTAAACTGGCCTAGCTCCTGCAGTCTCTCCTCATAAGAGATGCATCAGATTCCTGATTATCTTTGTGACCTTTTACTGGACCACCTCCAGTAGCTCCTTGTCTTTCTTGTATTGAAGAGCCCAGAACTGGACACAGCACTTCTGATGTGGCCATGATCTTCCTGATGTACCCCAGAATACCATTGACCCTCCCAAACACAAGGGCACATAGTCAGCTCATGGACAACTTATCATCCATCAAGAGTCCCAGGTCCTTCTCCACAGAGAGTAGGTCAGCCTACTAGACTGTAGGTACTTCTACTGTACTGGTACTTGGGGTTATTCCTCCCTAGGTGAAGGACCCTACACTTGCCCTGCTTGAACCTTCCTAGGTTTCTCTCTTCCCAATTTTCCAGACTGTCAAGGTTAAGGGCAGCACAATTTTCATGTCTGTATTTCACAGCATCAGCTAAATTCACCCTATTACTACACAAAAAGAGAAACACAGACACATCTTGCTACTCTATGTCAACATATAGCAGAATGGGGGAATGGTCAATCAAAATTTTAGCTTTTTATGCCAAGGGAAGGCCACAGATATTAGATTATTTTTCCCCCTGTAAGGCTCATTGTTTTTCAAATAAACCCGGTATGAGGCTCTGTATAATGAGCATCAAGATTGTAGACATGTCATCTTTTCAGCTAAGTCCCTGATGTTGTGAGAAAAATTGTTTATTAAAGAAATTATTTAGCCAAACAGTAACATCCAAAATATATATTGGCTTGAGAACTGTGGTGTGGTAGCCATACATTCTGGTTCTGGCTTCCTCCTGTTACCAGAGAATGCAAGTAACATCCTTCCCACACACTGACATTTTTATGTTCAAATGGCTGGTCAGTCAAAGGAATCGAGTTTTTAAGTGCAGTTTGATTTTAGTGTGATACAGAGAGCAAGGTTCATGTGTAGCTGTCATATGGTTTGTTGAGGGATACTTTGAACTTAAAAATGAAGGTATCAGTATTTTGGTTTTGTAGTCCTCTTCTTATTTTCTGGTGAGTGGAAGGGAAAGGCAGTTTAGGTTAGCATTAAAAAAGCAACCATAATCTGTCCACTTTCTGAGTTGCATTTTTTGGTTTGTTGGGGATTATGAAGAATTTTGAGGTTGGAGAAATCTGCATTTTGGTCTGTGGCTTGGTAAAGATAACTAGTATCTGCCTTCACTAAACTTATTTATTTTTACTTCCACCTTAGAAAAAACCCAAACAAACAAACAAGAAAACAAACAAAAAAAAACAAAAAGCAAATAAACAAAAGCAAACAAACAACAAAACCCCACAAACCAAAACAAAAGACCCACCCAGAAAAGTATGGTAATTGATGTTATATATATATATATATGTATGGCCATTTCCAATGTAGTACTGTATGGGAATGAGAAGAGGAAACAAAATTTTTGACAGGAGACAGAGGCAGCAAACAGTGAGAGCTACTTCTTTCCTGATGGTTCAGCTGGTAGAACACATCAAAGCTCAGAGACACTTCCCCACATATATCTCTGGCTTTCATATTCTCTATTCAATGTTGAAACATGTACATGTATTCATTAGAAATTAATGAGAAATATAATTCATTAGATTTAAAGTAATAGATGAAGAATAGTGTGCTTTCAGTTGGCTTGAGTAAATCCAAAAAGTAAAGTTCCTGTAAGTAGTTTGACAAAAGAAATTTAACCCTAGGTTAAAAGTGAGAAGTAAACAAAAGGTGAAAAACTATGTATATTGTCTGGTTATATGCTTTGTTTCAAAACTCTTTGTTTGATTTCCTGGTTTGGTGCCCTCAGTGGACACATATCAACAAAATGTATTACATTAAGTGAATCCCAAGAGCCAAATGTACCTGAAGAGAGAAAAAAAACAAACAACAGAATATCTTCAATACTTTCCGATATTCTGAGAGACTTCAAATGAGTCTGGAAAACCAGATGGAAAAAGTAATATTACCTTATCATGCTCCAATTTCTTCTGCACTTCATTTACTTCAAAACCAAAAACTACACAAAAAAAATGGTGAAGAGAACCTTCACAATTTACCAGGAAAGATGATCAGATAAAATACGTTGGTTGAGAAGATATTGAATGTATTTTTTACTAACGGCCTTATTAATAAGTTTCATTATATCTAATATAAAAAAAAAAAAAAATTCTTTACCAATATTTATTTGAAAGAATTTTCTTGTATTTGACAGTTAATTTAAAAGAAAAAAAAAAAAAAAAGGTTACATTCTCTAAATAGGAGCAGAGAGTGTAGATATTTACTGCAGAAAAATAACATGGCAGCTAATTTTAGCCAAACAGGTAAATAAAATAAAATTAAAAAAAAAAAAAAAAAAAAGCTGAATGTGAGTTTTTATGTGTCATATGATTTCTTTTATTAAAAAAGCTTGAGACATAACTATGTTAATAGAATCAGTTTTCTTTTTGCTGATACTTTAGGCTAAAATTATATCTTCCCACCTAACCAAATAAAAATATCAAAGCATATCTTGAGGCTCTGATTCTGTTCTCTGTTGGAATCCATGGGTGCAGTTGAACAAACAGAAGCAACAAACAAGGAGCCAGAATTGGACCCAGAATTCCAGATGTGGCCTCACTGGGACTGACTAGAGGGGAAGAATCACCTCTCTTAACTTGCTGGCAAAGCTCTTCCTAATGCACCTCAGAATACCATTGGCCTTCTTGGCCAAAAGGACACACTGTTTGCTCATGGGGAGCTCGTTTTCCACCAGGACATCTGGGTCCTTCTCTGCAGAGCTACTTTTCAGCAGGTTGACCTCTAGCCATTGTTTGGTGCATACTTCATTATCCAGGAATATACACCATATAACTTGCAATGTGTCTAACTGCTTTTCTTGAGAGCGCTCATATGCATTCCTTTCTTTCCCTATCTTTGTGATGAATTACACTTTTCCTTTCTCTTCTCAACTCCTTTAACTAACTGACTAATATTTGAGGCAACTTTTCTGTCTTTTTTTCCCCTCGCTTTTACTTTCACCACACTTACACCAATGATTTTGTTTTAATATATCTCAAGACATCACCCTTTCTGAAGTCTGAAAACCTATAACTTCACCTTAAGATGTTGTTAACGTCTTAAACATTGTCAAATCATAGAAAGCTCTTTTGTCAAACTGCAAAGAAACAACTGCCTGTCTGTGACGAGCAAAGCACCCACTCTTCCCCAGTATGCTTCCTGACTGGAATTTGGACTGTGAAGGGGAAATTGAGATAAGACTATTGTCTAATCATCTGTTATAGCTTGCTATCTCCTTGGAATTCCTCCCTAACGGCTTGGAGCCAATGCCCTAAACCTCGGTGAAATGGTTAACAAAAGAACCAATGCATACGCATATCCTAACATAAAGACTCAGACCAAAGGCCTTTGTTCTGTTTTCCCAGCCTGAGGGGGGGTGGGGGGTGGGGAGGGGAAGATGACTTGGTGGAGGGGAGTCTCTGGGGGGCAGTTTTCTGCATTTTTTCTGTGCAGGTCAGGAGCTCAGTGACTCTCGTCAGAGTGAGTGGGGACGTGGGACACCCACACTGGTTCCAGCATCACTGGATAGCCTGGACTGTGTTTTCTCCCCTCTCTAACTTGACCATTTCATCCGTGAGTGATCGTGGGCACTGCAGAAGCTGCTGTGAGGAAAGAGGGAGAGAGCACGCCTGTTTCCTGTCCCTGTGGAGATGGAATTTATGCTGCTTTTCTTTCAACATTGATTTCTCATGTGAGCTGACCTGGGGACTGTGCCTGCCATCTCGCCTGAGAGAGAGCCCAGCCAGCCGAGCTCAACATCACCACCTGCTGTCCGTAAATATAACTGCAACCCCTTGAGAGGAAGAGGCAGAAGCTGAGGCATGACATCATCACCTGCTGTCCGTAGATATAATTGCATTCCCCCTTTTTTGGGGGGCATAGCCAAAAGAGCTTTTATCTGTTTGCCTTGTGGTTTAGGGGTGGGGGGTTCATTACAAACTGTTATTGTTTGGTTCTTTCTGGATATATATATATATGTGTGTGTATTGCAGTTAATTAAAGTTCTGGTTTTTCTAAATTTAAAGGAGAGGGATTATTTCTTGGACAACATAGATATCTTAGTTCTCCTCTGAACTATGACATCATCTCAGGTCTGAGGAGAGATAAACAAGGCTCAGGAAGGAGGAATGTATTTGTATTAAGAATCTGCCCTAGCTGAACTCAGCAGGTAGTAGGGGAGAAGAGTTTTGGGTGTGTAATGGCAAAATCTCACTACAACAAATACAGTAAACCCTGATACCCCAACTGGGAAGACCACCTACACATGGGACATTCATGTGAGAGGCAGCTGAGAAAGGGTCATAAACCATCAAAGACCCCCAAAGTACTCTGCAAATTGATTCCTGAGGCCTTCTACCACCAGAGGACTGCACATGATCAAGTGACACAACAATTACTGAGCCTATGACAAGCATCTTCTGAATGTATATTAATCTATTAGACTCCATGCTTTGTGGGACCCTCATCACTGAGAAGACGACAGGATGCTGCTGGATTACAAGGTCTGGCGATATGTTTTCTGTTTTAATCTCTTTTTGTCACCCTCTTTCTTCCTCCCTTCCTCCTTTTTCCTATTCCTATTTGGCATATGATCTTGCTTGCAGCTTAATTTGGGCAAAGGTATTTCTAATAATTCTAATAACTGGATCATAACAGTATCCTAAGTCACTTTTTTTTTTTTTTTTTTTTTGGCATATCACTCTCTCATATGAAACTCTATCCCTCCTTCTCTATATTTAATTCACAATCCAAAGTAATGCAATGTCATTTCGTTTAGCTCAGTCCTTGAAAATTACAGAATTATATAGTGTAATCTTTCCAGAGCATCTATTACTGGTTATTCTTCTGAATGATCCATTAGAAATGATGGTTGAAATCCAATTTGAAATAAAATATTCAAAAAAAACCTACCACAATCAAATCTTTCCTTGGAAAGCAAGAGGGTAGTGAGAAATAAATACAAGGAAGTAACATGTTTTCAAACGAACTTGCAGGCCTAGCTGGATGAAGAATCTAGTCAAGTACTGTTCTCATACCTTGTATTCTTAAAACAAGACTTTTAACAACTGAAGACAGTATGTTCAAGAGTAGTTAGATAAAGTGTTTAGCTCTAAAGATTAAAGTAAAAAACTTAGCTCATTTTGTGAATTATCTGGTATATATCTCCTATCAGATCTTTGAACTGTTTGGTGCAACCTCTCTTACTTAAAGACAGGACTTACAAGGAAAGGAAACTTTTGTTCTGTTTCTGGTTTATCTTCTCCTAAATATTTCTTACTTTAATTATTGGTGCTTTTTTTTTTTTTTTTTTTTCTTTCAGCACTGTGGTGGTTTAGTTTTCTTGGTATTGGTCTAGGCCTTCCCTAGTAACCAGGTTATAACTAAGGAACTGTTCCACACCATTTCCTTCACGTCATCTGGGGTATATAAGATGGGGAATTTCTTCTCTCTCTCGCCCTCTCCCTTTCATGTGCTTGGAGGACATCAGGTCTCTGTGAGCCGAGGCCTGTCTGAGAAACTGTTGTCCCAGCTGAGTGGAGGGGAAGGACCTGCTTCTCTTAAGGGGAGGTTTTTGGTGAGAATTGATTGTATTAGTAACTTGTTGTACTTTTCCCTGAGGTTATGAGTGTGTGTATCTGTTTTGTTTGTTTTTACCCAGTTTTGTCCCATTTCCCTTTCCCCCCTTTTCCCTCTTGGGCTTGCTTTGGGATTTGTTCTGTAGATTCATAGTGTTTGATTTTATATAATTGCAATATATGTGAATATATATATATATATACTTTTACTACAATTGTCTTTTTGTGTACTTTTTTTCCCCCTTCTCTCTTGGGAGGTGTGGGGAAATCTGTGTGGCCAGCAATTGGGTTTGTCAGGGAGCCAACCCAAACCTCCACAAGCACAATTGCTGAGTTGACTTTATCAGTTTCCTCCTTATCTTGAGAATTCTACCAGACGTCCAATGAATTCTGCATTCTTTGTGTCCACTATCAGTGGGCATCCTTTTTTTTCAATCCTTGTTAACCTCCTTCTAGGTCTGAGATTATGCCAAGCCCTAAACTTTAACATGGCAATTCTACAAAGTAACCTGTTTTTCTAACACATAGACATAACTTAGAGCTTTCTTGTTATCTGCTATCTCTTTCACAGATGAAATCTCCCTTCTTGTTGATTAGGCTTGAAAGTATTTCTTAAGAAAATTTACATATTCCCCATTTTGCAACATCTGCAGTCTCACACCTAGTGGCCTTCTCAGTTGAAGCCTGGGATAAAGACTGCTGCAGCAAAAGTATTAGAATGAAGCTTTTTCCCACTCCTTTTTTAATTTTTTTTCCCCTAGGATTTGGAATTGTTATGATAATCACTAGGTTAAAAAAAAAATTAAGCATTGATTAAAATTACATTAACCAGTTTGTACCACAGCACTTTGCTCTTCTGGAAAATGCCAATCAGTTATATCTAAAATCTTTCCAAAAAGGATGCAAATTCTAATAATCTACTGATTTGTTCATCAACTTTAGACATAGGACACCAGTGTCTTCAAAATCTATTGTTTGGTTCTGTGATATGCCTTACTCCATATGCAGATATTTGAAAAGTTTCACAGAAAATTGTCAGAACCTAGCAGCACATCACTCTGTAGAAAGAACACTATTTACTTCAACTGGCAATGATTAGGTACAGGATATGAAAGAAAGAAAAAATCTTTCTGCAGTTTATGTGTTCTCTGACAAAATTCCATTACTATGGAGAAGTAGTGTAGGTCTTCACTGCAGTACCCCAGCTTTAAAAAGTTCATCTTGAGGCCATCATGCCAAATGTACCTGATTTACAACCATGCTTATTAAAACCTGTAATAAACATTCCATACAAGAAAAAATATTTGAAATTATTGTAAAGGGAATATTTGTTACCTTGGTAACAAATAAAATCTATATTACTATTGTGTATTTTATTTTTATTGAAGAATTGAATCCTTTTCAATTATTGTGTGGGATGGGAAAGTTGTAAACAAGGTTATAAATCTCTGGAATTTGCTTCATGGTAATAGTACATTAAGCAGGCAACTGGTATTCTCCATGCATTGAAGTGGAACTACTATGACTCACTACTTTATAATTATGTGAGGATTATTAACACAACAGGAGAAGTAAATTGGCTACTCAGCACGAGTACCACTCTGTGTCTTAGCTAATTACATATATCCTAGGTTAGCTGAGCTAGGCAGATCTCCCATTGTGCTTGAAATTGAGAAACATACATAAAAATGGTAATAATTTACAAGGTAAAGTTAGTGTTGAAAATTATAAAGGTTCTCAGAGGATTATTTAAATTGTTTGATATTTCATATACATATATATATATATATATATATATATATATATATATATATATATTTAGACTAAATACCATTGGAACAATCAAAATAGGAAAAAAAAAAACAAAACTAAACCTAGAACACTCCATAGGATTTAATTGAACTTTTAGGTCTTATCACTCTTTTGTATCCTGGGTGGCAAGTAAGTTTGTCAAGTTGAATGAATATATAAGCCAGAACTGAAGTATTAATAAACCTTTATCTCTTCTGAGTAGTTACTAAAATCTTACATAGTCACAATGAGATGGCTGCTTTCAAAAAGAATACATTTTTTAGTGTGTTTCTATGCATATGTATAGAATATAAATATAAAAATCTGTTAGCATGTGATTCTGATTAGAATATTTGTATTGTTTTCTGTGGTTTTAGGGAAGTAATGCTAATATGAAAAATATTTCACAGACTAGGAACATATAAGCAATAGAAATGCTATAATGCTTAAAGAAATCTTATACTAAATACTTCTCTGGTTCTGGAAACACCCATGTGTGAAAAACGTCCTTTGCTGAGTGGTTTGTGAAATGGCTTCCAGGAATAATGTACAAATGTTCGTAAGACTATGATCCTATGAACCTTTTTGTAGTGACTTACCTGTGGGAGCACAAGTAGTTCTGCTGGTTTTAATAACTTCATATACAATTGATCAATTTGGCTGTGAATGTGTAGATGTTATGAGAGGAATTAATAAGATATTATGACAGGAATAAATTTTCTGGCACATGGTTTTGTCTAAATCCTGACATATTTCAATTGAAGGACTACATATGTAAGAGTCTTTTAGGCTCAAGTGTTTATCTCAATTCTAATCAAATCTGGAAATAAAGAGTTGAAATATTCATTAGTATAACTAAATTTAGTGTAATAAACATGAAAGTGAAGAAAAGCAAATCTTGTGTGTGTGTGTGTGTGTGTGTTCACATGTACATTTTTCCTTCCACTCTGCTTTCAGTGGCAAAAAACAAAATCTCAAACATCCTGTTTTTAGAATTTCAACAGTAGTCTATATTCACAACCAAATCCAGATCATTTTCATCTGTAGCATCAAATAAGACAGTAAAATGTCATAAATGCATACTTAAGTTCTGATTTTTATCAAAACAATCTCTTGGGTTTAGTCTCCCTCTTGTGTAGTTTCTTTCATTATGCTTTAGTACTTAAGGGTGTAAAATAGAAACATCTAACATTATATAAGAAAACACAAAAATAAATATAATTTTATTCAATATAACTGTTATATGTAAAATATGCAGTACATTTGCCAAAACCTTCTTAGAGGAACCTAACTCTGGTGGTTTTGGCTGTGATTTAGTTGATTTTCCTCAGAGCAGCCCACATGGTGCTGTGTTTTGTTTTTGTTAATATGTATGGAGTATTTTATTTATTGCAGAACAATGTTTTCCCAGTATCAAGGCCTTTTCTCTTCCTTACACTGCACTTCTAGTAAGTAAGCTGGAGGCGGTGAACAAGAAGCAGGGAAAGAACACAGCTGAGACTGATGTTTGGGCACACTGGGGCCATCCCATATGGCATTGTGCTTAGCAGTAAAAACTGAGGGAAAGAAGGAGGAAAGGGAGGACATTTGGGTTGGCATTTGTCATTGTATCAGTTCATTTAGATACATGCCCAGAATAAAGATGAGTGCAACAAACATACAAATATTCAAACGCTACCAAAAAAAAAAAAAAAAAAAATCTTTTATGGCAGTGAGAATAGAAAAAACTAGTAGCAAAGAGAAAAAAAGCTAAAAAGGATACAAAACACTATAAGGTAGCATTCATACAGTATTATGAACAACTTCTACTATAGTATTAGTGGTATTAGCTAGTAAAAAGGGAATTAAAGGGATACGAAAAGGATATAAAATGTTTGTTTCCTTGGTTGCTTCCTATCAATAAACTGTGCTTACCTACACAGACAGGCCAGGGCTACCAGGATCTGCAGCAGCTGGTTAGTACCCATGCTTAGTGGGCATCCCTGTGGAGCAACACAGTCTCAATGGTTGGGTGAGTATTGCTCAACTCAGCAGTCTTGGCACCTCTATTTTATCAGCTCTACATTACACTATGTAGGGCCCGTACGTATTATAAAGTGATGCTGGAGAGGCAGCCAAACACCTCCTATTCATGACCTAATAGCAATAGTCTGCATGTGCCCTACTGTAGGGCAAGGGGCGACCGACCCCTGCCCACATAATCTTCCTCTCACCATCATCTTTCTCACCCCTATGTACAACCTCTACTGTTGTGTTCAAGGGATATTTGTATCTATCTTGCAGTACAGAGCCAAGCCAAGGAGGAGCTCAGCTATGATAATAGGGAACATCATAGGTAACATCTAGTGAATTTGCTAAAGGCACAATGGACCTCACAGTTAATTTGTGCAATAAAGTTATATTGTACAATCCTTTGTTTGGTTTCACATCCTAATATAATTACTTTCTCACCCCTCTATGTTCCATTGATCATCTAAATCAAAAGTAGCCCCCTTAGACACCACCAATTTGTGCACCAGTTCATCTAGATACAGTCATCCCGAGTCCCCGTTAAACATGATGGAGACCTGCTTTCCTGGAGATGACTGAACTCCTGTCTGCCCATAGAAAGTGGTGAATTAATTCCTTGTTCTCCTTTGCTTGTGCACACAGCTTTTTCTTTATGCACTAGGCTCTTTAGTGCACAAATATTACTTTAGATGCGTTTTCTCTTTGGCACAATTTTACTACATTATAACTGAATTTCTTTGATAATTTCTTAAAATCTGCTAGTGTAAATTCATTAGTGTGTAAGTTCATTCAGAGCTCTTATTATTCCAAATAGATGAAATGCATCAGTGGCTTACTGATATCAACTGTTTCTGTTAAATACCATAGCTGATGGCATTAGAGAAGAGTTTCTGGTTTTTGAAATGTAATTGGAAAAGAGTTTTTACTGTTTCATTGCAGTTTCAATGTCCCACTTCAGTCATTTGGAACTGTGAGTGTCTCTCATTCTCTTCCTATGAAATAGTGAAATCGGACCATTAGGCAAGTACATCTTCATTTTTCATCCTAATATAACAGAAGTTATTATTAAAATTAAGAAGTGCTTTAAGGTAGAGCTTTGTTCTACACATCTTCATAAAAATCTGATTTAATCTTTCTGGTTCTACTTTCAGATGTGATTGTAGGTTAATTTATCAAATTGGTTGTTCATTTACTCTGCACAAAAATGGTTAACACAAAGAAGTTCAGAATACAGTTTCTGATCTAACCAAGTTATTGTTTGAAAATGCTGCTCTGAAGACTGATGGCAAATTAGGGATAGAAAACAGTCCAGAAATCATTACAATATTATTTTAAGTTGTTAAGTTTGTTGAGAATACTTCAGAATGTCACTTTTTGATTCATAATTTTAATTCAAATTTCATCAACCTTTTTACAGACTATGGAAATCAAATAAAGAGGGTTGTCTCATTTCTAGTCAAAGCTACTTGGTGTAGACATCTACACTAGAAGGAAAAAGCAGGCAGCATTACAGTGAAAAGCAAAACAGGAATTGAAATAAGATACAAATATGGATCTGGAATACAAGTATTTGGCACTAAAGTAGTGGGACTGACTTTTCTACTTAGTAAATGAGGGGAAAAGGCAAACACACTTCCTCCATGTCCAGACTCTTGGAATAAAAAAAAAAAAAAAAAAGAAAAGAAAAAAAATAGCAACCACAAAACCCTGGGAATAATACACAGAGCATGACCTATCCAACACAGACATCTCTGATTATAACATATTGTTGCCAGGTTGTAATTATTTGTTGTGTTTTGGGAGGGCTGGAGATGAAAGCGTTTCTTCCAGTTCCATAGACTTCAGATTGCAGATGGCCATCCTCACTCCACTCCTTTTTACCCCCGGAATCATCCAGGTCCATAACTTTGTGCTTTCAATGTCCTCTGTCATGTTGGATATCCTAATTCAACAGGAAGAAAATATGATGATTATGGTCTAATTCTTGTGTTTTTTATCCTCATCTAGATTTGCCCAACAATAAAGTTCAACAGTCTGAAAAACCTGAGGCAATGGTAGGTTTACTATTAACAAAATATGAAATAAAAAAAAAAAAAAAAGGAAGTAGATAAAAAATTTATCAGAGTTCATTTACATAACTAAGTACATATTATAGATTAAACAGTTCTATTTTTTCAATATTATTATTTTTAGAAATACAGCTGTTCATACTAAAAACATCACTCCAAAAAACTACAAGACCTATTAAAGACACTGAATATTCCTTCCAAAAATAAAATTGAAGTTTGATTGAAGAATAATAATGAGAAAATAGAACTAATTTTGCAGTGCAACTAATACATCTAATGGCCATTTAGAATGTATGTTTTCATATAGAGAGCAAGATAACACTCTTTGTTTGACAGCTACTAGTTTTAGAACTCTAAAGCTTGAAAAATAATTTGTATGACATCCACATTTGTTAAACTCTGTTGTCAATAATAGAAGTCAGAAGTAAAAAAAAAAATTCATTGGAAGAGTTTTAGACTATTTTCAAGAATTCTTTATCCACAGCCTCCCCCTCAAAAACAAACAAAGAAAAGAAAAGAAAAATATTAAAAAAAAAAAAAAAAGGCTGCACAATTTATTTTACATGAAATTACTCTCCAGGCTCTTCAAATGTATTTCCTTCAGAGCTGTTCTCTCAATGCAGTAATTTTATCCTGAAAGCAGCATTTATCTGATTTTGCCTCTGCAATGATTGTTCCAGATGAGCAAATTCCCACAGAAAAAATTAAAAGCACTAATGCAGCTTTATCTATTTGAAATGTCCTCCACCGTCATCAATATTCACTGAACAGTAGGACACAAGATGTGGTGTTATTCAGTAAGTACCACCAGGTTTTTATTCTACTTTCACAAGAGAGTTACACTCCGGGCTCTCAGAAATACTGAAGTGCTTCTGGGCAGCTAAATAGAATGCAATAAACCAAAACAAACCAAACCACTGAAACAAACAAATAAATAAATAAATAAAAATAATAAAATAGTGTGGAATAGAGTAAAATAAAATAAAAATTTCTCAAACTTACATCCAAAAAACCCAACATTGCATTTTATTTGAGTGGATCTCTGAATATATCATGTAATAGAGCCACAGCAGAAAAAAGGCTCTTAGGATTTGGCAGTGCTCTTTCAGACTCTGCCAGTATTTTGTAGGCAATGTCTTTTGTTAAGAAGATAAGACCAATCTTACTTTTCAAGACAGACTTGACTTCAGCTATGACCATAATTTTCTGTTTATGTAGGGAATAGTTTAACTATGGCTGGCTTACTTTTTTTCTTTCGACTAAGATGCTTCTTTCATATCCATCTGAGTGAAGCCTTTAAGCACAATGTAGCAGGTGCATTTAAAACTGACAAAATCATGCACAAGATTCAAAGGGAAGTGGAAACTTTTGTGATGGCTTACTTTCCTAACAACTCCCTGATCTTTTTTATTTCCCTACTATTGTTTTCATTAAGTTATCTTTTATAATCTCAAGGTCTTGCTCTTGAGTGAAAACAGTCAGTTCAGAATCCATCACCTGTGAAACTATGATTTGTTTTGCCTATGTGCAGCACCATTGTTAGGGATAAAGTGTTCAGCTCAACGGGAGAGAGAGACCATGTTATGACTTCTAAGAAAGATACAATTCATTGATTATGTCTGTATTATCACAAGAAAAATGGGAATAACCTTGCAATTAGAATTTACCCATGTAAGAACAAAAGTTGCAATGAAGAGCTGTTACTAGATAAAATATTTTTTTTTTAAAAATGTCCAGCATTTGTTTTGTGTATTTATAAATAGATTTATATAGCTTTTGTATATATGAATAGAGCTCTTTTTCTAACTATATCAAGCCCTTTCCTTACATTCATGGGACAGCTGCACACCTATCAATCTTAAAATTCTAATGCTTTTTCAAGCCGTCTTCCACTCCTTTCCCAGAAAACAATATTTTAAAATTTATTTTTGAGATGCCTCTATGTTACCACGGTATAAGAGGAGGATGAAAGAAGAGGGGTAAGGGTAAAGTTAATTTCATTACTGTCATTATGTGGATTTTGGAGGTTTTTTTAGGGTTTGCTTTTTTTTTTTTTCTTTCCCCAAATGTCAAGTCAAATTACATTTGCTTCCTCATCCCAGCTTTCCACTCCTATACATACGCTGGCTTATTAAATACATAAACATCTTTTTTTTTGGGAGTGAGAATATTATAAACAAGTTTCACAAAATAAATTTCTAATCCTCTTTCCACTTTTTACTCATTTGCTTTTTAATTAATCTAGTAGTTCTATTTTTCTGTAGAACATATTATGCCACATACTTACACAGCAGAGGGTAGGGTGAACAGTAGTGTAGGAATGAGGTGGATGTACAATGAACAGGCAATTATTAAAGATATCTTCTTGGAGTATTTATCACACAGAAACATAATGTTTCAGTTAACTGGGAGTATCAACTGTACAAATGTTCCTGAGTTTTGCTTCTTGACCTAAGCCAAGGCTTGTATTAATTTGCTTTCCTTAGAGGTAACTTACTATAAGTTAAGTATTATATCATGCACAGTAAACACAGAGCTATAAAAAACAGTCACACTTTTCCCACACTGAAGAGTGAACAAGATGTATTTGTTCCATCTTTTTACAAATGTTTCAATTGTAAATTATCAAGTTACAGCAAAACAGAATAGCAGTGTTGTGTGCTTCATACAATCTTCACAGAACTGCATGAGCTCTGGTAAGTGTTTCAATTTTAAACATGCAGTTTAAAACAAAGTTTTATTCAGATATGAAAACTCATATTTGATTATGCTTTTCCTAAAAAATTACTGAGAAATCTGTTTTGTCTGTTGCCACTACCTTCCTTTTGTCCATTCAATATAAATTTCTCCCTTGCACAAGATTTCTGAAGGTTCCAAATTAATTTTGCTGGCTCACTCTAATAAACATTAAGAAATCATTTAATAGGGAAAGGGTACATGGCAACTTCGTTTGTGTAATTCCATTTAAAAGGGTAACAAAAGTGATGATCCTATAAAATTTAAATCAAGCTCATGGCCCTGAATTGTAAAATTAGCCACCCTTGAGTGAGTTGTAGTCTGCATGCTACCATTTAGCTGTTGCAGTTGAACAGGTTATTATACATCATTGAGAAGTATGGGATGAAGGTTCTGGAACCAGCAATTTTAATATAAACTCTGAAAAATATAAGAATCATTAGATTGATACATTGTTAACTATTTGATGTCAGAGTGACAATTGCTCTTCCTTTCTTATGGTTTTGGTTTGTTTTTTTTTTTAAGACTCCTTTGTAATTGTGGTCCTCTCACCATCAGAAGAAAACGGACTAGTTCACCGCTAAGTGATACTTCATGTATTTTAAATTTGTATTTAATTCTGTAGAAGCAGCAAAATTGGCACTTTCTTTGCCTTCCTTAGCTTGAAATTTTTAGGACTTCTTACTTACCAAACAAGATAAGAGGCTGTTCCAACAAGATCTTGATATTTCCGTTCAGTGAGTTTCTGTTCTCTGTCACACTGCTTGCTGATATTTTTCTTTCTGTGTCTACTTGTCAGCTATAAATACACATAATCCAAGAATAAAAAATACATTGAGTTTTTCCTTAAAAAAACCAAATGAGAGTAAGAGATACACCTCCATAGAATAAAATCTGTCTGTTGAAAGAAATTATTTGATATATTGACTGAATCACCATTTATTGGTAAGTGCAATGGAGACATTTCTGCCGTTGCTTTTTTACTGATTTTTTTTATGTGCCATAGAATTTTGGAGTTGAATAAACCTTTTACCAGAGCAGGATAACAGGATATGCTGAAGGGACCCACAAGGATCATCAATTCATCCCTTAACCCTGTACGGAACCATCCCTAAGAGTCACACCATGTGGCCAAGAGTGTTATTGAAACACTTCTTCAACTCTGTCAGGCTTAGTGGTGCGACCACTTCCCTGGGCAGCCTGTTCTGGTGCCCAAACACCCTTTGGGTGAAGAACTTCCTTCTAATATCCAAACTAAACCTCCCCTGACTCAACTTCAGGCCATTCCTTCAGGTTCTGTCACTTGTCACCGCAGGGAAGAGATCAGTGCCTGCTCCACCTCTACCCCTCACGAAGAAGTTGTAGACTGCAATGACGTCTCTCCTCAGTCTCCTCTTCTCCAGCCTTAACACATCAGGTGCTCTCAACCACTCCTCATATGGCTTCCTCTCAAGACCCTTCACAATCTTCATTGCCTTCCTTTGGACATTCTCTAAGAGATTTATACCTTTCTTGTATTGTGACACCCAAAACAATATTCAAGGTGAGGCCGCCCCAGTGCAGAGCAGAGTGGAACAATCCCCTCTCTCGACCAGCTGGTGATGCTTTGCCCCCCAGGACATGGTTGGCCCTCCTGGCTGCCAGGGCACTGCTGACTCATATTCAACTTGCCATTGACCAGAACACTTTGGTCCCTTTTCGTGACACATCTTTCCAGCATCTCATTTCCCAGTCTGAATAAATATTCAGGTGTCCCATCCCAGGTGCAGAATCCGGCATTTTCCTTATTCAGCTTCATATGGTTGCTGATTGGCCAGTCCTCTAATTTGTCAAGGTCTCTCTGCAGGGCCTCCCTGCCTTTGAGGGAGTCAACAGCTCCTTCCAGTTCTGTCCCATTTGTAAACCTGCTTAACATCCCTTCCAGTATATGAACAACAGATAATACTATGTAGTCTAACACCTGAATTTCTCATTCAATAATGATAAGCTAAAAACAGGCAATTAAAAACCCACATGGAATCCTGTTCAGTTCTTCATGCCTCTGTAGACAGGGATTGCAGCAGTTGATCATTCATATGGCTCTCACCATCAAACCCTGTCTTCTCTTGCTGTTGTACCTCTTCTGTGTGCTCTGCTGACTGCTCCTCAGGGCTTCTATCTCCAGCTTCCTCTTTCAGCTGACTGAGTTTGTGTCTATAGTTATAGTTCAGGAATGGTATTAGTGCTCCCACTAAAATGAAAAGCTACAAGCAGATCATCCCTCCACCCTCTGGTGAGAGAGAGATGAAAGGCAGAGATCCCGAGTTGAGGTAAAAACAATTTACTGGGACTAGCAATGAGATAAGAAAACTAATAGTAACAGCAGCAGCATTAATAACAGAAGTATACAAAAAGAGGGTCACCTAGATACAAAAATTGATCATCAACTGACTGACTTGATCTGGTGCCTGGATGCTCCCTGCAGATGTTGCATTTTTTTTTTTTTTCCCAATCACAGGGCAATGAAAACTATGGTGAATAAACCCTATGGTTGGGACCAGCATTACCACACCACTCTGTTGTCATGATCCTTTATCAGAGAAAAAAAAAGCCAGCATACCCTTATAAGAGTAAAGCAAGAATGACATTTATTCAAGGGTGAGGTGCACTTATATAGGGTCTGAGGGGAAGGTTCTAGAAAAAGAGAGGGACAGGGGTGGAGAATAAACATATAAGGAAAAAGGGGGATGGATGAAGACCATATAAGGGAAGAGGTAGGAGGGGACCACCATAAAGGGAAAAGATACAATGCAACAAACATCAGCCAATGGGCAACTGGGGTACAACTGACCAATGAGGAATCAGGATATATTGAACATTCAAAAAATTGAATCTTACTATTGTAACATAATACTAATACAATAAACTCTTTATAACTATATTGGCTTTTTATAACTATGATAACTTGGGCATCAATGGGCTTCTGTTCTTGGCTTTTCCTGTGGGTTTCCAAGGTGGGTGCATGGCTACACTCTTCCCGATTCTTTGGTCGTGTCTTCTTTCTAAATTATTCTTCCATTGTTGGTAACTTGGTGCACCCACACTCTGTTTCCCACTTACTCTCCCAGAAAGTAGAATGCCCTCTTCCAGGAAGTAAGAGTACTTTTAACTTGCCCCCAAGACATGATGGAATTGAATAGCACAATGTCTTGGCCACATAGCTCTAGGCTCCACCTCTCTCACAGCTACTGTGAAAATTAACCCTTAGCCAAAAAGCAGGATGTCATCCACCTCTTAATCTATACTATCCATGCCATGCCCAGATCATACACATTCGCACTATATAAAATATAAATATAAATATAGACAAGCTCAGGTATCATTTCCGTAGTCAATGACTGTCCTTCAAAGATGTCTGCTGAGTTCATTTAGTCCATTACTGTGAGTTTCATCTGTCCGAGAAATCTTCCAGGGCAGGAGACCTGGTGTGTTGTTGATTGGTTGCAAGCTAAATTAGAAGATCACAACTGGTGTATCTGGAAGAGTTTATTCTCATTGTCCATGATAGTTATGGCATGCAGTGGCTGTGTGTTTCAGCAACCAATAATATACAATTTAACGTTACAGGCTGTTCTCACACAGAAATCAAATCCTCTTGAGGTATACAGTATGTTTCCCTGTCCCTCCACATTATTCACCAAGTGCACTCAAGCCTTTGAGCAAAAACAATCCTATAGATGGGTTTGCCTTTGCTCAACACAGGACTAATCTAAACTACCTAGGACTAACCTAATATATTTCTCATATGCACCATGGGTACTTTATCCCCTTTTAGGGTATGTGAAATTTTTGACTGAGCCACTCATGAGCCTCCACTCTCAAGACAGATGTCTGAATAACCTTCCTAGAAATCTCTTTCTTGACTCTAAACATGGTATGCATCACACTGAGGAGAGCTGGAAGACTTAGTAACAAGGTCTGAAGGAGGAAAAGGGGGTGAAACACTGGAAAAAATCATCCTCTTCTGTTCCCCCCACAGGCAGGGTGGTATGAGTTCCCAGAGGTAACACCCAAGGCCAGGGAATGAGAGTAACACTGATTACTCCTCCCAAAAGACCCTCATTGTCCTTTATGTTATCATGCCATAAACTGATATCTAACACTAAATTAACAAAGCAATCTTTATTCTGTCTTCCTGCTCCAAAAAAGAGCACTGTGATGCGCATATAGTGCATGTAGGGAAACATATACAGGGGTAAGTACCACACTCACATGAACAGATCTACCAACATTGTGACCACTACCTAATACATGAAGACTTAAATCAAATTGGTTTCCAAAATGCTATGGGCAGATGTCTTGTTATCTCAACCTTTTGTTCCACACTTTGTTCAACAATTAAAGGCTGTGGTGATTTAGGAATGGTATTATTCCCCCCTAAAATAAAAACCCCAGCCGCCTTCTCCCTCCATTGCTTCTGGTGAAAGAGAGACAAAAGGCAGAGATCTGAAGCTGAGATAAGACCGGTTTAGTGGGAACAGCAATGAGATAAGAAAACGAAAAGTAACAGCAGCAACTAATGACAAAAGTATACAAAACATGGGTGACTTAGCTACAAAAAATGCTCATCAACTGACTGATCTGATCTGATGCCACACAGCCTGAAAGACAAAGAATAAAATAGCCCCTGGATGGTCCATGCACACGTTTGGGGCTTTTTTCCCAAGCCCAAGACAATGAAAAACTTTGGTGAACAAATCGTCCAGTCAGGTCTAGCATTATGCTACCACTCCTTTCACGGCTCACTTCCCTGTAAAGAAGAATGCCCCTCCTCTCAGGAAAAGAGAGAGAGTCCCTGTCCACTATGCCCCAACCTTGACATAAGATGGTATTGAATAGCACAAAGTCTTGGCCATACTCACACAACATTAGGCTCCACACCCTAATGTCTACTGTAAAAATTAACCCTTGACTGAAACTAGGACAGTCATCAAAAGATCCAATACAACTCAATCTTATGAAAAACAGACATCATGGTTTTATTACAAGTAAATCAATTAAACAGGGGGCCTTTATTAATTCATAGGCATGCCACGAAGTTTTGAGGTGTCTGGTCCAGCCTGGACCCAATGCCAGGGACTACTCGTTGTGGGGATTAGGGAAATTAAACAGGGACTATAACAAAAACTCCTGTGCCAGGAGGCAGGCCTTTGTGTCCCGGGGGGGTCAGCCGTGTTGCACAGGGGGGTGGTAAGTCACTGGGTACAGAGGGGAGACATCAAGACCCACGAGAGGAAGGGCAGTGCCCCCTTTGCTGCTACGTTAGGTAAAAAACCAGCCTTTTAAGGCAAAATGATGCATATGTATTAACTGACATAAAAGGTTAACCTGTAAAAGGGTGGGACTTTGTAACCAGAAAAACCCACAAAAAGCATGGGTTTTGAAATGGGGGTCTGCTTTTGGACCCTCATGGCCTGAGCAGCTGGTGTACACTGTTATTAAACTTTCCTGCTCATTACATTTCTTTGTTTCACATGTTATTTTTGCCATTTTCTAAATTTAATAAAAGAGATTTTTCTCACACTCTTATTCAGACCATAGTTATTCCAGCAGGACATCACTGCCTGCTGGAATGAGATGCATTCATTCACTTCCTATTGGATGTCAATTGGTATTTTATTGGTAAGAAATGTTTGCCTCTTTGTTGTTTATATTATATTCTTCTAATGCCCTTGCTCTAAAGCTGCTTCTTACTCCTAATAATGCTAATACTCATTGATTTAAATAAACACAAAACCTCACAATAGAAGTGTCTGGAGTGTTGTGTACCTTGTATAGCATCTGTGTATTTCATTCTGGTGCTGTTATGTTTTCTAATTGGGTACCAGCATTTTTTCATTTCTTTTTGAAGTTATTATGCATATTGAGAAAAGTCATATGGCAGGAGTGCAAAAAAAAAAAAAAAAAGGTACAATACTTAAACATATGTCTGTTTTAAAATACACAACTAATTTACTAATTTTAAATGAGACTGGAACTTTTTATTTGCTTAGTTTAATATTGAATTAGAACATATGAACTTTTGGAATTTTGTTATATATGAATATATGACATGAAGTATTATATTTTCATAAATCTTCAAATATTTTACAGATATCTTCACACCAAATTTTTTATGGAATAAGGAATACATACAGCTATTTTCAGTGCTAGTTTTAAGGAATCACAACTCATGGAGAACGCTATATTTTCTTAAGCAAGCAAATAATCCAGTCAAAAAAAAACAAGAGACAGAACCTTGTAGAAAATACTATGAAGCTAGCTTTATTACTCAGAGATCCATGCTTATCCTGTGCACCAGACATTCTTTCTCTAACCTGAGCAATATCACATTGAGTGGGACTGAAAACTCATGTGAGGATACAGTCAAACTAATTTGTTAAGCAAGAGGTCTTACTAACCTTGATAAAAAAGTCTCAGTTTCTGTTGGAGTCTCATTTCTTTCCTGCTTCTTGATGTTGAGTGTCATTACTAGTGGAAATTGTTTGTCTATCTTTCTTTGGTTAAAAGCTCATCTACAAAACTGGGAAACAAACAGCTGGTCTTGATCAGAGCAGACCACTGGGTTTTCAGGCTTGCATACAAATACAGAGGCCCACACATATCAGACTTTTGGCTAAAACAGTACAATATTTTTATAAAATTACCATTAGTTTCATCAAGTTACCAGTGATTTATCACCATTAGTGGGATAAATAGGACTTGTGTATTTTTAACAAAAAAAAAAAGAGAAATAAACAACCTTCAACTTCCATACATTGCCTACAATCCTTCACTCTCTTGGAGTAGTGATGCTGCAAGCCAGGCAATTCTATAATAAGGGTGGACTCCTGGAGCCGTAATAGAAAAAGAATTGTTTTCATTTGCCCTTAAAAGAGTGGAATTATATTGTTCATGTTTGGACTGACACTTTCCATTCCATCTCTTTTGGTCCAAACCCTTGGATTGCAAGGGCTATTAAAGTTGTATGAGTATCAGAAATAAGAAAAGAAAAATAATCTTAATTCATTGTTTGTAAAAGGCCAGAGTAAAACTTCAACAGCATGCAATGAGAAATAACAGATTGCCAGCTTTCTTTTAGGAATGTTCAGGCATAAAGCTGCAATATAAATGGCTCCATGTTGGTGCATTTGTATACAAGACTCATAAAACTATGCAAGAATCATAGAGGCTCAATACTGGCCAATATTTTAATTATTATTAAAATTGTTTTGTACATGTTTGTTTTTTCCTCAGTGGTTATTTTTTCAGTATTATTCTCATGTAACTAATGTTTTCATAGGGATCTGTGTCCTATGAATGTACATTTTTAACTGTTACCCATTACTCTGAATGCTCACATAAGTTTTAGCCCTATTCTTTGTGAATGCTGTGTTTATTTTGAGTCCAGGCTTCTTTGCGCAGTGTGGGAGAATATCAGAGTCTGTTTCTCACAGAGAGAATTCATTGGAAGGCTCAGGAGTTTGTTAAGAGCTCCCCAAAACTGGTGATGGGAAATTTTCATACATGCAGGGACTTCAGGGATGGCAAGGAGCAAGAGAATCAGGGAAGTATTTTTGGTAAGTGCTGTAAAGTGACAGTGGGACTGAAGAGTCCTGAATTAACCATCTGTCAAGCTGGTAGGTACTGGGGGAGGTGCTGACTTTTCTTCCCCAACACACTTGACCTTCCTCAAATACCTAAATTTTATGTTATCATAAGTTTAGAACTGCTCTTTTACATACTCTTTTGGTTGTGTGTTAATTTGTTTTCTCTGTGGGAGCTTGGGATGTTTGTGGAAAGAAATCTAGTTTATTAGCCTCTACAACCACTACCAAATAACAGAGCATGGCAGTGAATATCTCAAGCTGGACTGAAAAAAACACAGCTGCTTGAATTAAAATGCACAAATGCACCTTTTAGTGTTACCTTTGCTCCAAAGCAGATTTTCTGTTGCTATCATATCATATCATATCATATCATATCATATCATATCATATCATATCATATCATATCAATCATATCACATCATATCAGCTTTTTTCCCCTCTCTTCCTGTCCCCAGCCCATGCTGTTTGTTGGCTGAGACTAGAGTTACACACCATGTGAGAACAAAACCAGTAATGGCACACAGGAGTTAGGGAGAGCCCCTAAACACAATTGGATAAAAATGGTTCTGAGATCCCTAAACAAGGAGAAACACTTCAGTTACTGAGTGGCAGCAGAAAATCAGAGGCTTCTTTCTGTATCTTCTATTGCCAAGTTGTCAGTAAAGTAGGTATTAGCAAATTGCCTGTAGGACTATATTTTTAACGCTATGTTTTCAGTGCACAATTAAAATATCTCTTTAGGTTTTTGTAGTGGCAGAAATTTTCATTTTCATCTACTCCCTCCAAACAGTTTACTATCACATTTACTTGTTATTAAATTTAGTATAGCCAAAGATGCGCAAATTTTCCCGTGTTATCCATCCTCATTTTTACATTTTTGCAACTTTATTATTATGCAGACAGAGTGTTACTTGATTATAGATATATAGATGTTCATTCTTCTTGAAAATTGAGTGCATAACATACCTCTTTGCATATTTTACTACTTTTTTTTTCAGGAAAAAAATATAGTGCAGAACAAAAAACTTTAAAAGAAAACTACTCACATCAAGCAATACTAATAAGAAACCATTGCTGTTAGTTTAGAACATCTGATGCTACAGAATGATCGTGAACCCTCTTATAAATGACCACGAAAGCTTTTTTTCAGCAAGAGATTCCCCACAGCTTGCCTTGCAGAGTATAACTTACCTGCTTTCTACAAAAGAATACTGCTCTCTAGTGGAATATGGGAAAATATTCCATGACCTCACCACTTAGCTTGCTCTGTCTGCATTCTCAGCTGTTTGCAGATGAAAGGCAGCTTAGTTTGTCCTAGAGTTATGATGTTATGATATACAGCTACTGTGGGATTATAATGTGAAGTGGCTTTTCTTTTGTAATCAAGTCAAGGAAAGACTTTTTTTTTTTTTTTCTCTGAAACTCTTTTGTGAATTGAAATCAGCGGGGGTTTTTTGTTTGGTTGGTTTTTTTGTTTTGTTTTGTTTTGTTGGGTTTTTTGTTTTGGTTTGGTTTGGTTTTTTCCAGAGTGCCAATGTCTATATCACGAGTGTGTCGAACCAGTAACTATTTCCTTTACAGGGGTACTTATAATAATTTAGCTGGCAAAAGTTTAATTTGGGAGTGATTAATAACTACATTTCTACAGCTGAAAATTTTAATAATGTTTCTCTCTGAAAAGTATAGTGATAATATTTTATGTTCAGGATTTACTTTCTGTTGTGTTAATTTCATCCTTTGGAGTAGGAAAAGTTTCCCCAAGTTGAGATGAAGTTGTACAAATTGTTTGATATATTCTGTCTTCCTCAGTGGGTGGGACACTATGAAAACCCACTCACATGCACAAAATGTGTTGCTTTCAGTTTCCTTCCTTCAGGGCTGGTTGTAGATCTGTCGTCTGTTTGGCTAGACTTGATGGGATCAGGGCTCCTTTGACAGCGTTAATCGCTATCACTACTCACAGCAAGCCTGCAAGCTAGAGAATTGACATGCTGGACATACTTAAAATGGTCATGTAGTGCAGGACTGAAATGAACCTAGCCTGCAATGTGCTGTAAGGGTGCATTCAAAACAGGCATGCACTGCTTTGAGGTATTACAATGTTAAACCTGGAGCAAGCTGTTTTCTGAAGATTTATTCTCAATGTGCCCCATGCCTTAGGCATTGGAAAGTAACTTAAAACATCATCTGAAAAGATCTGGTTAGTTAGTGCCCAGAGTGCCTGGCTCTTGTTTTGTTTTCTGGAAATGGAGGCAGTCATGCTAGACTTATGCAGGAATTTTCTGAATAGTACCTCATTGAATAGCTGTTTAAGGCACTTACTTTTTATATTGTGAGTAGAGGAGTATGGAAAGATCAATAAATAAATGCCATATTTTTTCCTTTAAAAAAAAAAAAAAAAAGAAAAAAATAAGTGAATGGCAACAGTAATAAGAAAAAAGCCCACAGTGAACCAAAAACAAAAATAAAAACCACCACAAAACATCTTAAGTGTACAAAAAAGAGCCTCTTGAGCTGACGAGCTGACAAGAATAGTAGCCATAGGATGGTTGCCTCAGACCTTTTATTTCTTTCTTTTCTGCAGTATCCTCATCATTCATGTGAGGATTACAAATTTAGAAATTTCTAAACATTAATTTAGAAATTTGAGGGATGCCACAATTCACTGGTGACTATACTGAAACAACACATCAGAGGAATAGCTCCTCTTCTGAGGAACTTAGAGCACTTGAGACTTTTTCTGTCTTATACTGTTGATTAGGCACTAACAATTTTGTAAAGTTTTCTATGGTCACAAGTCTTCCGAATAGAAAAATTTCCACCTGCAGTTTTTTCAGTAATGTGTTGTATTTTACTCAGAGAAATCTGCTGTGTTGCCATCACACCAAAATGGACTTTTTTCTCTTTTGTTTTTGCATATATAAATGGTTATCCACCACCATGGGTTCCTGCTGCTACTTATGCTGAAAACTCCAAAACTAGAATCAGCCCTAAAAGCATTGGTCAATTTATCCTTGCAACATAGTGGGGTTTAGGATTAAAAAATTATTGTCCTTCTTTTCTGGTAAGGATATTAAGGTGGAAAAAGTTGAGGAAGTGTTAAAAATATGTAAGATTTATACTAGTGCTGGGAATAGAACCTAAATCTTTTGCCTCCTAATCCTGTGCATTAACAAAAACATTATGCTTCCTTTCCTGGAATATTTGCAGTATTTCATTCCTGCTGGTAATGGAAAGATTTCCTGGGGTTTGGAGGAAAAACTACAAATGGTAAGTACAAATAAAACCATGTGGAATAGAGGAAAGCAGAAGACAAAATCATCTGCAAAATCTGATAAGCTGATATAGATCAAATAATGAACTATGGTTATCAGGCAATAGTTTTAATAGTTTGAAGGACGTATTAGCAGAGTAGTTCTTGAGAGTTTTCAGATGTCTTAGCACTCAAACTGCAGGTTGCAAAACAGAAGGATCCATTCATATGGCACGACCACAATAGTATTCAAGTTATACCTTAAGGTTTTCATTGTGCAATGTACAGAGATAACCCAGAAATACCATAGGTTTCTTCTGAACAAGCTTTGCATACCTTGTATTACTACTGGAAATGTGGTTTCTGCTAGTGTGAGAAAAATTTTCTTCTGACCTGAATACAAAATATTGATATTCTCTTATGGGCCCAGTAATTATCATTAATTAATTTAAATGGATGTTTGTGAAATTCATTAAACTTAACAAACACTATTTAAGTGCCAAATAATATTGTTATTGATTTACAGCACCTTTTGCAAGCAGCAGGGCTTTAAAAACTAAGAAAGATAATAACTAATGAAGCACATGTTGGTTTTATTTTTTAAAGTTGAATTATAAGGGTAAATGACAAAATAGTTAGAGTGAAAAAATATTTCAAGCCAACATTCAAAGGAATTCAGGCAATTAGCTGTTCAGCTTTCATCTCAGAGAGTGCAATAAAATCAGAAACAGATGAGAAAAGACTCATTCCCTAGAATATCACATAGTAAGATTGATAGATAAGGTTATACATCAGAAACCTAACAGAAACCTAAATATATGCTCAAGATGAACTTTCAAATGTCTTTGTCTAAAGAATAGCAGAATCAAAATGGCCTTCATCCACATATCTCCTAGTCTTATGGGACACAAACTGTAGATTTGAACATGAAGACATTCCTTTGCACATGAACATGTCTGATGTCTAAGTCCATAATTTCCATAACACAAGCAGTGAATATGTGCCTCAAGTGCACACAATGGGAAAAAAGACATGATGTTTCCACTGCTAGAGACTGGAGCGGGGGCTTTCAGGACACATAAAGACTCTCTAAGAGAATGGAATTGTTTCTTAATTGCTGACTATTTTTTCTTTTAATTCTTCATTCTGCTGTCTATCAGCTATCCTAATATATTGCTGTATCAGCTCTAAGGATTTTAATCCAAATGTAAAAGAATTTTCCTTGTGTATTTGCAACAAGGAAATGCTGGAGATTTATATCCTGTAGGAAGAAATTGTGTATGTTTAAGTGTAAAACTTTATCTGGAGATACCAGTTCAAAAATGTGTGTATACAGCAAAGACTTTGAATCTTACATCTATCTTCTGTGGTTGTTTATACTATTTCTTCACAATATTTAATATGCTGTCCTTACAACTATTCTGAGTATCAGTATGACCTTGGGCAATGATATATAAAGAATGAAAAAGGACTGGGTACTACACAGACTGGGTCTTTTATCCAGAATTTCAGGGAAAATTAGGTGCTTGCAACTAGTGTTGTTGTCTGAGTTCCTGAAAGTTTCCAGATCACAAAAAGTTGGAGCAATGTGCTAAATTCAAAGGAAACAGCTGTTCCATTATCAAAGGAGGTAGCTCTTGACTGTCCTTTCATGGTAGCATTATAATACTTTTGCTCTTATTATCAGTAAATCTCATGTCTAAATTCTATGCAATGTTTCTAAGAAGGGGAAAAGGTAGAGAAAAACACATGGAGAAAAGTAAAAGGAATAAAATAAAGGAAGTACTAAAATAAAACAGAATTTAGCTTGGAATCCCCAGAGCTCATTAACCCTTGACTGGTTAAAGACTGACAGAGGGGCATTTGGAATCAATAGTGCAGCTAACACAGTGTTTAGAACTCATATTGGCTTTCTGTTTTAACTCTGATCTGTAAAAGATACAACATTTGCAACAGTACAATGGAGGTAGTATTAATAATATATTTTTTACTGCTTTCTAATCTCCTGTTGATAGGAAATGTGACTCAGTAGTCTTAGATATGTCAGATGTCTATATCTGTGACCATGAGAAGCTTCAGACATGGTTTTCATTGGTGGGAGAGTTGAATCGCTGTTTCCTAAGTCTGGTAAAATCCAAAGGCAATGAATATTTGGACATAAGTCCAAAGACAATGAATATTTGAGCTGTTCTTTAGTCCTTGCCATAAGGAATTAAAAATATTTTGTTACTTTTAAATATCTTTTTCTTAAAAAAAAATTAAAGAAAAAAGTAAAAATCCATTTCCATGAGATTTTTCCACTATTTGGGCTTGACTTCTAAGAAAGATTTAACTGTGCTGCTCAGGAAGTATAGACCTGAAGGGTACTTACAGGAAGGCTGGAAAGGGACTTTTCACAAGAGCATGTAGTGATAGTACAAGCAGTAAAAACTTTAAAGTGGAAGAAGGTAGGTTTTGGTTAGATAATAGGGAGAAAATCTTTACTTTGAGGATGCTGAGGTACTGGAACAAGTTGCCCAGAGAAATTGTGGATGCCCCATCCCTGAAAGTGTTCAAGTCCAGGCTGGATGGGACTCCAAACAACCTGGTCTAATGAAAAGTGCCCCAATAGCATTGGGGGTAGGAACTAGAAGATCTTTAAGATCCCTTCCAACATAAAATATTCTGTGATTTCATGGGAAAAAAAAGAAAAAAAAAAAGAAAAAATTCAAATAAAGAAACACCCAGAGCTTAAATATTTATTAGGATAAGAGTTATGATTCTGTATGGATACTAATCTCTGATCATAACTAATGAAAAATTGCTACTGAATCTTATGACATATTGGACGAAATCTAAACTTGAAGTTATCTAGCTTTGACTTTAAAAAGGGTATTATTCAGTCAACAGAACACATGAAAAGCTACTCCCAAAAGGATGCTAATTGTTACATTTAACACTCATCTGAAGGATTGTCCCATTTGAAAACCTAACCATGCAATGAGAAATTCAGAGTATAGAGATACATATATTTATTTTGGTTTCTGTTAATAAAGCAAATTGGCAGAGGGACATTAAAGCAGTCTTATATTATTGAGATCAGAATAGAGAGGTGTACTAAAAATGTTGGTTTTTTTCCTGTAACTGCAGAAAGGATGTTAGCAGCAAACTCTTGATTGTGATGTTGGGAAAGGTAATACTAGATAACAGCATTTCAGAGTGTTTATAAGTCACGTCACTGACCTTAAGTGGATAGTTAACTAAAACTCAAAAAGCACACTCTGTTTAGTTTAAAAATACCAGTTTTCATGGGACACCACCTCACAAGCACCAGTCAAACAAGACTGGTGGCAAGCTCTTGTAACATTCATAACTAGTGGAGAAATACTAGGTCTGTAATGGTCTTTCCTATACTGGATGGCATCAGATTACCAGAAGTCTTGAAATCTCTTTTTAATTACTTCTCACAACCATGAAAAACAAATCTGAACAAATAAAAATTCTAAAATACTAAGCCAAAGAGCAGAAATGGGAGACATAAGTTTCTTACCCACTGGTTATCTTCTGTGTATCTTATCTTCACATTACCTGAAGCTTTCCTGTGACTTGCTTTTCATTGTGATGACAGTGTATTTCCAAGAACTTGAGAAAACTGTTTAAATTTTTATCTCAATCTTTTGGATGAAATTTGTTAATTTTGTAATGCTATAGCTTTTGTAGTTGCAATGTTTAAAGCCAGCATACAACAAATGAAACAAGCCTTTGAATGATAGTGGCAGTGGAAGGTATCTATAAGGTTTTAGGTATGGTAATTGAAAGAAAGAAAGATCTTATCACGAGTTTATAAATATCTGTGTCTGATCTCCAGACCCTTGCTTTACTCCACAATTAAGGTAAAATAACACTACTGAGTTCAATAGAGTTGAAGCTAAGTAAACTTAGTCCATTAGAGGCATAGAAACTAAACTTTCTTCCTAAATGGAAACTTGCCTATTACAGAAAATTAATTAAAACTCCCTTAATCTGCTGATGAAAGTTGAATCTGCTTCATGCATTAACACTTCATAGGTAGTTCTGGAAGTCAGATTTCAGATCTCAGGCCATGTCATAAGTTTTAAAAAATCTCTTAATTTCCTGGTGAAAATTAACACTCCAAAGTTCTTTTTCTTTTTCTTTTCTTTTCTTTTCTTTTCTTTTCTTTTCTTTTCTTTTGTTTTCTTTTCTTTTCTTTTATTTTCTTTTCTTTTCTTTTCTTTTCATTTCTTTTAATTTCTTTTCTTTTCTTTTCTTTTCTTTTCTTTTCTTTTCTTTTCTTTTCTTTTCTTTTCATTTCTTTTCTTTTCTTTTCTTTTCTTTTCTTTTCTTTTCTTTTCTTTTCTTTTTCTTTTCTTTTTACTTTTTTAACTTTATTGACAAAATATCTATACTCTTCTCTGAAAATGATTATGAAAGCTCTATAAATCATAAAGACTCATCTCTGAAGATCCATACATCTAATTCTGCAGACATGTTACATATCTACTATTACTTTTTGTGTTGAACCAATAAAAAAAAGGTCAACACACTTTTTGGGTATATATTTTAGAAAATGCAATGTGTGCTGAATGATACCAGAGAGTGTTAATTAACTTAACCGTGTTCCATATATCAGCCCACAGTGTGATAATACTACATCATCAGCAAGATATTGCCTTTATACCTTGCAAATACTGTGACCAGGTGATTGATTGGTTTGGGATTTTTCTGCTTGGAGAGCTTCATATTCTAAAAAATAATTATGATTATGTGTTGGGTGCCTATGATTTCTAGATCCATTCTGAAGTTCCCACAATGTGATGTCAAGAACATGCTAAAAAACAGACTTCATTTGTGAGATGCATCTGAATCGTCCTGCTTAATAGATATTCTCAACGTTTGTGGACAGAATTGTATGGATTTCTTGCATCTAACTTTTTTCCCTGTATGTGTTACCAGAGTATATTTGTATATGCTCCTTCCCAGCTCTGCCAATTGCACTCCAATGTTGAGGTCACAGTTAATATTGATGGATAAAATAATTTAAACTCTTGGTGAAATGGCCAGACCCACTGCTAAGGTAAATCAGCACTACAGCACTTTTACAAATATTAATATTTTCACCTCAATAAGTACATTTTGTTTCTTTATTTGTTTTTGTCTGGACAATTTGATGACACTGTTGAAGATGACTCAAATTTGTTACTCATTCTATGTCTAAAGTCATGCAGATAAAACAAAAAAAGGTAAAAATTTATGTGAATTGATAGTTGTGCTGTCTGTATTTCTAAGCTATTTAACACTTTGGCTTATGACCTGCAGAGTTGACATTGCAATAAGATTCACATAATTTCAACAAATGAAGAATTTAAGGTTAAATTTTCTGAAATAATCAAGATGAATTTATCTAGGATGTACTGTGATGATCGTGCTTCTGTTTAATTTATACACAGCTATAACAACATTGTAGTTTCCAATATGGTGCTATGTGAGATGGAGTCCTGTTCATTGTACTTTTACCTAGTGTTGCTCAGTATTGAGAAAATAAGAACCCAAGAAATGAGCAGACATATCTCAGGAAGCAGCTGTTTGCTGCTAGAGGAGTAACTTCAAAGAACTGCAAGAAAAAAGTTTATTCCACTTTTGTCATTGATTTTCCACATTGGATGCTTTGATAAGTAAATAAACTGTGTTCCAGGCTACAAATGGGATTATTGTCTCAATGTTATCTTCTGGAGGATTGCCGTATTTCTAAATAATGCAAATCTTCTCAGGTGATATTATGCTGAGAATTCAATCATAACAGTAAGACAAAGATACAGACACTCAAGGAATTTCTTTTGTGTATAAAATCTACACACAAGCAGAATATTTTAATATGTAGGACACTAGTGTGAAATTAAGAATAAGAATACTTTTCCTAGATTTGTCACCAACTTACAACCTTTAAGCAAATTACTAAATCATCAGCACTTCTCAGTCATGAATTTTGAATATTTCTCTTCTGTAACTTATTTTGAGATCTATGAATATAAAGAGAAACATAAGCTCTAGTGATTCAAATTATGCAGTCATTTCAAGTCAAATAGAATATGTGCAACACAGGACAGAATGTGACAATAAAATGTGGTTAAAGACACTGCCAACTTAAAAAAAATTCTTTCTCTGCAAAGTGTCTCTTTCCTTCTCTGCCCCATTAAAAGATATTGTGCTATTACCCTCTAAACTTACTGCTTAATTTTAAATTACAAAAATGTATTTGCCTTAAGAAACATTTTTAAGCTAAGAGGGAAGTTGAAATATTATTTTTCTGTATTTCCAAATCCTACTTCCAGATTTCTGTACAAATTCATTATTTATTTTAAGAACTCACTTCTGCTTGATCTCTTACAAGTATCAAACGAAAAGCCCAAGACAAAAGAGGACTTGTTTCACAGTGTGCTGCCTTCCTTCCTTCCTTCCTCCCTTCTTTCCTTCCGAATTCCTTCCTTCCTTCCTTCCTTCCTTCCAAATTCCAAATTCCAAATTCTTTCCTTCCAAATTCCATCCTTCCTTCCTTCCGAATTCCTTCCTTATGAATTCCTTCCTTCCAAATTCCTTCCTTCCAAATTCCTTCTTTCCCAATTCCTTCCTTCCTTTGCTCCTTCCCTCTTTCCCTCCTTCTTTCCTTCCAAATTCCTTCCTTCCTTCTCTCTCTCTCTTTCTTTCTTTTCTCCACAGAGCACTGCTTCTTATTGAAATTCAGATTCTGCTTATAATTATGCTAAAAATACCAAACTTTGTGATAGTTACTTCATCCAAATATACATAGAAGGAATTATTAGAAGATTTGGACTAAGTTCATTTATCTCAGTGCCAGATGTAATAAGAGAAGACAGGAGGATGATGAAGAAAATAAAAATCTTCATATGGTGGAAGCTGGAAGTGTTATCTGCGATGGGTTTGAGCTTGTGTTCAGGTGATTCTAGACCTTGGGATTGTGAAAGGAAAGTGGGCACAACCTCTGTCCTTTAGCCAATGAAGATCTTCTAAAACACCTAAGTTAGTTCTCCCTTACATCTGACTTCTTATTGCCAAATCATGTCTCCATACAGTGGTCTACAGGCAAAGCCATGTGTCTTCTGTGCTTCCTGGGGTCTGCCCTTCAGCCCAGGTACAGGAATCTGATGAAATGATTTGACTGATATCCTGAAGTATTTAGTTGACACTACAGTGTTCAAAAGTAATTTGGTCTGTTTTTCTGATGGTCTGGCAAATTCTGGCTTTGCCTATGTTGTGATATGAGACCATGGAGTCTGGACCACTACTACAGTTTCAAAATCTTTCATGGAACAATTTTTTTTTTTTTCCTGCCTCTTACAGTGGTTTGGAAGTTGGAGGCCAGGACAGATAATTTGTGGAACCAACACCCCCACTACCTGCTCCCAAAGCCATCTAAGTGTCTAAAGGCTAAAAAAAGGGATGGCTGATAGCTTTGCATTCCAACATGATGGCTGGGGAGAAGGTTGGGGCAGGTGGGGCAGGGGGAGAGAGATTTTTCTGAGGTTTTGCCACACTTTTCTTCTCTGTCTGCTTTGTGTGCCAGCCACCATTTGCTGGGCTGGTGGAAGCACCTGGAGGGGGTTCCCCTGGCTCAGCCCCTGACTCTGCATGCCCTGTGCAATTCTTCAGAGAGAACAGTCACTGCTAACTGGGTTTGCTAAAAGCTCCTTGAAGGTCTCCTGCAGAGGAGTTGCTAACACCTCCCCCCCCACCCCCCAACTCCCCAATGCTTTCAGAGGAAGGACAGTGAGAAGATTTTTGCACTGTCCATGGGACGGGTTTTGTCCCATCCCTGTGGCCGCCATTCCCACATGAGCTTTCAAAACCAGCACCTCTCCCTGCCCTCAGTCTTTGCCCACGAGTGAATCGCTGCAGCCCTTCCCTTCTGAGGTGTGGCATCACATCCCACTGTCTGTAAATAGAATTGCTCCAAAGGGGCAGTGACAGGACTTGATTTGCTTGAAAGTTTTGGTTATGGTGTTGCTGTTTGTTCTATTCTGGCTTTGGTTATATGTACATTTGTAGTAAAGAACTGCTATCCTTTTCTATACATCTTCTTATTAAAGCTTCTTAATTTCAAAGGTTGTGGTGGCTTTTGGGAAGAGGCCCTCTTCCTAGTCCCGATAGACATCTTAGTTTTCTTTTAAACAATGACAAATTCCAGTTTTCTGAAACTTTCTACCAAAAAGATTTGAGATATACGTATTGCACATATCTCTCATAGCAGAGACGGGTTACAGAGTACTCAGAAACATTGTTAATAACTAATCTATTTTGGTTTTTAGCCATTAAATCTTTTCAACCATTTTCACAGTGAAGAAGGAGACAGATCACCTGAGTTACTGCAACTCTACAAGTAAAATTGCCTGATCTGTTCTAGTCCTCCCCACTCTTCCATGCACTTCTTCCTCCTCTTCCTCCCTCCATTCATAGCAGTGTAAAGTAGTCATTTTGGTGCTAAATGTATAATGCTTAATCTCAGTCCCTCCAGAGTTAATGTATTCCAGGCTTCAGATGCACTGGGATTCTGGTAGGGTTGTCAGTCCAACACACAAGTTGTTAGAACTCAGTTATAACTCTGATTAGAAGTCCTCTATTTGGCTGGATATGTACTTCTTGTTAAATTTTGTCTAACATGAAAGAAAAGCTATAATCGAGGGGTTTTTTTGTTTGTTTTTTGTTTGTTTTTTTTTTTGGGGGGGAAGGCTGTGTTTGTTTGTTTGATTTGATTTTGATAAGTGCAAAAAAGGTCTAGAAAGCTGTTATTTTTAGGTTTCTTTTTTCCTTCATTTTTCTTTATATTAGAAAAGTAGATCCTGTCTAGACTTCTGAGACTTGGGTGAGTGGAGGCTAATGATGTAGGGGCTAATGAAATGAAGGCTAATGAAGTGACAACACATGATATACTTTAGAACTTTGTAGCAGAACAGACCATAACTCTCACTAGCCTATGATTTGTTGTCTGTATATCATATTAGTGTATCATAAGAGAATTACAGAGGAACTGAGCACAGGCAGCACCTTGCCCCTATCTTCCAGCAACCAAGACACAAGCACTTCCTGAGTTTGCTTTTGTGCTTAGACTGATTGAGGCCTTAAGATTTTTATGTATTTTTAGATTTTAATATTTGATATATTCATATATCTTTATAAACTGTATAGATTCTCACACTTAAGGTAGCTGCTAACAGTTTCTAACAGTTTCAGTTGTACCACATTCTTGAAATTCTGTTTCAATCTTTTGAATGAAAAAGATTTTGACGAGGACATCTTGTCTGGGACACATGCACCATGGACTGGAATAATAAAGTAGTCAATAATTGTATAATTGTAGTCAAAACAAGATAGAAGTCTCAGAACCCTCAGAGGAGCTCTAGTGGGGCAATTCTGATGGTGATACCAAGGGTAAAATCGTTTTCAGGTTCGATGTACCCACTAGATATGGTAATTAAGTAGTGTTATAAATTTGTAAGAGCTCTATACTGGGTGTGTGTCTATGTACTTCATACGTCAGAAAGTTTTCATTAAACAACTGCTCTCTATTTTACCTATACTAATATTGCCTTGAAAGTTTTTTTCCCTCAATTTTAGGCATGATCACCTGGGTGATTAATGGCATCAGAAGATCTTCTGGGGGAAAAAAGTGTAGCACTCTCTTGTGATAACTAACTAGTAGAAGAGACACTTCTATGCACCTGATGTCTTTTCTTTCCCCACCAGAAGTTTGCTGACAGTGAATAACAGTGCAGGAGAACAGATCCATAGTTTGGAAATACAGCAGCATGCTTAGCAGAGGAGGAAAGCTTACATAAATGCAAGGAAACACTGAGGGTACAAGATGACTTTTTTGACTATGCAGAAAAAGATAAACAGGCTGAAAAACAGAAAAGCAGATCAAATAAAATTCATGTGAAAAATAGTCTCCACAATATAATAAAATAACTAAGGTACTGTAATATTTATGGAAATATATCAAAGGGTACTTACGTACTTGCTTTTTAAGGGTTACAGTTGGTCTAGACATGTTAAAAATACCTTCTGAAGCACTAGTTGGAGATTTACAGAAAAAGTCAATCTATAGACTGAAGCATCTGTGTTTGTTGTTGGCATCCCCTTCAGAACTCTTGTTTTGACCTTCAGATAAGGAAGACACTGTCAGTCTGGGGTAAGTGCTTTTTCAGCTAAAACATGCAGTGCATCAGGAGGAAATGAAAGTCTACAAGTTCCAAATTTCCACCTACTGTTTGCAAATTAAATGCAAATGTGAACAGCGGGATGCTGACTTTTAAAAGAGAAGTGTTGCCACACATTTATAGGATGTCTCCTCTTCAAATCTCTGTATTGGCTTCCCTTCACCTTCTGTATCTAATTTTAAATCTTACTTCCTTATTTGTAATTGTGCTATGGCCTGTGCAGCATGGCACAGAAAAGAGACTTATAGAGGCAACACAGAGAAAAATTTTAGAGGAGAAAACACAGAGAACATGTGAGAGACTAAGAAGTGTAATCACTAGCTGGGCATTAAAGACAGTTGAAAACTCTGTGGTGGCATTTGGATGTGAGCAAGTCAGGAAATAAAGTAGTTCCCCTTTACTCAGTAAATCAAATTTTCATTAGGTCAGGAGTGTCTCAGGACATTCCCCCATCTTCCACACTTCTGAAGATTAGCTGTTTGTTTAATATATATTTAATTATTTCTTGCTTTTTATTTTTCTCTGTATTTCCTACACTACATTTTGTTGTCACTCTCTCTTTTAACACACTACCTATGATAATATCCTAGTCTTTCCTCTGTTGTCCATAAAAATCTTTACCTGATCCTCTTGAACCAGTCTTGTTTTTAATTTCATCTATTCTACCAACCTTTCCTAGCTTTCTCTATATTTCTGCCATTTACGTACAGATGCTAAAACTTAACATTTTTATCAATTTCCTTAGGGTACTATTCTGTATTTCCATTTGCAGAAGCAAGTAGTGATCTGAAGTTCACCATTTTTCTTCTTGCTATCAATCATCTTTCATGTGCGTAAATACAATCTCCATCTAGTTTGAAGATGACTTCATGGTTATTGATATAACTTTGTGAATATAGCAAGGATTTCTTTCTCTAGATATAGTTGGCCCACAGTACAGAAGAATTATTCTTGCTCACTTTTATGTATGAAGATAGAACTATATTATGGAGAAAAGTTATGAAAGTGTTAGATTAGTCCTAGGTTGAAGATGAATTTTGTTTTCAGAGTGCAAAGAGAGGCTGGTTCAGAGGCTTCTGGGAATATTCTGTGGATTCCTATTTAAAAAAAAAAAAAAAAAAAACTTCCCAAAAACTTTTCAAGTCCTTGATATTACTCCCCCTTCCTCTTAAAGTTTTTTTGTTGTTCATCTGCAGAACTTACTTATGGAAATCATTATTCAGAAAGTAAAAACTAGCATTTTTTCAGCAAGGTCTGGAATTTTAGCACTGTACTTTTCAAATCAGGTCAACATCTAGCACCAGTTTACGGAGGCTGTGAATCTAGTGTGAAATGATCATTCTGGGAGGAAGGGAGAGAAAACATATTGAATAGATGTATTCATGCCTGCTTCTTAGTATGAATTATTGGGGCAGGGGGGAATTAAAAAGAATTTTGATATAATATAAAAAATAATGCATTGTCTCTATTTGTACATGGACAAGACACTTAACTGTCCATTTATTTTAATCTCTATCTTCTGGCTATTGAAATGACAAGGTCATTTATAAAACCTTGATTTCACTGGGAGGTAATTTTCTCGTAGCTGGGAAAACCTGAACCTCATGTTTTGTCTCCTGGTTCTTACTTTAGCAGTCTCAATCTCCAGACACATGAATGAATCAGTTCAGGATTCTTCACCAAGTCAGATAGTTGTGGGTACATAGTCTACAGTAGTACTCATTCTTTGATCTCAAAAACTCCTTGACAATGTCAGAAGCATAGGACTATTTTTAGTAGTGGATATGGGCCTGAAGAAAAGGAAAAATTGTGACTTCTGATGAGAGTAGCTTGTACTTCAGAGATGTACTTTTCCCTTTGTATTTCAGCAAATTTTTCTTTTTTTTTTTTCCCCTTCTTTCCTTTTTTTTTTTTTTTTTTCACTTAAGGGTTTTTATCTGGATTTAAAACCTCTGCTAACATTCACTTACATGCTTGGATTGGCTCTTCAGCTGTATGAAATGTGATTAAAAGAAGTTCTGCTTCAAGAATGCCTCTTGAACTTGGGCCAATCCACTTTTGACAAATCAGAGTATAAAGGATATGTGTATGTGAAAGCATGTGTGTCTTTTATTCTGCTTCTTTAAGGTCTGTCTGATTTCAGGGAAAAAAAATGTAACAATGAAACTTATAGTAGCTAGGATTATGGAAGAACTATCTGCTAAAGAACCATTAGCTATATCACCCAATCTGTTTGACAGCATAGCTCATGGTTAAGAAGACATTAATTTAAGACTAATTTAGATCCCATGGGCTTATTTGACAGGAAAAAAATGGCATAAGGTTATAAAATGACATTTCAGAGGTAACTGAAGAAAAATTTAAGAGTGCAGCAACCTCACTAGCAATCCTTGAACTCTCAGACAAGCTACTTTTGATTGTAATATAACCCTTAAAAATTCAAGTATCAGGCCGTAATTCAAGAAAATAAAATTAATTTGATCCCTGTTCACATTCCCCCATATATTGTTAAAAAAATTGACACGTGTTTATGCTTGTTCTGAAATATATGAATGACTCCTCATGCATGTGTGTGCATATACACATAGAGACACACGAACACTCGCCTTCCACGAGTCTCAAAAAAACAGAGACCAGTTTGCAAATAATATACTAATTGGAAGAATGGGTATATTTCTATATACAAACATAGAAGACATCAGTAAATATATGTTAGGCATACACTTAATAGTTGTCAGGTGTTTAAATACCCTTACTAAAACCTGGACTATTGCAGTGTTGTAAGCGCTTATTTTGTGAGTTGAATTCTAAGGTTTCCAGACTTTCATAGTATAAGTTGTCAGTGTGAGGCTGACGTGACATCTTATGCTTTTTTTATTTTCAGATGTATAGCTGGTCATTTCAACTATATATTTTACAGGCTCTTTTGGAATTCATAACATCTTTGTAGGCATAAATACAGTGTTAAGTGGGATGGAATTGTAAAGGTTTACCTTGGAATGCTTTCTGAGGAGGACGTCTTGGCTTCTTTGGAGGTGAAGATAAATAATGGATTGATACAGTCTTAGTCCAGGTAAAACCTGGACTCAGCAACTTCTCTCTCAAATCTTTGGCTTCTTCACACAAAGCCAAATATTCACCTTTTAAATATGTATTCTGACTGTGCTTTTAAGTCCTCTTCCTTCTGTCAATGGAAAAAGCTATGTGAGTTCATTTGAATCCTACCAGGTAAAATTAGATTTAATAATTTAACCCACCAATGAAAGAGGCTTGAGCTAACCCTGATCGATCTTCTAAAGCAGATTAGGGCTCACATAACATTTTCAATTGGAAGTTATGGAAGACTAATGAGCAGGAAGTAGTACTAAGGAAGAAGAACATCTTTACTGACAAAAATAGAGCTAGAAAAAGACACATCTATGATTTTAGAAATCCCCTTGATTGCACAGAAATTAAGGTCAAGACTAGAACTCCAGTACATTTTCAGTGATGAAGCAGCATCCCAGCAGCTTTATTTCATGGCTCATGCTGTGCACAAATCGAAGAGAAACATTCAAACCTGTAGCGCTTCTAAGCTGGAAGCTACATATTATTCATGCATAAATATCTCTTTGAATAAACCTTTCTACAGTTCACAATGAATGAGAGATAGATATTGGGTCTTTGCACATGGCTACCAGTACTACAGGATTGAGTGCTTGTGGCTGTAGATAGTTTTTCAGAGCAGGTTAAAAGGCACATTCATTTCACTCAAGTTCAAGAGCGGTAATCATCAGTTTTAGCTGAAGCAGAAGTTGAACACATAAACAACTTTTCCTTTTTCTACCAAAAAAAACCCCAAAAAACCCACAAAAACAAAACCAAAACCAAAAAAACCCACTTCAAATGGAAAACTTTCTCTTTAGAGTCTCTAAGAGGAGTTTAGCTAAAAGACTTTGTCAAAATATATGTGTCAAAAAAATTGTTCTCATTGAACCTTTTTGAGCTTCAATTTTCAGCACTTTCTTCAGTGGTACAGAGATGCTGCATAACTTAACTTGGCCTTCCCTAGTTCTTGGTGTGTGAAACTCCTCACAGATGGGACAAAGTAAATTTTTAAGAAGAGGGCTGTCTTTATTATAAACCATCATATCACATATGTCTTGGTTTACACAAAAATTCTTGTATGCAACTTTTCTTTTCTTTTTTCCTCCAAATATGCCTTTTTGGCCTTTTGGTATTTCATTTTATTTAAAGAGACAGAACTGCTAGTGACCGATGACTCAAACATTCAACCACCTGGAGTGACTGCCCAGGTGCTGTGAGAGACTGGATTATATGTGCTCATGGCTCAATGTGATTGGCTAAAGTGTGCAGAGTGCCAGATGGGCCAAGGACTGAAAGCATGCACATACATCTCAGGCTACAAGCTGCATGTTAATCGATATAAGAAAAGGGACAAATCATGTGACATGGGGTAGTGTTTCTTTTTACTTACGCAGATGACTCATCTGTAATAACTCCCTAGAACACTCACACCTCATCTGAAGGTATTATCTCTTGTTGATGAGCCATAATGGGCCATAATGGACTCAACTGCACTGACACAAGGGACAGCTGTAACATTTTAGAAGGTGTTGAAGACTTCCAAAGTATCCTGTAACTGATAGTATTGCATCACCCAGTACAAAACTCCCTGTTCCAGGGGAGTTACCAGAGGCATTCCCACCAGAACTAAGTATATAGCTATCACTAAGCATATGGTCATCATTTTGACCAATGAACATAACAAAGGCTTATTACTGGATCCAACAAGTGCCTTATGGGTCCTTCCAGTCACCTGTGGGGTTTGCAGCCCTGCTATGACTGCCTGTACCAGCACCGCAGCCTCACTCCAGTGCCACCCAAGCATCTGCCAGTATTGAATACAGTCATCCTTTATTTCCCTCAAGCGCTGACTCTCCAGCTGTTCTTCCCAACTTTTCCGAATCCGGGGGAGGCAAACCACATGGAGGCATGGCTATCTTCTCTCTTGTCTCCTGTGGCCATTTGTGTTTTTTTCCAGGTGAAGGAGGCAACTGTCATCTTGATTTGGTCTGGTGTTCAGAGTTTTGGAAGTTTCAATTGGTATAACCCAGTTTTTTCAGTATTTATCAGCATTCTTTTTGGTAAAAACTTCTTTTTTTTCTCCCACTTATATCTGGGCATATCGTCTCTCTCTCTGTATTGGAAAAAAACAGGAGTATTGAATCTGAGGGAGGAGGCTTCTATCCAAGGTCTCCATACTTCTAAATTGTCTCAAACTGAGACAACCTAGAAAGAAGCAAAGCCTTTGAGACTTATTTAAATGGCAAGACAACTTACTTTGAATTTATCTACCAGCAAGCCTTAGCTTATTACACTTACAGAAGAATAAGCATATTGTTGAATAAAAGAATCAGGATTTGCTCCAAAATAATGATTATGAAGTGCCATGTAAGTAAAATTTTACAAGGCTAGTGAGTGAGAAGAGTCAGATGAAATATATCTATCTTGGTCATAAGTTCTCCTGGAGGATTTTTTTTTGCTTACCAGAGGTTATCGTTACTACATAGTCCAGAAAGATGGTACTGCTGAAATTCAGTATTCTGACATGCTGTTTCACAAGGAATTCTGAAACTGTTATCACCAGAAATTGTGGTTAACCAGCCCTGCACTGCATGGTGATTCATAATAATTGGTAATAGTAAAAATGATCCAGAAACCTTGTTAATGTTATTGGAAATATAGTATAAACAGCTGGTGCAATGGTAGGTTATTAGAACATGCTAGCAGTTATTTCAGGGAGAAATGAGCTTGTCACTTTCCCTAAGCTTCCTTAAAGGATTAATGAGTTTCGTTTTTATCCTATGTTAAAAAAAATGGATGCCTACTCTCTGAATTTCAGTAACTGACTCCCTGCCTATTAGGTAACTCACAGTTCATGTTTTGTACTATCAAAAGAATTCTAGACTGAAGATCTGCAGCGGCCAATTTTTCAGCAGCTTTTCAGGCCTAAAAAAGGGAAGCACTTTTGTGTGTTTACTTGCATGGTTGAAGGTGGCCTTTAGTATATGAAGGGATTTTTCTTTTTTTTTTCAGATTTCCAAAAATACAGTGACAGTGACAATGTAAGCTTTAACAAGGTCATAATTACATGCCCAATAAGTTTTACTCTGTGTAGGCACAGAGATGGATTTACTAGAAGAGATTCAATTCCAGGTACCATATGCACATAAGACACAGCCACTTGGCCTCAGATTGTCATTGCAGGTTTGCGTGACATAAAGTACTGTACAATACTTACACTGTATATATATATATATATATCCTGTTAAGTCTTACAATAAATTTGAATGCTTAGAGGTTAAAACAAAGGACACATATACCTGTGAACAATCAGATTACACAAATTTGTGAACAAAACAAGTGACATAAAGTTTCTTAATTAAGTTATTCTGGTTATTTATCCTTAAACTTTTACAGATTGTATGTCAAAGGCTTCAGGAAAATAACCTTAAAGTTCAAAATTTCAAGCTAACTGGAAAATAAACAAAACTTTAAATCAATGTGTACAGGTAATTACATTCAACAGCTGAACTACAGGATTGTAAAATAGTCTGTCAAAAGGCTCGATTTTATAAGAAGCACAAGATATTATGTCAAGGTGCAAGGCTGTATCTTCAATTGTTTTGGTTTAGTTTAGTTTGGTTTGGGTTTTGGGGGGCTTTTTGCTTGTGTGGATTTTTGTGGGGAGGTTTTTTGTTTTGTGGGGTTTTTTTGCTTTTGGGTTTTTTTTGTTTGTTTGTTTAAAGGGCATTCAGAAAGGAATTGTGACTTACAATAAGGCTCAAAATATTGATGCATTTTGGGAAAAGAAGCAAAAATATTTCCTCTACCACACTGATATGTGATATGATCTTATGAACATGGGATTTTTCAGTAAATTCCAGGACCAACATGGGGAATTTAATAAGCAAGAGATTTTTCAGTCAAATATGTTGTACAGCAGCATCTTTTCATTCATTTGTTACAATGTTTTGTTTAATTCACATAAAAATTTTTGGTGAGTCACAGTCAACTGATCTCCATGATGATGATTGAAAACTGTATTACAGAAGTGAGATTTTATGCATTATCTAGTCTTCCTTATTAGCTCTGAAGTTGAGAACCATACCAAAACTTAGTAAAGGACCCAATACAAACAATTTTCTATCCACACCTTAAGTGGAATGCTACCAGTAATTTTGCCATCAACTATTCTGTTTACATTGCAGTGAAAACAAACCTCAGGAAATATAACACTTAGATTGTAAGCAGTTCTGCTTTGCAGCAATTCTTTCTAGAATCTACTTTTTTTCAGTAGGAACTGGGTCCTAAGCCTGTGTTGCTCTTTTCAGTGAAGCCACTGGAATGATTCAGTGTCAGTCTCTTGCAGAAAACTGCTGTTAAAAAATAATGCAATACATTATGTTGCATAACAGTAGCCAAGTTTGAATCAACAAAAATCTTCTACTTTTGTTGCTGACAGAGGATTATTGTTTCTACCCATGAAAACATAGGGCCTTCATATATAAATAGTTAAATTAGCATTTTGAGAAAGTTTAATACTATTTATTGTAGAATTCATAGCTTTCATTTATCAAAGTCTCAATCTTCAATCCAAAAGGGACCTCACTCTTTTCAAACACCTGCAATGCATGCAGACTAAATAGGGACATGCCATGCTTCAAAGTACAAAATAAATATTCATTTGAGGAGAATATGGGAATTTTGAGGAAGTGGTAGTTCAAGCTGCCAGAAGTCAGATCACTCATGTACTCCAGTAGCTCATCCTGAGTTTGGATGACCATTTAGATGACTGAGGCTAATTTTCAATTCACTGGGACATGAGTATTGGACATAAATGTTTTCATCTCAGAGTTGACTTCTTCATCCTTCGAAATTCACCCTAAAATGTACATGGCAATAAGTCTTTGTGAAATAGGATGATATATCTGCACTGTATCTAATTCCAGCTGGAGATTATGAACATTTAGTTCAACAGTCTGTGAATTTAGTGTTATTAATGAGGGTTGTCTGCTCTCTCTGTTGTATTTTATCTTGGAATGCAACTCTAATACCTGTGAACCCCAAGATTGCTGGATAATTCATTGGTTTTTGATAATCTTTCTTTCTACTGGAAGCTGTCCTTGACAAAGCAATTGTAGGAGGGCAAAAGTGTCTACTGATTAAGTAATTAGACAAATAGGTAATAGATTTAAGATAATTTCACACATGAATGTCAGATCAGGGAGTTTTTTGGTAATTGAATTTGAAATGATACACCAGGTGAGGAAGATTCATCATGAATTACTTCTGTCAGTCATTTCAGAGAGCTAGATGGACAGACATGTAAAAACCAGACTAGAAGTCTGAGAATTTATTCTGTATTTGAAAAGTCACATACTTGAAGGAGGAAAGCAGATCAGAAAGGAGCAAGGATGTCCAGAAAACTCTCATAAAAGACTGAAGGAAACACAAGCCCTATAAGGAACCTGAGATAAAGAAATGTATCAAATTGTTTGCTTTGCTAAGATCTGGTTATCTTTTGTACTTTGACAAGTAGAGAACATGACCTGGATTCATTCTGCTTAATTGACATGCCTTGACCGAGTGTGCAATCTCCCAATAATCAGCAAAGCAAACTGAAAAAATACCTCAGTCTGATCTTTAATAATATGGTGTCCATTTATAATACTTATCTCAGTAGATAAATTGTCCAGGGATGATATTCTTAGAACCTAGTTACCTCAGAAAGGCACTTGCATTTAAGTGATGAAAATCCAGTCCTCACTATTTCACTGTTTCAGTACTCACTATTTCAGAAATCATGTTTACTAGATGTGTATGTTATGTATTTGTTTCCACATTTTGTTGACACATGTTTCTAAAACAGGAAATAGTAAGCTTAACTGTCTTGGATAATACTTTTGGAAAGAACATAAAGAAATATGAGACTGTGTTAGATGAGATCTGCAACTCTGTATCCTGTTTTTCTGGTTATATAACACTAGTTGCCATGAGCAAGATCTCCTTTTTCACAGAAACTGTTATCACTCAAATTTACTCCGGCACGTTGGTGGAAAACTTACTGCAATAGTTAATTTTCTTAGATATTACAAAGCAGGAATTTCACTGGCCTGTCAAATTGTTTCTTGCCTTCTTTAAAGTCTTTTAGACCTGCTTATTTGCAGACCTTTTCTTTGTTTTTCTCTTCACATTGGGATCTGATTACCTCTCACTTACCTCAGATTCATCTTTGCCAACACAGAGGTCTTTACTGAGGCAGCCTCTTGATTTTTAATAATACAGTTTCTCTTTTATAGTACCCTCTTTCAATGTAAATGCATTAGTGGACCAAGGTGAAATGCAGATCTGAGGTTCATTTCAGTGCGGTAGAAATGGTAACTTGTTCATGTAAAAATCTTCAGTGCAAATGTGTTGTATATTTATCATCATGTTTTAAACCATGACCTATTAAGTGCTTGGGATTTTCTTATAATTTTTTTTCCTTCTACTCTTTATACACTGTTTCTCTGAGCTTCTAAATGAATAAATGAATGAAAAATATTCATGTAGAAACGAACTTTAAATATTGATGTCTTTGGTTATCACAAGCAGAGAGAGACATGATAAAATTATAACTATTATGTAGTAGAGAAAACACTGTCTGCCATTTTAAAGAATGTATTCAGTTTTTTGCAATATAGAAACTTCATTAGGAAGTTACTATTGAGGAAAAAAGTAAATTAGATAAAGGTAATTTTATTGATCTAATTTGAGAGTCAGAAAGTGATCTTTTACCCGTGTAGGGATTTGTTTAATTTTAAAGAAGCAGTCTTCTGAAACTAAGGTGCAATTTTAAAAAAATTGGATACACATTATGAGCAGAAAAAGCAGATTCAAAATATTTAAAAATTATATTTAAACAGAAAATAATATACAATTTAATTTTAAAATTTAAATAAATATTAAGGAAAAAAAATTGCTTGAAAAGCAGTTGTTATTTAGTGACTAGATATGAAACACTTCTCCAAGAGTATATGGAATGAGATTTTGTTGGAATCAAATAAGATCAAGATTTGATATTCCTCTTTCAGAAATTTTTAGGACCCAAATTTAAAACACCTGATATTTGAAAGTTGGAGTCTCTGACCTTAGAGCAGTCCAAGAAGTAGATTTTCTCAAGGGTTTTTTTTCAGCATTAGCCCACAAGACAGAGATATAGCAGGTTACTTCTGTTATTTATCCTGCTTGGGGAAAAAGAATCAACAGATTTTATAAGAAAAAAAATAATTTACAGACCTGTTAATTCTTAATCAAGATTATTCTTCTTCATCTTTAAATAAGTGTATTTTAAAAAGTGGCCAGGGCCTCTGCAGAGGTACTTGAAACATAAATGTGTTTGTTCCATATTCAGTATTCTTCTACAAAATGTGTTTTTGTTAGGGATATTGACTTCTGACAAATTTCTGACTCCTGGAAGATGGGTGACTACATCCCAAAAAATCACCATGCAGTACCTTTGACAGCAACAGCTCTAGCTTACTTGCCTGATATATTTGTGACCCTCTTCAGCTTATAAAACCAAGAAGAAATTAAATCCCTTTCAATAAATCAATTTAATAATTTTCATTTGCTCATAATATTCAGTGGATTCACAAATTATTACTTTACTAAAACAGCTGTCAGTATGAATGTGGTTTTGCAGAATATTGGAAATCTGCTTAAGTAAAAAAAAAAAAAAAAAAAAAAAAAAAAAAGAAGTAAAATAAAGGCAAATTTGAAATCATTTGTAAAACCCAGACTGACCAAAGAAATTTTTGACAGCCAGAAACACACTAAACCTGGGCCATCTGTACTTCTGGAATCATCTTCATTTTCCTTCGAGAAATCAAAAGAAACAGTAGCACAAAATGATAGTCAGTTTGTCAGAGACACACAGGTATTTTTAAAAAGAGACTTCAAGTATTTCAGGGTTTCATCTTTTTTGGAGCCTTTATGGGAAAAATACTTTATGTTCTGTTTCAGAACATCTATGGTAAATCAAGTAGAGAGAGACATAATACAACAAAAAGCAGATTGTGCAAAAGATATAAACACACACACACAAATATTGCATAAATTTGATTTGGAACTCGATTATAATTTCTCTTTCTTTCTTTCTTTCTTTCTTTCTTTCTTTCTTTCTTTCTTTCTTTCTTTCTTTCTTTCTTTCTTTCTTT
>JAWMRD010000085.1:37773904-37784382 GCA_035584875.1 Syndactyla subalaris
CTTTCTTTCTTTCTTTCTTTCTTTCTTTCTTTCTTTCTTTCTTTCTTTCTTTCTTTCTTTTTCTTCCTTTCTTTCTTCCTTTCTTTCTTTTTTCCTTTCTTTCTTTGTTTCCTTTTCTTTCCTTCTCTTTCAATAGACTATATTCTTTTCCTAACCTCAGAATCTCCATCCCATATTTGTACACTTTTGTCTTGTTCAACCTTCTACCTGATAGCCAGTATAATGTGTTTTAGATGTAGTATGAAAAGAGTGTTTTGTTTTCTGATTGCATTCATTCTATGAATATTTTCTAAGTGGAAAATAAACTATCATCTTCTAGAGCTAGGACATCAGTTTATTAATCTTCAACTATGTATCCATGTGCTTTTTTAACTTTCTAAAACATGTAGATAAGTACACCAAGCCAAATTGTGATTTTTTAATCAGAATTCTACATACAGCTATTAATGAAATTTTTTTTGAAAATATTTAAATTAGATGATTTTGGGTTTTTGTTGTTATGGTTTTTTTTTTTGGGGGGGTTGTTGTGGATTTGTTTTTGTTGTGGTTTTTTGTTTCTTTTTGTTTTGTTTTTGCAGGGAGCTTTCATTCACATTTTTGCTGTTAATATTATCCTGATGCATTGAGATGTTCAAGAAGCTGGGGTTTTTTTAAATTTCTTTTCAGTTTTTTACAATATTAACCATCAAGGGTCCAATCATTGTCTTTACACTATATGTATACCTCATATAGTATTTCCATCTATCAAATAGTAATGTTATTTGAAACTTAAACTTTTCCAGTTTGTAAGAGTAAGGAAGTACTGGAAAGGGGCAAATTCACCTTATTAGGTAAAATGACTTGTTTTCCTTAAGCTGTGACATTATTCCCTCCTTTTAGTCTTCTGAGTACTTACCAATCTTAGCGCAAAATAATTCCCACATCTACTTTCAGAAGTGATCAAAATCCAGAGTACTTTGTTCTGTCAGCTATGGCAGGAATAACAGAATAATAAGGCCAAATTCTTTGCTGGCATAAGTCTGCTAGCTCACTGGAGTTATTCCAGCAAATGTCTTGACTCACAGTTATTTAAAGAAAAAACAATGAGTTATTAGTACTATCAAATCCTTTAGCCTTGGAAGTATAATTTAAGTATGTGTTATAATCCACTGGATAATGTGGGATACACTACCAGACAACATCATATTTTAAAAAAGAAAGCCAAAACAAGATTAACTAACATGACATTTTGTTTGTTTATGCCTTATCAAGGGTTGATGGTTATTACAATGTCAGAGTCTTTTTTGAAGACCAGCTAGCTTTTTTTAAACACCGACATAATTTCAGTTGTACATATTAAGTGATTGTTGCTTTACAGGCTTCACAATCTACCACTGGTTACAGCCTACAGTTGTAATCTTCACATTGCTGGAGGGGACATGACCTTTGATCTCTACAGTTGCAGCCACATCTTGGCAAGTGTGCAAAATTTATCTTCTTGGAGATGAAGAATACCAAAGTTAATAATGGAATGCACTATACCGAAGTATGTCCAGTATCTTATATTTCAGGAAACAGCAGAGAACAGCCAGATTTGTGAGTAATTTGATTCTGTGCAACAAGGTCTTTTTGTGATGGTTACTTTCATATGGTGTAGATTATCAGGCTTTCTGACCTGGAAGAATAAAAATAACAGGAGTAAAACAGCTTTAATGAGTGGACTCCTGCCACGAGAGGTCTGCTGTCTAAGAAGAGTGCAAAATCTTGTTAGTGTTTTGTGGAGAAACAATAACATTGCCAAACATAACCATGATAAAAGAGGGTTGTTAGACACTGGTGCCATGGTACTGACTTTGGCATCATGCTGTCTGCCCTGGCATCATGATGCTGAACACAGGGAAGGACGCAAATTGTGCCAAAAGCCTGGGGCATGAATGGTGTATGAACATTGCATGTTGGGGACTGATTGGTGGGGAGAAAGAGTGCTGGTTTCTGATTGGGGGATTGATAAAGAAACAAAAACTAAAAAAGGCATATATGTACATGTGATTTAAACAATAAATGATTATTTGCTGCACCACAATGGAAGTTCCATGTCTCATCCATCACAAATGGCTCCCAAACAGGGACTTCAAAAGAGCTGTAGGGAGTAAAGATGTCTCTCCAGTGGTCTAGTCCAGCCAAATCAAGCAAAAAGAATATTCCTTAAGGACAACATCCAGCACCTCTGGGAGAAAACAGAAAATCACACTAGGTGAGAGGTTGGGAACATGGGAGAAAAATTATCGTAAGAACAAAGGCAGAGTTTAGAAGCTTTAAGCCACCTGTTATATAGGCAGAATCAAGACCTACCCAAAATTAAATTAGTAACATTTTTAGACTGTATTACTTTGCATGTTCCTGGATTCCCATCAGTCTGGACTTCTTGGGAGAAAGACAGACAGAGACTTTACAAAAAAGCAGGGTCTGGGGATCCCGCAAAGTGCAAGCCCCTGCCCACATGGGGAGCAGTCATAGCTACATTGCAGGCAGCCTGAAAGAGGTGACTCTTGCCTCAGTTGCGGACTCTGTCCCCTCTGCCCCTTCTATCCCTGACTGGATGGGGGGATGTGACACTCCCCACAGTACAGTGTTTTGGGTTCCTGACCATGCACTTGGACAGAAGACATGGCCATTGCTTTGTTGAAATGGAGTGGGAATTGGAACTTTCTCCCTCAGCAAATTGGCAAATGCACATTGATCTTTATGTAAGCAAGTGAGAGAAATGTCTGGAGGCAGCATTTGTGAGTGACTGGAAATGAGAAGTGAGAGGTGAGACCAGGTGCCCCAAAAAATTGAACAAATGTAACTCCAAATGTTTCATCAATGAACTCGTCCCAGTCTGACCTGCCCCATGCAGCAACATGGCTCCCTGGGCAGAGTGTTTGTGCATCTCCGAGCCCACCCCACCAAGCTCTCAGTGTCACCAGAGATGCCTGAGGGTGACAGAGGTGTTGGGGGAGGCACTCTCGCTGTCCATCCTGCCAGGAACATGGCAGTCAGTGGCTGCCATAGCACAACGGACTTTCTAGAGGAGGGGAAATGTTGCTACAGGTGTACATTATCTGAAGTGAAATAAAGCTTGTAAGAAATAAGCCTCGGAAAACCAAGAAAGTTCACCATAATGTTTTGAAATCATGATTTTTATTCCTTGTAAAATAGAGTTTGCCTGTTTGTCCCTGTCTTTGTCTGTCCCCAAAACACTGCTAACGCCCTCATTAGTATGCAAGAAACTGGTCAAACAGGTTTCTGTGAGAAAGCCTCCCCTGTTCTCTGTCCACTTTTCCCTGCCTGTCTGTTGTTAACCCTTTCACTACCCTCTGTCCCCCAAGGTCCAGGATGTGACCTCACTTCCCCCTGAGACCCCTATAAAAACCCATCACCTGGGAATAAACCTCTCTCTGCTTTCCTGCCCACCGCCTGCGGGTGTGGTCATTCCTGCAACATCTCTGGGACCACGTGCACCACGTGGATGGGGAAAGGGAACGGGGAGCATTCCCAATCAGCTGCCGCAGGGAAACCCAAGCGAGAGAAAAAATAGGAGGCAAGGAGCAGGCCTTGCCCCTGGGCTCCCCCTGTGACGCCAGCTGTCTGTACGCAAAAACACAGCAAACAAGAGAAGGTGCGGATACTGCTATGCTTCCTGGGACCATGGCACAGGAGCTCCTCCTTGGCTCCTCCCTCAATGCCCACACGGCCTGTTTCGGTGGTCCCTGACCCGCTGTGGCTACCGGAGGACCTGGCAGCAGGATCAGCCCAGTGGAGCTGCTGGTTGGCCATCAATGTGCAGCAGCCATGGCACATTTGGGGGAGCAGTGTGGGGATGATGCGCATGGTAGGACCCGCCTGTCATTAGTCAGAAAGAACAATGGACAGGACTGGATAAATCCTGTCACACATAAGTGGGAAAAACAAGTGCAGGTTATAAATTAAGGTTCTGTACAATTGTTAGAGTTGATTGTTTATGTATGGCTTTTGAACTGTTTTGTAATGAACTTATCAATATTGTTACTGACTCTTGTTGTGCTGCAGGTTTAGTGTCATGACTTGAGGCCTCATTCCTTCAGGAAGAGTTCAGTCCTTCTCTGTTTGCTGAGTTATTTTTTATTAATCACAGACAGTTAGGGTTTTATGTTTTGCAAGTACGTTCCCACACAGATCTCCCAGGAGCCATTACAGAGGGTGATCAGTGAATGGATGCTGCTGCTATGGCAGCAGTTGTTCCAAAAATTCTTGAGCAAGCTGAACTTTCACAGTCTTTCTTTCACCAAAATGCACATTCCTTAAAAAGACAGTTTCAACTGACCATGAATCAGCCAGGGATATTGTCATGTCCTGTCCTGACTGTCAACATTATGACCCTGTGCCATCAAAAGAAGGGGCTAACCCTAGGAACTTGATTGCTAATGAATTATGGCAAACAGATGTCACACATATATCTGAATTCAGTTGGTTAAAATGTGAACATGTCATTGTCGACACTAATTCTTGGTATATCACTGCCACTGCACACACAGGAGAAAAAACACAAGATGTCATTAAACACTGGCTTGCTTGTTTGCAGTTTTGGGTGCACCTAAATGTATAAAAATGGATAATAGCCCTGAGTATTCTTCAGCAGAAGTTAATATATTTCTCACAGATGGGGGTGTTTCTTATGTTACTGGCATTCCTAATTCACCTACAGAACAAGCTATTGTAGAACATGCACACCATAGCCTGAAAGAGATGTTACAAAGAAAAGAAAAGGGAAAATCATCTATCTCTAGTCCACAAGAACATTTGTGGAAGGCATTATATGTCCTAAATTTTTTAAATTGTGATGAGACAGGACATAGTGATTATGAGTGTCAGCATGAATCTAAGATGCTGACTTCTCACAAACCACCAGTAATGAGAAAAGATCTAATACCACAAGAACAGACAGAACCAGTAGATCTCATAACTTGGGAAAGAGGATAGGCTTGTGTCTCTACAAGTTCTCAGCCAAGATGGATTCTCTCTTGATGTGTATGGCCTTACATTGCCTCCTTGTCTGAACAGCAGGAGCAACACACAGATGAAATGTCGTGAACCAAGACAATTATTAAATTGTTAAATTAACAATTATTAAATTATTAAATAGAAAATAGGAAAGCCAGATATGAGAATAAGAAAAAGGAATGCTAAGTTCTCAGTTTGCAATCACAATACCAAAGTATGTTTGTGCAAATGTATGGAATGGCGGCTGTCTTGAATGTGTGATATGTGAGTATGCGAAGTGTGTGATTACAGATATATTCTACCTCATTCACATGACCATACTCAGGTAAAAATCCCAGATTGTCAATATTATATGTTGGGAATCTTTGTATTGCGTTACTTGTTTTGTTTTGATATGTACTTCTTGTTTGTAAATTTGATTTCAGTCACAGTTTCAGTTGTGTTAGGAGTAGGTATTAGACCTGCAGCTGTTTAATAAGAAAGGAGGAGATACAGAGAATCAAGAACATTGTCAAACATAGCCAAAATAAAGGAGGGTTGTTAGACACTGGTGCCATGGGACCGACATTGGCATCGTGCTGTCTGCCCTGGCGTCACGTTGGCGAACACAGGGAAGGACGCAAACTGTGCTAAGAGCCCGTCTTATGAATGGTGTATGAATATTGCATATTGGGGACTGATTAGTGGGGGGAAAGAGTGCTGATTTCTGACTGGGGAACCTATAGATAAATCAAAACTAAAAAAGGCATATCTGTACACGCAGTTTAAACAATCCTTCACTGCACCACAATGGAGGATCCATGTCTCATCCTTCACAGTGCTTAATGAGCTCTGACAGCATTTTGGCTTTTTTTGCTTCAGTGTTTTCTTTTTCATTTTTTTATAAAAAGAAACATCTTCTAATGTCAGTCCGTCCAATAAATATTTATACAATTTTTTTTTTTATTTTATATTTTTTTGTTTTTTTGAGAAAAGTGAGGCAGGAGGATGCAAGGTAGAAAGGAAACTCACATGAAAACATTCCATTCAAAAATAATATTTTAATTCTGTTTTGAAAATGGTTAATTGAGGTCTTGAATTAGCTACACAGTTTGTCCAATAAGGCATATTGGTAAGAACACTAAGGATTTGGAGGACCCATTGAAGTTGAGGGAGTATATATTTTGGTCAAAAGCAACAGCTGTTGCATGCCTTGGCAAAGGATGCTTGCTTTCATCTGAAAAACTGAAAGCCCCATCCCGTGCTTAGTGAAGTCAGCTGAAATCTTCCAGCTGGCTTTAATGAGAATTGCACTGGGTCCCTAAGCTTTGGTAAAATGACTGTGGAAGTGAAGAGAAACTGTAATTGAGACAATTTTTCCAAAAGTAATTTTGAGCACTTCCCTGCTAAAAGCATAAGGAAACCCAGAAAGAAGAATAAAGGAAAGTATGGCTCAAACTCTGAAGTAGCTCCTAGATTTTTTTTTTTTTTTCTGCAGAAAATACTACAAAAAAAGATGTCTAATGCATCTGTATTTTGAAATGAAGTGCTATACACATTTTCCTGTTTTATTTTTAAGCTGACATAACATATGAAGACTTAGGACATGCATTATGTTTTGTCATGGAAAAAATTCCTTCCTAAAACATGGAAGGCAAAATACTGTTTGAGATATTCTTTTAAAGAAAATAAGTACAGCAATAATTCAGAAATTTCCCATTATCCTTTCAAAGTATCTTTACAATATAGCTTAAGAGAAAAGGTGATCTCAGGTTTCATTCCTCTTTTGGTTCAGGACAGAACTGTCTATAAGTTCTTTGTCCAGAAAAAAACAAAAAAAAAAACCAAACCAAACCAAACCAAACCAAACCAAACCAAACCACCACCACCACCAAAGAAAAAACAACGAAGAAACCCAAACCAAAACAAAACAATAAAACCAAACCAAAACAAACAAAAACCTAAGCTCACCCAAAAAAAACCACAAAAAAACCAAAACCAAACTAAACCAAAACTAGCCATAAAATCAGAATAATATGAGGGCTTTAAAACTGAAAGTTCTTTCCTGTCAAACAAAGTATAAGTTATGAAAGGGCTCAATCTCAGCTTCAATCAGTAAGGAGCTGGTTCTTTGTGTTGTGTAAGAAGAAAATCAGAACCAAAAAACCTAATGTCCTGATAATTACTTTTAAGACACAGTGAGAGATTTATCACAGAATTTTATATTTCATATTTTTTGCTATTTCTGTAGTCGTATAGAATATAGATATTGCCTTATCTACACCAGCCCAATTTTTGTCACTGTCTTCTTAGATTATAAGAGTAGTGCAGGTATCTAACTCCTTGTGCATATTGTATTCTGCAATATCTTTTGTTAATCCACGTTCTGCAAATTGATTTTGGAAGCCACACTTTACAAGTCACCTGTACATTCATATTCACATATAATAAAAGCAGTGATACATACCTTACAATGTAATGACATTTAATTTAGATAATAAATAGTGTAAGTTACTGACAAAGTAGAAAAACACCATTCCCTGACACACTTCTGTGTTCTTTAGAAGTTATGGCTGTTCATCCTTTTAAATCAGGCTCAGACTTTCATTACTTTATTTTATTTTATTTTATTTTATTTTTTTTAAGTCATGTAAACTTCTCTTTCTTTCTCTGTCTTGCTGGTGACATAGTCCTCGACTGTTGACACAGGCACAGGCACTTTTCTTCTCATACCTAGTTCTTCATATGTTCTCTGGTGCTTTCTCCTAAGTTGAAGGCGTCCTTGTTTCTTAAAATGAAACATTTATTGCTTGATCATTGTATTTTCTTGCCAAAAAATTTTGCCTTCTTCATACCACAGTTCTCAAATGTAAGTTAAAGGAAATCAGTATCAATTAGTTGTCCTTATATGTCTCTGTAAAAATAGCAAAGTATCAGGACTTAAAGTTTTTACAAGAAGAAAGACATATTAAATGTTGAATACTATAAGCACAGATTTCTTAAATTACAAGACTTTCCAAAAATCAGCAAAATGAATAAATTTTATGTGGGTTTTCCAAGTTATTTGGTTATATTGTCTCAATTTTTCATATATCTAGAGTTAAAGATTTTATATTTAATCCTTGGAGGAGAACTATGTTTAAAGCTTCTCAGAAGTGAACTACTTGTCAAATCACTAGTTAAATGGGACACGGAAAGTCCTCATCCTCACTTATATTGCTTTTTTTCTCCATTGGGATTACAATTCTTAGAGATTTGGAGCTCCAGTGGTCCAGCATATTATAAGATCTCCGTCTTTAATCTAGTAGCATACGCTTTTGTATTTACAATAATTTTTCGCTTAAAAACTATTCTTGCTCTCCTAAAGGATGATATGACATCCTCATTTTGCATTGAACTTATTCCTGCCCTTTGGTATCTATGTCCTTTTGTATAGTTTGTTGACTGGCTCCTTGGATGCCAAAATGAATGAATAGCAAAATTTCAGAGACATGAACTCCATTTGAGATAGAAAGGACTAAGTAACACTATACAGCTAAATACTTCTAGCGAGAAGCTACTGTGCTTTTCACTGGTATTCTAGATAAGTACACAATGAAAAACTGCTTCTTAATAACTGATGCCTTAAGGAGGAATCTTAACTAGCTGAAGGTCAGGGAAAAGGGAAAGAATTGGTAGTGCACATTGTTTGCTATGTTGTTTAAACAATATCAAGTTCTACTTCATGCTCAAGTCTGTAAAAATCTACTTTTTGTTATGAATTGGCAGATCTTTGAATTCCAAAACATATGTTCTCTCTTCTAAGTGTAGTAGTGTTGGGATCTCATATTCTTTCAAGTTGGTAATGACTAGGTACATAACAAATACATAAATCAATTTTTTTTATGAGATGGCTGAATGTTTTAGCTCTGCTGGTAATGTATAGTTCTATTCCAGACATATTTTTATGAGTAAGAACCATACATGTGTACCTGTGTCTTTACAAACATTTATAAGGTTATCAAACCTCTCAGAACATTTGATGGATTCTTAAAGCTTCTGTTCCTGGGTGCAGCAACCTGCAATGGAAAAAAAAAAAAAAAAACAACAAAAAACCCTAACAAAACAAAACAAAACAAAAACAATAAAAACCAACATTTTTTTTTCTTCTTCTTCTTCTTTTAAGTGAAATTTTCTATTTCTCATAACTCTCAGGGGAAGACTAAAGCAATTACCAGTACATGGTGAAGGATTACAAATAGGTTGTGTTGAAAAACATGCACAATAATTTCCAACCAAGGGTGAGTTTTTTTATCATTTGCACTCCATGAGTGTGACTTGATTTTATTAAAAATCTTTAATACATGTTGAGAAACGAGAAACCAATTTTTTCATTCTATCTTCTTTTGACCCTTTATATTGAGAGTTCAGAATACAAATAAATGGAAACTTAATGGTAACATATTCTTCCTTGATCTTATTTTTAATATTTTTTGTAATTTTAATAATTTATTTTTAATTGCATCATCATATAGTCATTGTGTAATGATAAAGGATAATATTCTCTTGTACTTGCAATATAAGTTTCTGAGTTACAGTCAGCATGGGTTTATCAAAAATAAATCATGCTAGAACAACCTGATAGTCTTCCGTGATGCTGTCATATCATTTTCATGACTTAGGTTTTTTATGAATTTGTAGATTTTTATACTTCTATGCAGTTTCTTACATTTAGACTAGCTAGCAGGCTCTATCTCTGTGATAGCTGTCTTACGAGTCAGGTAATAGTTGGAACACCATGCCTGGGAAATATGTACCAGAGCTAAGACAATTAGATACCATGTTAGTCAAAACAAGAAAGCAAAGCCCAGCAACCTTGGAGAAGCTCCAATAAGGGAAAGTGGCATGAAGATTATGATAAGGATGAAACAAGGGTCTTAAAACCTCCAACTCAATTCTAGGAGAGGCGTGCCATGGGGCAGTCCCAAGGGAAATTCTGGGTATGGACATATCTTAGGCTGGATGCAACCTTTAGATATGACAATTGAGTATTGTTATAAAATTAGCATGCTACCACGTAGGTAGTGAGCTTTCCCAGCTCTTGCACCTTGTTGACCTTTCTCACACACACACACACACACACACACACTCTGCGTGCCTGCCTTGCTCCTGCTACGCAGTCTGGTGAGGTTCTCTGTGTGTCCTCCCGCACCCCCCCCAAAAAAAAAGAGGGGGTGAGGGTGGGTGGTTCAGAAGAGCTAAAATGTATGCAAGGAGGGGTTTCCTCCTCTTGCTCTCCTAAGGGCAGGGAGAAGATGTTGCTCTCCCAGGCCAGACTTCAGGAACCACGAGTCCTGCTTGAAGAAAGACAAGACTGGTAATGGGAACTGGGTACCAGCATGAGCTGCTGGGGTAGCTGAGCTGCAGGGGAGCAGCTGCAAAAGGGAGTTTCTCCCTGGTTTATGGTGGGCTGGGAGGTGATCTGACTTGGGCCCAGATGTTGCAAGAGTCAGTTTCCC
>JAWMRD010000085.1:37784482-37818617 GCA_035584875.1 Syndactyla subalaris
GGGAGGGGCAGGTTGTTGTCCCTTGTTTGCTTCTGTAAGACATGGCAGAGTGGCTCAGGGGTTGGCTGGGTATGTGTATGAATGAAAGGGATGCCTTTTGGATTAATTTACTCTGCATGTTTTGAAGGGGTGGTGTTTGGAAAAGGAGCTTCACATGGTATTCCTGAGGGCGTGAGCTCAACCTAGCACCGGTCTTTTCTATCTGTTACTTGTCAACACGTGTTGTACTCTTTTATACTCTTTATACTTTTATACTCTTTTTATACTTTATGTACTCTTTTATACTCCTTTATATTCTGTATCCATAAAACCCTAGAAGTAAAATAACCCTTCTTTACCCACATAAAGTTGTCTTGGAAAGTTTCCTCCTTCCCCTTAATGCAACAGTTTCTTGAAAGAAGGGTTCACCTGATTGCACTGGTATCTGTGCCTTTATAGAAATGAAATACTAGAACTGAGAAAAATTAGAAAAGGGGATGACATTGTGAGAATCTGTATGAGGAGCTGTTTTGGTTCTTGGTGTCACTCAAAGTAAGCATGAATCCAGTGGCTTTCCACTGAATGCCTTACCTCTATGTCTATTCGACTCCTCTCCGCCTCTCTCTCTTGACTTCTCTGTACTGTAAGTATGACACAGTCTTTCCCTGCACTTTTTAATCTGAAACTCTCAATCACAAAGTGAGAGGCTAACTCTATCTCTTTGCTACTCAAAGCACTCCCTATTTCATTTGTCTACTGCCTTGCCATTTCACCCACTTCTTAGGTATAGTACGTCTGAAGGCTTTGAGTATGGCACTACAGGTAAGGAAAGTAGTCTGCATAAAATCTGAATTTTAAGAAGTTTATAATTTTCTGAAGCTATACCACCAAAAATAAAGAGTATTTCTAGTCCATATTTATTTTCTTGTCCAGTTGATTTTTCTTCCCCTCAGTATTTGTGGCAGTGTAATGGAAGGTTCAGGTAAATAAGAAAGAGCTAGAAGGGCAGAACTGCATTCTCAGCATAATCAAAAGAATTTGTGGAACTATATTGTCATGTTTAGAGAAGAAGGTGGGTCAAAAGTGTAGGAAAATTAGGTATGGGGATGTTTGTTTCATTAAAGATTTTTGGTGGAAGGGTTTTTTTCTTTAAGAAAAGATTTTTCTTTTTAAGTTTGATTTTGCAAGTGTATAAATAGTCAAATACATTCAGAGGTAGTACTGCAGTGGAAGTTGTTAGGTTTGTTAATAAATATTTTAAAAATCTAAAAGGGTTTTTCTGTTTACTAGGTTCTGATGGCAGGTAATTTCAGAAGAAAGGAGAAAAGGATTAAAGCTGAAATAAGTGCAATGAATGTTGTTTGTTCTGAATCAATATAATTTATTTTCTTTGCATTTCCAAAACTTTTGCCGTTCCATATATATTGCAGTAAATTCCCATCTTTTGCACAAGTATTGAGAACAATTCTATTAATGCCTGAAGAGCAATGTGATTTACCAAATTACATATCAGAAAAGAATTCTTCAACCTTCAGAGAAACATCCTATAGTGAAAAACAAATACATACTTCAGGTAATCTCTTTTACTGTAATGATAATTTCAAGTGACTAAGTGTGAGTGAGAGTCAGCTTTAAGGAAAGAATAGCTTTTTAAAGAATAACATTGAGTTCATGGTTTCCTTAGACAATAAGAAATCTGATAAGTCTTCTACTCTCTCAGAAGAAATATAGTTTTTTATGCTGTACATCATATATGCCAAAATGTAAATTCAATGTGCTATGTCTCACTCCTTTTTATCTCCTTTCACTCTTCTCCGTAGGCTAAAATTTTGCAGAGATCTTGCCTGAGTGCATAAGAAATGAAAAATTGCAAGAAAACAACAAAAATGTAATACAAATTCACAGATGTCCTGGTTCTACTGCCTGTGAGTAATTCCAACTTTTTCTTCAAAAAGACTTTTAAAATGTTCAGAATATGAGCATCAATGGATTGTTCAATAAAAGGTACAAATATATATATATATATATATATATTTGGACTAAATATGTTCTTCTGAAGAACGAGAAGTGAAAAAAAAAAAATGGAAAGGAAAAAAAAAAAAAAAACCAAACCACAAAATTAAAACTGTTAAGTGCCTTAGAACATACAGTCTGAAACATTTACTGGTCACCAGATATTTAACAAGCCTTCACATAGACTTTTACAGCATGTGAAATAAAATTCACCAATCAGCGATCTTTGAAGTTAATATCTAATATGGCTGCTTGAGTCATGTGAAAAGAATTTAACAACCCCTTTCTCTCTCCTAACCACTCCTTTGTGCCTGCTGTACTAGCCAGAAAGTGAAGTGTTGGTGCTATGATGTGACATTTTTTACTTTGAGATGTTCTCACACGGAAAGAGGAACAGACTTGGGAGCTCATTTTGCCAGAATCAGACTCTGGAGAGAACAAAAAATGGAGTGTGATTTTGAGAATCATTATATCTGTTGTAGGCACTGTTAGAGTCTTTGCACCATTCTCTGATGTGAGTGATACCTTGTCTCACTTTGTTTAACACAGCATGTGTGTTGCAAGTAGCGCAACTTAGCTATTGCTAATGGCAGCAGAAGTAGCATTAGACACGATAGCTATTCTGTTATATGCCATTGCCTGAGGTTAATTCACTTTACTTTGAGCACAGATTCTTTCTTTCAGCATTTACCTGAGATGTAACACTACCAAGCCCATAGTGGATTTTTTTGTGAATGTAAAAAAGTACCAGTACAGTAAGTTTGGTCTTATTTAAAAGTTTTTCAGGAATTTAATCATCTTGGGGTTCAGCAATGTTGTACCACTTTTTCACCGAAATGTGTACTACACTTTTATGTACTTGCTTCAGTCTCAACTATCTTCTATAGCTCAGGCATTTTATTTATTTATAGATTGATATCCTCCTGTTTCTCCCTGAGGTATAATGCTAAATTGAAATTGAATATGCTTTTGACCTGCTTTTTTTCTGAATAAACCCAGAACTTTTGGTGTTCACCATGATTTTCAAATAATCCCTAGTTTTTTTCTTGTGTGTTTCTGTCAGACTTGGACTTAACATACTATTCTAAAAGAAGTCCTACCCTGCCTTTATGTGATTACTTTAACACTTCTCATTCCCAGAGGAAATATTTTGCTGAGGCAACAATTAATAGAACTGCATGAATCCTATACACAGTTTGGATTGCTTTTTGTTTGGTAGATAAAGTCCTTGTGTAGCTTTGCTTTCCTTATTTACAGCTGAAATTGTAAAGTAGGTACCAGAGAGAAAAATAAGCTTCTGTCAGTTTTTGTGTCTGCTGTTTACAAAGGAATCATAGCCTAATTACAACCGTATTGGTCCACAAGCCTCAGTTCTGTATTATTCAGTATGAGGCAATAATGCAGAAGCTTTGATGTAGAGCTCTTAACATGAGACAATGCAAATGACATTTACTAGCAATTTTTTTCCCCATTAATGAACAGTACTTCAGGGAGTGTAAAGGCAAGAGGCATATAATTTCTGAATTATTTAAATTGCTAATTAGATCTGTACAGGAGGTGCAGTCCTAATGCAGACAATTACAACGGCTCCTAAGTGTTTGCCTTACAGTTGCTAATTACTACAGAAGCCAATTAATTGCTGTTGACTTTTTGTATTCTTTTGCATATCACCAGTTAATATTTACATTTATAATGAAGACAAAATTGGCAAACACTGTGTCATTTTGTAATGAACAATTCCAGTGTCTAAACAATGAGCACATTATCGCATTTGTGCCTGAAGAGTACAGCTGATTAGCATATGTTCTGTGCGTGCTAGAACAATATTGCTCTTTCTTCTAAAGAGTAAAAATGTCATTTAGGTGCAGCAAGTACAGGTGCAGTGCCTCTGAGGTGCTTAAGATGTGCTTGTTTTCATAAACTATTTAAAAGCAAAACCAAAGACACCCTCCTATGTATACCTGAACAAATGGTTGCAAAACCACCAGCCCCTAATTTCAATATGTGTCAAAGAACTGCAGATTGTTGTTTCCAAACTAGGCAGACTCACACGAAATTTCTGAAAGTCCATTTAACAAAAAAGGATGACGAAACTGCCCTCAGTGGCAGGTCACAAAATCAGATACAAGGGTGAAACCTTACCCCACCTGTTGTAGTTCTGGAGCTGGTTTTATAGATGGAATCTGTGGATCTAGGTTTCACGTGGGTTTGTTTGGTATTTACTGTATCAGGCTTCATAGTAGACATTAAATTTTGTCTGAATGTCCCCTTTTTATGTTTGTGTTATGAAATTTGATATGAATTATATGTTTGCTCTAAGGCTCCGTAAGAAATGTATGAAAACCTAAGCCAGTTGTAGAAAACCATTAGATTCATCAATACACATGTGAAACCTAATTGTGACTGCATTTTAATTATATAGGTCTAATGATCTGCCTTGAAATCTGTCCATTAAAGAACCAAGCAGTTATACATTTACAGTGGTCCTGCCATAAGCAGAAATGATTAGACCTGTCTTTCAGTTACTTAATTTCAATGATTATCATATTCAAATGAATAGTGGCAGAATAAAGGATCCATAAATTTTATGTCCATGCTTTCATAACCACATGAAAATAAGAGGACAGTAGGGGTAATGAATAAGAACCTGGTGCCATTTCTCCTCCCCAGTTTACCTGTCAGCGTAGTATTTATTAATAGGAACTGTACAAATACTGTAGGGGAAAAAGATTAAGACTCTCTTGCCTTGTCTTCTGTGTGCTCTGGATCAGACCATTAGAGAATAATCAAATCTTATGAATGCAGTTCCTGGGTAAAGAGAAAGCTATTTCTTCCTCTCCTATATACCAATATCAGTGCAGAAGGCCGAACAGCTGTGGAAACATTATATTCACCCACAGTGTAAAAATATCCCTTAAGGGATTAGCATATGGAGAGGATGACTGTTGTAGGTGAAAAGTATTAGCTGATGAAGTCTGTATCAGTATAATTAGAGGATTCCATGAATCTCTTGGCATAATTCATTAGCTAGAGTTTTTTCAGTAAATCCCAGACTGAATTTTTATTTTTCCTCTATCCAAAATGGACTCCACTAATGATTCTGCCCTTTTTGTTCAAGGCATATGGAAATGTACCTCAATTTATTTTCAGCAAATCAAATAAACTGAAATTAATCATGATAAATTTGACAGTTATAATTCTACAATGGTCTGTGAAATACTCTTTGAGTAGCAATTACATCAGAGATAATTATAATACATTATTTTAAATGTCTATCATCATTATTATTAATTTTGTATCTATTGTCAAGGCACTAATGATAATAAGCTCTTTGGAGACTTAGGTGGATATTACATTCTTTCCTTAGGTGTTCCCAGTCTAATGCAGAATTCAGTAATCATTAGTAATAGAACCTTGAAAGAATATAAATGTGGGATGTTTATTTGTTTGTTTTGCATGAATGAACTAAGATTATGTAATAATAAATAATAAATATAATATATATAAATATAAAAATATAAAAAATAATAAAGACTATTCAGTATTCTTTATTTTAGATGAATAAATCAATAGCATTCAACAAGATTCCAAAAGGTTGCTTTCTGCAAGAGATCTGAATGTCTGATGCTTCTGCTTACACAGATCTTAGAATCATATCCTCATAACAAAGATCAGGCAGTTTTGCATCAATGTACTTTTACGAATGTGTAATATTTGCTCATAGAGGGACCATCTGTGACATCCATGTGGAAAGGAATAACTAAATTTACTGTGATTACTGCAGCTAAAAAGTTGAAGGGAAATAAAACCAGCAATCTTTGTGGTTTGTTTTTTTAGTTTTGTTGTTGTTGTTGTTGTTTGTTTGTTTGTTTTTGTTTTGTTTTTGTTTTTTAAAAAGAGAAAGGCATCTGTAAAGAAAAAGAAATTGGTTTCTTGAATTTAGTAGTTCTTTTCATGTTAACATTTTTTGTTTGTTTGTTTTGCCTGAGATTTTGGATTTTTTTTTTGTTTTTGTTTTGGTTACGGTTTGATCTGGTTTTTGTTTTGTTTCTTGTTCATTTGGGGATTTTGTTTGTTTTGTTTGGTTGGATTTTTGTTTGTTTGTTTGCTTTCATTTATTAACAGCTATGGAATATTTAATCATGGGGGTTACTTGATTCCCTCAATTCCTTCTTTTCACTGATCTTACATGTTTACCAAATGGAAACATTATTTTCATCTTGTTAGTTTTCTAACAGTGCTTTGACAACTTGTCCTGTGCTATTGATGCTGCCTTTTTTTTTCCTTTTTTTTTTTTTCTTTTTTTTATTTAGAATTTATCCACATAAGAGCTAATTCATACAGGCTGGAAAGTTCAGCCTTAAATTGGTAAACAAAATTAGGTGAGGTTTTATCCTAGGTAGCTGTGCTTATTTGAAGAGGTTTGGCTGAGTTTTCTTGGTATGACAGTGTAGCTATAAGTATCTCTTGACAGTCTGAGGTGTCTTTATCAGCATGTATCAAGCAAAACAGAGCCTATAGTGATTCTGGATACATCCTTGTAATAGTTACTGGAATTCCAGCAGTGAAATGCAGTGCCCATTGGAAGTACTTACATTTGGGGAAAGATGTTGAGCATTTGGAGATGTTCCAGAGACAAATAATCGGAACAATAAGATGTTCTTTTTGGTACAAGACGGGCGTTTTTAGCTTAAAACATGGAAGGTTAAGAAATTATTTGGGTTTTGTGTTTCGGTACATGAGAGCTGACAATTTCAGTATTGCAAAGAATTATAATTTACATCTTAGGACACAGGGCTTGGCCTTAACAAACCTGAATTTTAGATTTTGAATTTCTTTCAGGTCTCAGGCAAATGAATTAAGCTGTGTTTAATCCAGTTTTTGCATCACTTATGTAAAGTTTAGTGCACTAAACAGTGATACTGGTCTCAAGGAAAAAAAAACTTCAAATATTCTCCTGACTCTCTTAGACTCTCTAAAGAACCCTGGAAATCCAGTTATTCAATGATTTCAGCAGTTAGCTGGTATTCCTAGTATTTCTGTTGAAATAAGGAAGGGTCTGCTTACCCTCATATGCCACAATTTCTTTCTTCTACTGAGCATTTACAAAATACCAGGTAACACTGGTCTCCAAAACACCTCGCCACTGATGAACCAGTTGCAATGTGGAGGAGATTAATGCCTCATGTGGCAATTATATAGGGTCTCCAGGGATCCCTTTATATATATGTTCTATATTATATTTGTTAGTCTTTGAACAAGATAAAACTCAACAGTATACACTGTTGGAATTAAAACAAGAAACCCAGAATAATTCATAGAATTTCTTTCTATTCAGCACTTTCCAATTCTAATTTTTCAAAATTTAAGAAAGAGGAAAACATATTTCTGCAAACAAAACTGAGGTAACTGATCTTCTTGTTTATCATCTTCTTCATAATGCAACTTGTCATTTTTCATCACTTAACTAAATGGTGACTTGGGAAGATTAATCCTTTTGCTGCATTCTTTTTTGTCCAGCAGAGTGGGATGTGCCTGTGACAATACCAAATTAGAGCCTTATGCTTTGCCAAAATTAAAAATAGCAATGATTGTTATTGCTTAGTGCATCATATTAATTGATTATAGTGCAGGATGCCTAATTTTAACAAGTGCTCACCTTCAAAATAGTCCCATTTCTATACTCTTAAACATCAGAGCTTTGCTTATTTGGCTAAGCTTTCTCATTCAACTCTTCTTGGTATACGTAATTACATGCATTTAAAATACCAAAACTGTCAGAAGTAATAAGTCTGAAATCTTTCTGCCTTATGCCTTTCACAGAATTTTGTGGAAAAGTGGATTTCTTCTCCAAGACCACACATGCATCTTTCCTGTGTCAACTCATTGACGGAAACAGACTGTGACAGAAATAGGATTTGCAAATATTTTTTTTTAATAGAGTCTGTGTTGTTTCTTTGTTTGTTCTTCCTCCATCCCAAACTATGAAAAGGAAGGAGGACCTATTCACTTATGTAATCTGTCTAGTTCTTGGGGTGCCCTAAACCACATAAGGATCTGGAACTCAGACACTGTTTATCTCAGTCTGTCTTATTAACCAGGGCTTTTCCTTCAAAAGAGCCAAAGAAGAAAACCTCTGTCAAAATAAAACTACTTACTCATATGGGTAAGACAGCTCAGCTCTTTTGGGCTGAATGAGAAAACAGGAACTGCATTCAGGAAAACCATGTCATATGAGAGAGAGGAAAAGTAGTACTACTGACCTGCAGGATGTACACTTGAATAACAGTGCCAACATTTTGTCATCTCCTTTGACCTCACTCCTATCTGATGTTATGAGTAGAAGAAAAATGCCCTAATGTGGGAATACACCAGAATAGTTTGCCAAGTTTAACAGGTAGGGCTGCTACCTTCATTTATGTTCCTTATGGATAGCTAGCTTGGAGTTACAGATCTGGGAAAAAGTTTCATATTCTTCTAAGTGTTTTTGGCCTCATCCCCAGTCTAGAAGAGCCCCTAATATTTAATCTTTGATTCATTTTCACACAAAAAGTTTTGTTTAATTCTGATAGTGATGGTTAAAAAGGCATTAGAAAACCCAAAACAAACAAACAAACCCCAACAAACTCAAAAACCTAAAAATCATTCAAATAGACTGAACAAGAAAGATTAGAAGTGATCACCTGGCTAAAGTTAGTTGGAAGGGTTTAGTCAATGTAAGCAAACTTAAGAAGATTTGGTCTTCTGTTAGGTCGTATTTCCTCCTAACTAGACATATCTTGGATACTTAAAGCCATTAATGAATTCCTTACAATCTCCAAAACTTATTTAAATGTCAGTCATGAGTGAAAAGAAGGAAAACCCCAATGTAATCTCCTGACATCAGATGGAAAAATGTGAAGGGGGAACATTTTCTTTTTTGCTTTTCCTGAGGAAAATAAAGTTTAACAACCTTCCTTCCTATTTTACACTAAAAGAAGGAAAAACAAACAAACAAACAAACAAAGAAACAAAAAACACAAAAAAACTCCACCCAACCAAAAAAACCCCCAAAACCAAAAAATACCCACAACCTCAAAACATTTGCAGAGGTTTTTGACACATTTCACATTGTTAAATATTAATGAGGTATTATGCATTGCTAAACTCAGCTGTGTAAAAATATGTTGTGTCAGTAGAAAAATCTGTACTGAGGAAGTTGCTTGCTTTAGTTGGGCTGAAGGAAAATGTACCTAATCACTACTTACTTAGAGAAGAAATTCTGTAGTCTTGTTCTGTTTCCAGTCTGCAGGTTAAATAGGCTATGCAAACAATTATTTTTACTGTGCTCATTCTTGTGGAACAGTTGGACCACTTGAATCATTCACCTTTTGTCCTGATACAGCTTCTAGTCTTTTATGAACACAGGCTAAATAAAGCCAGCAAGAATATTGCCAATTAGTTTAATGGTTGCCAATTTTATTGCATATACTGAATCATACTGGTTTTGTTCTATTATATTACACTGGTTAGTTTTTAAATTTGTTCAGTTGAAGACTATTAGAAATTACTAGTCAATTCATTGAGATTTTGGTAATTCTTATTATTTTAAATAGAGATCTAATTATTTACAGCTGATAGGTTACAAACAAAATTGTTGTAGAATTCATTAGCATATGTGACTACAGTAAATATGCCAACCTACAAATCTTTCATAAGAATTATTCATGTGGGTTTTTTTAACACTCTTCCTATTGAGTTTGCAGATTTCTTTCTTTGAAGAACAGACAGGATAATCTTAGGAGTGCTCCCTGATATCTTAATGTATTTTTCTTTTTTATTGTGGTGCTGATTTTAAAGTTGGACTCCATTTTCATTCAGGAGACTATCAGACACACTATGGAAACATTTCCCTTTCTCTGTAACTTTGCATTGCCTAGAATCAGAACATTATCTACCAATAAAATATATATTATGACATGCAAAGTTTTAATATTTGAAGCTATCTAAATGATAGTGAAACTTTCTGTATTTGATGTTTTAGGGCTTTGAATGTAAATTAATCTCAGTTAAAGGATCATTTCAGGGTACTTAAAAACTTCTCAGAGAAATGATCTTCCATTCTCAAGAAGGCCATCAATTCTCAAAAATACTGAAATTGCAACCTGAATGTGGAGTTGAATCTGACACTTTCTTCTGGATGCTGGTAATTTGTAATATATATTTAATGTTTTGCAAAGCATATAAAAGGCTACACTGACCTTTGCAAAATAAAAGGAGAGACGAAAGTGGAATATTAGCCCAAATATTTATTCTGAGAGTGTTGCTACATCTCCCTTTTAAAATAAACTGAACTTGCCTAAGTTTAGAATAGTGAATACCCATACAAACCAGCAGAGGTCAAATAGGTGAAAAACTGAATCAAATACTCTGCACAATCTTTATCTATCTTGGAACAGCTTCTCTTTCTTCTTTTGATTTATTCTCAGCATCACATCTGTGAACAATATTTCTGTATCAGCTGAGAGAACAGTAGCCCAAACTGCACCTCTATTGATTACTGCACTCCTAGCCTCAGGGGAACCACTTGTCAGCTTGTACAGACTATGATGTTTACTGCTACACAGGAAAAAAAATCTTCACTGTTGCAAAACAGTTTCCATTGATTTAAGACTATACCATTCTAGCAGCTCACTGTTAAATAAACTCTATGGCTTTTCCTTTCTAATTTTTGAAGATGTGCTCCTAAATTATTGGTATACAGTACAGATCCTTTCACTTAATAATTTTTTATTTGGCTGGCTTTGCCAGTGACATTACCAGAGAAGACTTGTCCTATTGCAGGAACTACACTGCCATTTCTGCTCAGTAAGGGTTATGATCCTTCTTTAAAGGGCTAGGGTTTTAGACGTTGACAGCAAGAAAAGTGGTGTTTTCTTACTTGTACAACTGCCATTAAGTCCAGTACCTTTGAGTCCTACTACTCTCTACGAAGACTGACATTAAAAAGGATCAAGAAATAACAACTCCACTCACCTGAAAAACTCATCAACAGAATATATACACCCCTTCCTGCTTGAAAATCACATGCCTGTGCTGGCAAACAAGCAATTTCTCTCCTTCTTTGTATCTCTTAACAAAAAGAAATGTTACATGTTTGAGGAGAAAAAAAGATGTGTTGTTAAGATATGGAAAATTGAAAAACTAACCTGCAATAAAATTACACACAGAAGGGAATTAGTAGTAGCTTCTCCATGTTTTAGTAAAATACTTCCTTTTTATTCACCCAGCAAACAGTGTTCACAAACAACAGTGAAGAACAAAAGCTGTGATTTATATATATGGACAGGTATACATGCACCCCTGACCTCCTGCCTCCTTCCTCGCCCTCAGCACCAGAAGCAATTTATGGAGACCAGTCTAAATAAACATTAAAGAGTCAAGGCCACAAACTGACAGCAAAGAAAATCAATGGGTCCAGAAACTAGCTAGTAGGTTCAATAAAAGAGATTAGGCATCAGAAACTACTGTGGGACACTTACAGGTAAATGTGGCTTATACTTCATCTGACATAGCTCTCTCATCATCAGGATAAAAACTGACAAAGAAAGAGGCACACTGAGTATCCAATGGAAGATGTTCCTTAGCTGCAAAAATTAAATGCTGACCTCTGAATGAAAAGGATTTATGCTGAGGCCATGGGGAATTTCCAATTGCTTTACCAGGGTCATCTTACACACCTGTGCCTTCGCCCATAGGAATTGTTTCAGATATATATGTGGAGAAGTCTCTGCATTTTCTCAGTTTGTTTTGCTTTCCTGAATTGTTTTTCAAATCCTTTTCTGACAAACCCTCACTGAGTTACACCTTCCTCTGTAACCTGCACAGTTGCAGGTTATACCAAGGTAGGAAATTTCAACTGAAATCTGTCCAATGCAGTCAGTTTCTACAAGACTATCTCAGCACACTGAAATCTTCCATAGAATGGGGCAGGTCCAGATTCAAAACAGAATCTTTTATCTAAGCCCATGTTCTGTCTGTGCTGTATTGAATGACTAGAGAAACCATCCTTGCCATTAAGACAGAGTATGTCTACTTTTTCACACTCTAGGGCACTGCCTTTTATGAAATCATAAATGTTTATGTATTACAAACTGTAATCATCTGGTTACAAGCAAAAATCTAAAGTGGATTGATAGCAGTGACAACAAACAGTATTTAATATCGTCTTTGTACCAAATTTTGTCTGATTTTCCTTCCCAGTTCTTTTACAAATGGGTACATATTCACTGTTTCTTCAGAAACCCACTATGAAATCTTTAGTTAGTTTTAGTAACATTTAGGCTCTTCAGAAAGGTAGCCGTGTAAGGACTGCATAAGTTGCCTTGGACCAATTCGAATGTAAACTTCCAGGTTAGGCTACAAAGGCTATCTAGACTACTTTCTACAAGTAATAAGAAGGTGAGGGGAGAGGGAAGGGAGGAGACACCCTTTCCACCAAATTCCTTCCTTCCTTCCTTCCTTCCTTCCTTCCTTCCTTCCTTCCTTCCTTCCTTCCGAATTCTGAATTCCTTCAAAATTCTGAATTCCTTCCTTTCTCCAAAACACCTAGAAGCAGTCATTCTAATAGAGAAAAACAAAGTATTCCAGGTCAAAAAAGAAAAGAAAAGAAAAAAAGTCTTAAGCTTCGTTTAAGTTCAATCATCCATCAATGTCTCTCATAAGTCAATGCCTGTCAGGGACATAACAATACTTCACAAATGAGTAGATTCTACACTAATTTCAGTTTAAATTTAAATTTGATATAAGACAGCATCATGTGGGCTGCATTGTATGCAGTTTGTTGTGAAATGAGAACCTCAAATGCCAGGTGAGAAAACAGCCATTGTCCTGATATAAGTACTATGAGTGGCTTATGATAGAACCACAGAAAAAAACCCTCAGTAACAAGTAGAATGCACACACCTTTGTACTATAATATCTTTCCTAACTGTCCCATCCTTCAATCTGCTAGAACTGCTAGAATTTTATCTGATTTAGGTTTCACCATTCTGCTCCCAACTTATACTGTATTTCTATATGCTTGACATTTGAAGAGTAATGTGTATGCATTTCCTTTAATAAGAAGAGTGACCTGACAAACATGCCTTCATCTCTTAGAAACATGTCAAAAATAAGAACATTCTGTTATGTTAATGAAATTCCCAGTAGTCTCAAACTTTATCTTTGCCTTAGATTCCACGGAAATTAATAATTCACAAGGGAATAGCAATACAGAAATCTTTATTATGACTTGGTATCTCCATCAAGGTTATGTATGCTAGTTATAATGGACTTTTTGTTGCTAGATGGGCAGAGAGGGAAACAGATGTCTTGATCCACATTTCTTTCACCTAAGAAAATTAACAACTATTGTCTGAGTTTGCTTCTCATTGCGGTTTATGTTGAGGAAATTAAAACTCTAAATTAAGCCCCAATTGGGGAAAAAAAAAAAAAAGCAAAAAAAAAGCCTGTGAGAAAGAGACCTCAGAGCAGTGAATAGCCTTCATCTGCTGAACTTAGTGTCCCAGTTTTCATATTTAAGTGCTTAAAGCATTGAGGCAAAGCAGGAGTGTGACTGAGGCTCTGATATTTAAGCATATGGTTCAACTACTTGGCTTTTTCTTACTCAGGGTTATTGGTATCCCTTGAACATTCATCTTTTGTTTTGTTTTGTTTTGGTTTGGTTTGGTTTGGTTTTTTTTTTTTTTTTTTTTTTTTTTTTTCCAGTTCTGTGAATTGGCTGTTTCCTTACAAACCTTCTCATTTTGGCTCAGATCTGTTCTGGATCCCAAACTAGCACGGCAATTCATACTTGGCACAGGATAGCTGACCATAACACTGGCCTACTGAACAGTAAACTGTTCAGTCCTGGCATTAGAATTCAATCACTAATACACTGATTGGGTTTTACTCATTTTATATAAGTAGAAAAAAATATTCATTTGTGAAAGGAAGTTATTCCCCATGAGTTTACCATGTCACAAAATGACTGCTAAGTATGAACAGGGTAGATCACAACCTGATGTGTCTCTGGGTTTTTAACTTTTTTTTTTTTTTTTTTTTTTTCAATTTCTTCACTAATATAGAAGCCATCAGAATTCCTTACTTTTGTGATGCTGCCATCTCTGGCAGCTGTTAGGCTGACAGTCATTTGTTACTTGCTGAAATATATGAATTTTAAGAAAAATACATAAAAAAATGGAAAAGACCAAGACATTTCAGACGTCAAAAACTAGTATTCAAAAAACATTGCAGTTACTTCATCTGACACACATACAGTATGAGCACCTTTTCACTGCAAATGTCTCTGAAGAAAGTCATAAATCAGAGTGAGTTCATTAAAGAAAGTGCAAACAGGAGAGGATAAAAGACTATGCTCTAAGTTTACTAAGACCCTTTAAAAAAGTGTGAAGATTGAAACTGAACTAGAAAAGCAACCACAAGGGTTTGTATTGAAAGTTATGTAAGTAGAATTTGAAGCAGGAATTAGTATGGATTGGAATTCATCTAAATTTAATATCTCTTTGCATTTGCACCTTGTTGTAGTGGGGATGAGATGAACTCCAAACATTCCATTGCCTTATCACCAGAAATTCTATGGCCATGCCTTCAAAGTACCTCTGGCCTTTGCTCAACTGAACAGTCTCAGAGGAGGACTGTATAGTGCTAAAGTCCTAAGTTTCTTGAGCTTGGTAGAACTATGTATGTCACATGTAAATTGAAGTTATAATAAGGTTATTTTTATATTTATGCCTCCATAATGTGAATATGAAGTGATGTTCAATCAGAATGGTAGAACTATAACACAACTGAAATGGACACACGAGATAAATGCACCATGATTGTGCTGTGCAAGATGAAAATGTAAAATGGATATGCAAAATGGGGCATTCAATATTTCCACAGTGGTATGTCAAGCATGCTTCCTGTGCATAGCTGAACCTAGCTAGGATTGCAATAAGAAATGCTAAATTGAAGTGGCAGATGTTTCCATACTTCTGAAAGTAGTTTGAATTTGATTGATTTTCACTACAGGAGGAGCTGAGGATTACTTCTGTCTTCAGTTGTGAGAGTTTTGTTCTCATTTGCACTAAAGATCCATTGTCTTAACCTGACAGTGAATGAAATGGTTTACATATGCTTTATGACCACTAAAAGCTACTGAATTTTCATGACATTTCATGGCTTCTGCTAGGTCTTTCTTGGGCTTTAGAAATGAGACAGTATCGTGAAAATTGCCACTACACAAAACTTGAAAATAGTTTTGTTCTGTCTACTGTTGTAGAATATTAGTGCAATAGAATTTTGTAACTGTATTACCGGAGTACAAAATTTGTTATGACATGCATTCACCTAAAAAGCTAACTTCAGGTTATGACACATTAATGTAGTAAATCCTGCAAAACTGTCTTTCTTCTGCCTCATATTGAAGATAAGGATAAAGGTGCTACTTACAGTAAGGAAAATAAAACCAAATGTAAATAAAACGTAATTTCATCCTGTTTGGAATTTAAGAACTAAAATAAGTCTTTCCACATGTAAATATTGTAACTTATATCAGTGCATCCTGAATTTCTTTCATATATCTACTTACATATATCTACAAGTTCCAAGAACTCCTATTGATTGATTGTAAGTAGATTTATTTTCATATGGAAATCTAGCCTTGAAAGAGAATTTCTTTTGGAGAACAGGAGAAGATTCAAAAACCTTGAGTTTTTTTTGTTTGGGTTTTGGTAGGCCTTTTTTGTTTTGTTTTTTTGGGGGGTTTTTTGGTAGTTTTGTGGATTTTGTTGGGGTTTTGATTCTTTGAATATACATCTGTTTCAAGACACACAGTAAATGTAATGTGTCAGTTACGTCCTTGTGGCAAATTTGCCTTCTGTGCAAAATCATGTGGCACTTGTCCTTCCCAAAGGCTAATTTTGTGACTTCTGCTTTTAGACCTCAAACATGGTGATTTATTTTGAAAGAGAGAAAGTATTTGTGCTTCTTGTGGTTTTGGTTACTTGTTTCTGGGGCTTTGCTGTTAGTTTTACCTGTAGGTCTGCCTCTAAAGTGTATATAGTGTAACAGATGAACCACCCCTACAGGTCCATTGCGCAGCAAAATAGTCAGACCTCATGTCCTTAAACAAAATAACAGCCTTATACCTGTGTAGTAAATTTTAAAACATTTTAATGTCACCTGGGAAGACTCTACTCCCATAAAAGTTCAGCTGACAAAAGTAACTCACGTTCAATTATTACTTGGTAAAGGCCTGTTTTGAAATGTCCATCATATCCAGGGGGCTTTGTAGGCATGTGCTGGGAGAATTCATAGGATTTCTGTAATGATAAAAAGGCAGCTGTACCACAGTTTTGAAACTTATACTGGAGAGTGCTTGAAACATCACAATTCAACACTGTTTTGCACTTAGCTAGCGCAAGTGAAACATAGCTAGTTCAATGCAACTTTGCTGTAAAAGGAAAACTGCTTTTCTTATTTCAATGAGAGATGAAAGAGACTTGGCTGCCCCTGGCATAGAAAGGAAAACAAATTAGAAAAGAAATGAGCTAAGAGAAAGTAAGGGAAAGAGCTTAGAAGAGCAGAGCAAGCAGTTTCTGTATTTACATGGGGAGGAAGAGAAATATGAAAGACTGTGGTGGCATCTTTGCCAATGATGCACCACTCAACACCTGGGACAGCAGTCAGTCCAGTTTTAACACAGCAGTGGCATAGGAATTATAAGTAGTAAGGCAACAGCTGTTATCCAGCCCCTGAATTTTGCAGTCAGAAACAACTGCCTACTTAACTTGTGCTTAGAGTTCTGGAAGGCAATTCATACATTGTAAATCAAACAAAACAAAAAAATCCTGCTGCCAGATTTGCTATGGTTTAAGCTGCATGTTCCTTTTTGGCCTTCAGACCCTATTGAAATGAATGAGTCTCTCCCTTGCTTCCAAAGTAGGTGGATGAGGCTCTGACTTTGCAGTGGTGTGGCATTGATTCATATGAGGTGAAGTAGTAGTCAAACAGAGACCATTTGAAAACAACCAGAGTCATGTTTAAATGTTTATTGTTATCCTATTGCAGGGTTTTATTAAGTAACTTGTGTCTATATTTTCTTCTGTCTCTGTGAGAGTTTTGTTTCCCTGCTTGCTCTGTAGATCAACTTGGGAATGATTTTCTCAGCAGTAAGCAGTGTGCATGTCTCATGCACATTAAACTTATTATAAATGCACTCCCTTCAGTAGCTGGAAACAAAATTATCAACATCCAAAAAATGAGTGGAAATAATAATGGGAATCCCATCAAGAACCTGGATAATACAACATACTGTAACGCTGAGGCATTCTAAGAAGCTCTGTTAGGAGTATCTCCTCTTTCCCTCAATACGTATCACTAACTAGATGTTGCTATAAAATTGCCATAAACTAAACTTGTATTAAGAAGTTTTCCATGTCAACCCCTTAGGGCAGCTGATTATAGGTTTGACCTTTTGAGATTCTGTACATTTCCCACTTAATCAGTGCTGGAATGAATTGCTGCTAAGTAGGATCTATGGGAATCCTATGGGAAAAGAGAAGCCATCTAAAATAATGAGTCTCTTTCCCCTTCCCTCCCCTTCTCTCATTTTGAGCTCTATTAGGCCATGATAACAGTCTTAATCTAGGCTACACAAAAGCATAATATGGCATGTGATGTTTGCATTATATTGAGAAAAAGAGGGACTTTTGACAGCCTGGAATGTAAAGGAAAATTTACAATATTGTTAAAAGTATTGTTTACAATAATTTTTAAAAAACACTTCACTTTCCCCCTGCCCCTTTCTTTCTTTAAATACTAAGATTTGTTTCATTAAGCTAAGGCCTTGTGAAGTTTTTAAAATCCAGTGCCTAGGATTTTGACAGAGAGATTGGTTCTTTCTTGTTTGGGCAACAATACAAAGTTGAGACCACCTCCATTTTGTCTTTTTACAGAAATAAACTTGGTAGTTCAGATATAATCTCACAATGTAGTCAGTTCAGTCATTGCTTCATTTCTTAATAGCTGAGGCCTGTGGATTTTTTTCCTGCCATACACTTTGATTTCTTCTCAACCTTCCCCTTCCATCCCCCTTCCCCCACTTACACATTCTTCCTCCCCTCAATAACTGTCTCTGAAACTGAACAGCGTAATAGATGTAATTAGACCTTCAGTAATAGGAGTGAATGGAGCAGGCAATGAGACTCCTTCTTGGGAAGCAATCAGTGCATTAGGTCCCCAGGACTGAAACAGCATTTAACAAGGTTTGGGGCTTAGGGATTGTGGGTCTAGGCTTCTGTTGCTTCCACAAGAGAAAGCTCTACCCAGAATGCAAATCTTCATTTACTATTGCTACGAAAGGGAGGACAAGAACGTTAGTCACTTTATTACACAGATAATGAAGCAAATTGTATCTGTTGATAATTTTTTTCCTTAGCAGTAAATCAAGTGTTCACAAGTGCTAGTAAGTAAAAATATATATTTAATCTGTGCTTTCAGAAAATTTCCTGTGTTTTTTTTCATCCATCCTTTGAAAAAGAAAGCCTTGAATTGTGTCAAACAAATAAACTTCATCAAATTGTTGCCAGCATTTTTCCATGCAGATTCAACTATTCATGTAATAAAATTATTGAAGACACAGTTTCTTTCAATGTGAATGTAGATGTGGCAAAGTTTACATGTGGACTGTTGATTTCTGTTCCTAACTGTGTAGGCTTGTGTTCACATGAAAAATTTACCTTTTTAAAATTAAATTCTTTCACCATTCTGGTGAAATTCCTTTCCTAATTGAACCCTCTAACTTCATCCATTTTCCCTTCTATAACAGGATGTGGTATGTACTTCTATGTATGTTTCTTAGTTACCATTTTTATGAGTGTGTGTTTCCTTATTTCAATCAGCTGCTACCCAGACCTTGACATACACAGAGTTCATGGAGAAGACTGTAGTCCTCATTCATGGTCAGATCAATGGTTGATGTGGGACACAGAGAGGGAAAAAGGGATAAAGACATATCCTAAAGCAGAGGGATATTTCTGAGGTCACTGTTCACAGAAAGATGAGGAAGAAAAGGCTTATAAAACTTGAAGAAACATTCATTCCCTTATCATGACACATGTACTAAAAGCAAGCAGAGGAAGTCAGTACACTGAGCTAAACTTGACAAGAGGCCCACTGAAATTTAGAGCCAGTGGCCCACAGGACGGCTGACCTAGGCAGGTACCACAAACAAGGTGAGTCCACCAGGCTATACTGTGCTGCTCTGTGTTGTGCTATGACATGCTCTGTTGTGTCACAAGCATCACTTGTCCATGGGACAACCCACACAGGGCGCTGAAGGAGCCTGCAAGAAATTCTTGCTTCTCACTGCCATAGCACCTCCAGTGTTGTCTTGTCCTTGTCAATAGTGAGTTAAAGAGTTCTTATAGGAACATCTTTGGGAACAGACTTGGTTTATTGTGAGGAAATTGTACATGACCTCAAATGACTGAAAGGGAGAGTTTCTCTGCATGGACAGGATCTGCTCTGTGCAGAATGTCATGGAAAAATGCATCAGACTCTGACAGATGCTGTATGAATGCAGGGCACCCAGCACCTGAAAGGCTGATGATCTGATCTTGCTACCTACATTCCTCTTCTTATTCCATCTTATTGAAGCAGTTAGTAAGTCATTTGTTGTTGAGCTTTTTTACTGAGGTACAGAAAGACCTCTGTGACACCTCTCTCTTGCTTCACCTCATGGCCTTTTTTCCCAGTGCAGAACATACACTTAGTTATAACATTTTACAGACTTTAGCCCTCTGTGAAAAAAGAGTTGTGAGAGGTATCATACTGCAAAAGACAAGGCTTCAGGGTGACATAATTGTGGCTTTCCAATACTTGAAGGCAGCCTACAAGAAAGAAGGAGAGAGACTGTTTACAGAGGCAGGTAGTGACAGAACAAGCTGGAAAGACTTCAAGCTGAAAGAGGGTAGGTCTAGATTTGATATTAGGAAAAAAATTCTTTGCTGTGAGAGTAGAGAGCCACTGGCACAGGTTTCTCAGAGAAACTGTGGGTGCCCCATCTCTGGGAGTGTTCAAGGTCAGGTTGGATGGGGCTTTGAGCAACTCAGCCTAGTGGAAGGTGTCCCTTCCCAACCGAAGCTTTGGAGCTAGATGATCTTTAAGGTACTTTCCAACCCAAATAATTTTATGATTCTATAATTCTGTATCTGCAACCAACAAACCTGCCATCTTACCCAGGGTGATTTCTTAAACCCTTAAATGCATCTTATATTCTTTTGACATAGACTCACCAGGTCTTTGTATTCCTCTGTCAATAAGCAATATTTCTCACTTCTCCACCCAAAAATTCCTCTTTCCTCTGCATTTCCACAAATCCTCTCTTCACACTTACTGCCATGCATAATGTGGTCTATGTTTTCTTTCAGATGATGGATATTTTTAGATACAGTATTAGCAATTTACAAGCTTTCTATTTTCTTGAATTTTTTCAACCCAAATACAGTCTCTAACAGAAGATACTTAGAGCCAAATGACTGCATCTAATCATTCCAAACTTTCACCACTAAATTCTTAATACTTAGATTTAAACCTATTATATATTTTTTATATACAGTGAATCTTACATTTAATTCTGAATTAAGTCATGAGTTCAAAGCAACAATTTTCTTTTTCTTTTGTTCAATTCTTAGATTTATTTAATAATTGCTTCCCATTTTCTGGGATACTGACTGTATAAACTTTAGGACTTTCTAAAATTCAGGATATTGTGTTTTCAAACCCTGAAATGCTACTGTCAAATATTTCAAGTTTTACTGTTATAATGATGATAAGCAATAATTTAAAAGTTAGGCTGCACAAAATTGCTAGACTTAGAAGTGTTTGTTCTCTCCTTTGTTTAAACAAGTTCATAAACAGAAGGTTAGAAGGTAAAAACTGCACACATTTTTTATAGGAGGTAGAATAAGAAAGAAGATTTTGAGCTGAAATTATTTTTTGGAAGATCTTAATAATCTAATATCGCTTTCATGCCAAGAGTCACAAAATAATCTCAGCACAATGCCTTCCCATTGTTCTAACAGTACTTTTGTTAGAGTATTAGATCAATACAAAGCATCTATGTTTCCTTGACACAGAATCCGTCTTCAAACTTTGCCATGTGTTTTTTAGGTCTTAACTAAGGGGTTATTTTGTGCTTATCTTTGATCCTTCTCAGTAACTGAGTGAATCTGCAGCTGGCTAAGACTGAAGCTCTACTGATCAACTGATCCTTATGATACTTTGCAAAACTAACTTTAAAGACAACTTCCATCAATACAGCAACTTGCCTGGGCCCCATGGGTGCACAGGTCTAATTGAAAGGAAGGGGGTAATCAAACCATTGGCTTTGACTACAGATAATGAACAGTGTTATGGGAGAAAATCTATTACCAAACTAACCCCAAGAGGTTTGAAAGAGAATAGCCTCATTCTACATAGTTAAAAGCTTTTTTTTCAGGTCCAAAGGACACATCTCATTCAGAGACATCAGAATTACAAGGGTGCTTCTAAAGTTGTGGTCCATCAACAGTGCTGATATAAAGTCTCTGATGGTATGTTGCCTGTATGAAATTAATTTTGCAGAATCAAAGAGATAAGTGCCTTCCAGATTACTAGAACATTGAAACATAAGCTCTTGTAGTGAAATAAGATCTCAAATACTACAAAAAAATAATAAAATAAATAAAGTTGGTAGTTAAAGTTATAGGTATTTTATAAAACTGTAGAGCAATAGTTAACCTTTTCCTTGTTGACAGAAAATATTGAATGTTTAAGAAATTTGGGAAACTCCATCAGAGGTGATCATCTTAGCTACTGAAGTGTCAGTCAGCAATACCAGAACTGGTAGTAGTTGCAATCAGAACTAAGTTAACTAACATGCAGCTGAGACTTTCCCCTGCCCTCCTTTTTGAGTCTTCCATTAAATTTCCTGTACCCATATTACAATCCACAGCTTTTGCATTTTATAAATATATATATTAGCAAAGTGCTTTTAAGAATGAAAATCTAATCCTATTGTTGAGTGCCATGGACAGAGTGAGCCTTATTTTACTTTGCTTGAAGCAAATGAAATTATTTTCTCTTCCAGGTGAATTGTTAATGCACCTTAAGTTTGCTATCCAATAATGAACTGTTCATATTAGTTAAATCTATTATAAACATTCCTTGATTGCATTTTAGGTTACATGTATAGTACCTTACTTATGACATAATTCAATATTTCCATGTGGATCTCTTAACAGATATGTTAAAATTGTTCATGTTTTCATAATAACAATTTGATGTATCATCAAGTGCAGAAATCTGGCACAACATTTCAGTTGGCAGCAATTTTCAAATATGACTGGGTATGGTCAACATGGTTTCTGCCAAGTACCAACCATGCCAGTCTATTGCTCTCCCTCCGCAATAGAATGTCCTAGTTACAGCAGCCAGGACCAGTTTATCAGTGTGTGGGTGTAACCAATACTGTGTATTCTACACCCTCTATGTCATTTCTCATGAACTGTTAATGGATTGTTGGCAGTAGCTGCCCAGGGCACACCTGGCCCCTCAGGCTACAAGCTGGGTGTTAAAGAACCCTGTGAGATGGGAAACTTTTCCTGTCTTCACACCTCTCTTCACAATGACTCAGGTGTGATAACTGCCCTCCAGGAAGGCATTAGCACCTTCACACCTAGCCTGAGTGGCCATGTCTGCTAATGGGCCATCAAAGATTCCAAAAATATTACATGCCTCACAGAGTTAAATCACCCATTGTGAAACTCCTTGCCCTGGGGGAGGTACAGGGCATTCCCATCTGAAACTGAGCATATATAATCCTTGGTTTTTGGGACTTCTGGTACTATTTGTGAGATCCAGAGGAGGACCAGAACCTCAACAGGACTGCAACTGCCACTCTCAACCAGACTGCGATCATCATCCTCATCAACAAGTTTTCCTTTCCTTTTAATTTTCTGGAGGGTGGGCACTATGTGGTGTTCCACACAAGGTCTAACAAACATCTTTCTGTTCATTTCCTGGGGTGCTGGGTTATACCTTTGTTTTTGTGAGTTAAATCTAATTTTATTTTGTATCATTGTATTTATTGTAGTCTTTTTAGTAAATTGCAATTGACTTATAATCTCATTTGAGTTGAGTTCATTTTTTCCTGCCAGTTTACCTTTAAACCAGCACAAAAAATGGGATAAAAATCTGAATAAAGCCTCATGGGTTGAGATAAGAACAGACAGATCACTCAGTAATTATAGTTGTGGGAAAAACAGACTTCACAGAATCATAGATTGGTTTGGGTTGGAAGGCTTCTTAAAGGTAATCTAGTTTCAAGTCCCCTGCCATGGGCAGGGACATCTTCAACTATGCCACGTTGCTTAAAAACCTGTCCAACTTTGTTTTGAACATTTCTGGGGATGAGGCACACACAACTTCTCTGGGCAACCTGTTCCAATGTCCCACTATCCTCACAGTCCAGAATTTTTTTCTAATACTTAATATAAATCTGTTATTTTTCAGTGTAAAGCAAATCCCCTTTGTCCTGTCACTACATAGCCTTGTAAAATATCCCTCTCCAGCCTTGTTGTACTGGTTTTGGCTGGAGTAGAGTTAATTTTCCTCACAGTAGCTAACATGGCACTGTGTTTTTTATTTCTGTTGAAGACAGGATTTATAATATAGAGATGTTTTTGTTATTGGTGAGCAGTGTTTACACAGAGCCAAGGCCTTTTCTGTTTTTTGTACTGCCACAGTGGTGAAGGATTTGGGGGTACATGGGAAATTGGGAGGAGACAAAATCAGGACAAATAACCCCAACTGGCCAAAGGGATATTCCAGGCCATATTCCATTCCATGCTCAGTATATAAAGCAAGAGGGAGAAGATAAAGGCATAATGTCTGGAGCAATGCAATTTGTCTTCTAAACACTGTGCATGATAGGGTCCTTCTCTGTTTGCAATGGCTTTTCTTGCATACATAATTTTGCTTTACCTGTTAAACTGTCTTTATCTCTACCCAGGAATTTTCTAGATTTTACTCTTCTTAATTCTCTCCTCAGTACCAGTGATGGCAAAGTGAGTGAACAGATGTGTGGTACTTGTTGCTGATTGTGATTAAACAATGACACTTATAGGCCCCTTTTAGGTACTGGAATGTTGCTGTAAGTTCTCCAAGGAGCTTTCTCTTCACCTGGCTTAACAACCTCCACTCTCTCAGATTCTCTTCATAAGAGCAGTGCTCCAGCCTTCTGATTATCTTTGTGTCCTTCCTCTGGACTTGTTGCAACAGGTTGATGTCCTTCCTAGGTGGGGGCTCCCTAAGTTGGACACTGTACTCAAGGGGGATTCTCATAAGAACTGATCAGAAGGGGAGAATCACTTCCCTCAACTTGGTGGTCATGCTGCTTTTGATGCAACCCAAGACAGTCTGCTTTCTGGACTGCAAGCACGCATTGCTGGGTCATACTGAGTTTCTTATCAACCAACACCAACAAATCCTTCTCCTCAGGTCCGCTCTCCATCCATTCTCCACCCAGCCTGTATTTTCGCTTGGGATTGCCCTGACCCAGATGCAACACCTTGCATTTGACTTTGTTGATCTTCGTACAGTTTGCATGAGCCCATCTCTCAAGCCTGTTAAGGTCCCTCTGGATGGCATCCTTTCTTTCTGTCTTATCAACCATACAGCTTGGTGTTGTCAGCAAACTTGCTGTGACAAATTGCATGCAGGCAGGTACCCTAGCTACCAATCTGCAGCTAAGGTACTAGGAAAAAATTTATTTCCAAAATTCAAAAGCACTAACAAATATAGTGCTAGTTTACACTGAGCAGACAAAATGCAGAACATCTGTTTTCTCAGTGCCTTTACAGTCTGCCTGGCCCTCCTGCAGCCTGTCTACCTTCAGGCACGTCCATGAGAATTTTATCATTTCTTGTAACAGGGAGTTAACCTCCTTGGCAGGCAGAGAAACACACATAAAACTCTTCAATAGTGAGTTAAGGAGTTCTTATAAGAACATCTTTGGGAACAGACTTGGTTTATTGTGAGGAAATTGTACATGACCTCAAGTGACTGAAAGGGAGATTTTCTCTGCATGGACAGGATCTGCTCTGTGCAGCATGTCATGGAAAACCAAATCAGGCTCTGCCAGATGCTGCATGAATGCAGGGCACTCAGCACCTGAAAGGTTTGTAAGCTGATCTTGCTACCTATATTCCTCTTCTTATTCCGTCTTATTGAATCAGTTAGTAAGTCATTTGTTGTCGAGCCTTTTTACTGAGGTACAGAAAGAAATCTGCCAGGCAGAAAAGATTCCTTGAGCGAACACTGTTTTTGGTTTGTTTTTTTTTTCCCTCCTGCAGGAACTCTTCCAAAGGTGTTCTGCACTTACACATGCTGAAGGTGCACTTGATCCCACTGTTCATATTGCCAGCAAAGATGGTAAAAAGTGCCAGTCTCATTACTGACCCCTGAGGAATGCCAGTCATCATTGGTCTCAACTTGCACATCAAGCTGTTCATCACAACTCTTTGAGTGGGACCATCTACCAACTCCTCATCCACTGAGTGATCCATCAATCAAATCCATGTCTCTCCAATTTAGAAACCAGGATGTCAAGCAGGACAGTGTCACATGATTTATATAGGCCAGATAGATTTGGGGAAATTAATTTAATTTATTGCCAATCAAATCAGAGTAGGATAATGATATATAAGAGAAAAGTCTAAAATACACTTTTATTCCCCTATTCACTATCTTCCACTCCTGTCCCATCCCTTCCCTTCTTTCTGGGCTTTTAATCTTTTGTCCCAAAGCAGTGCAGAAGGAGGGAAATTGAGGTTGAAGTCAGTTCATCACATGTCTCTACTGCTCCTTCCTCTTAAGCTTTTCCTTAATTCCAACTTATGATCCCTCCAGTGACATACAGTCCCTCATGAATTTCTCGTGTGTGTCCTTCCTGCTGAATGTACTTCTTCAGAAACTGCTGAAGTGTGGATTCTTTACATTCAGAAATGCATTGCTGCACCACATGTCTCTTGTGGAGTCACAGGTCCTACCATCAGCCTGTGTATGCATGGGATCTCCACAAGGTTGAAGCTTCCTTCAGGGCACATTCACATGCTCTGGCATGGAGTCCACCACAGACTGCAGGGTAAATATCTGCCCTACCACAGTCCTCCATGGATCGTGGGTCCCACTCCTGCAGGCGACAGTCTACCTCAACCTGGTCTTCACCATAGCCTACAGGGGTATCTCTGCTCTGCTATCTGGAGCACCTCCTCCCTCTCTTTCTTTATTGATCTTGATGTCTGCAGGGCTGTTTTACTCATTTTTGCTACACAGCAGTTTTTACCTTCCCTTAAACATATTGTCACAGAGTTTCTACTACAATCACCAACAGGCTCATCTTTGGCCAGTACTGTCTTGGTGCTTGCTGAAACTGGCTCCATCCAGCATGGGGGAAGTTTATGGCATCTTCTCACAGAAGCCACCCCTGCAGCCCCACCTGCTACTGAAACTTTGCCACATAAACCCAATACAACAATTAAATCTTCAACTTTTTTTTTTCCTGAAATCTATGAGTGTACATTTATCCATAAATTTTCCACAGCTGAGTAAGAATTACTACGACATTTTTAATTAAATCATTATACTGTATATTTGGCTACCTACTGTTTAAAACTGTAGAATGAATAAGTTTCTTATTTAAAAACAAACAAACAAACAAACAAACAAACAAACAAAAACCTATAGGCAAGTTCACAAACATTTGCATAGATGCTGTATTATTTTCAGAGGATTTTTCTGAAGAGTAAATAAAATAATTATCATGAAAGGTATTGCTCACTTGAATTCTACAGCTATTAGAAATTAAATAGTTTCACCCTTCAGTAGATCTCTGCGTTGTCAAAATGAGTTTGACTTTTTATCGTACATGAAGACTTACACTAGATAATATATACTGTGTGTTAAAATAATAGGGTAATTTCAGACTTGGCACCTGGAAAGTGCTATCCCCTAAGAAAAATGCAAAGCCTTTTGGACCAAATTTGAACACTACAATTTTATCTTTCACTAGTTTAATAAGCTTTAATAAAGCTTTTCGTTCTTGGTGTCTGCTCTTTGAAGACTGGATTTAAAAACCTGAGGCTTAATTGTAGACACAAATTTCAGTATCTAAGTCTATCAATGCACTCCTGCCAAAATCAAGTGTTATGTAGCTAGAATTATTAGAATTTGTAGTGCAACTGAATGTAAATGATCAGATAGGCATTTCCTATAATCTTCACAGAAAACCAGGAAGATTAATCCTAGCTTTAAAGTAAAGACTTGTTTAAAATATTTTTGATTGTATTTGTACTTTCTGAGTTGTTGTTAGCACTTTTTCACTCACTCTGGCTTTTTTGTTAATACAATCTATAACCCAGGAAAAAAAGTCTACACTTTCAGAATACACTGAGGATTGCAATGAAGTCATAACTCTAATTTCTGAGTAATAAATCATATTCTTGTGTTGCTGCTGGAAGCAGATTTCCATTTGACCAAGAGTATTTTTCCATCACTAGATCCAATTCCTTGCAGATGCCTTCAGTGTGACAGAGTGACTGCACAATAGCTACCCGAGATATGAAAGATCTCCAATAAACTCAGCCTAACAGAGAAAAATGTTAATCAGAAATTGCAAGAAAAACCAAAGAAACAACAAAACAACACTCAACTCTAAAATGAACTCCAGAACACTATGCAGTAAGAGTAAAATCTCCTGTAGTCTGCTCATAAGAGTGTTTATAGGATTTGATTTTATGTCTCATTATCCATCTCTGATTTGATTGATAATAAATTCAATTAATTTATCCAAGTCAAGTCTGTTTTGCCTGTGATGGTAATTGGTGAGTGACCTCTTCTCATTCTTTTCTGCACCCATAAGCCTTTTGTTATAATTTCTCTCCCTTATCTGGGGAGAAATAGAGCCACTTTTGCGAGAACACGGCATCCAGTGAGGGATAGCTGACTACCTGAGGAAATAACACAATTAACAGACACCTTAGTATGTGAAGGAGAGAAAATTGCAAGGGAAAAGAAAGGTATTAGGATGGTAAAAGTAAAAAAGAACAAAAAGCTAGAGAGAAATATACAAAGGAATAAAAAAAACCCACTGAATATAAGATTATGGAGAAGTCACCTAATTTTGAAAACAAAACCCCTCAGGTTTAAATTATTTTAAATGATAAGAAAATAGCTTTAATAATAAGAAGGGGGAAAAAAGCATGACAGATGATCTGCAGAACAGCTGCTTTGCACTTTGTGTGGCTTTCGTTGGATGCTTAGAACTAATATTTACCACAGCATTATGTAAGGTTATAGCTCACATCAAGGTTTCTGAATGTGGTTTTCCACTTCTCTCAGCCCTTACAGTAAAGAATCTCATCTAAAATCAGTTCTGGTTGTCTTAGTTGCCCTTTAAATATCAACCCTGAAAATTAAAACAGAGATCTCAGAATCCCTTAAATAACTGCATATTCTATTTCTTATTAACTCTGTACACACATCAAATATAAATTGTAAATTTTGTTTGCTTGCTGAGAAAAATAGCACATTAGTACAGTGTGGTGAATTACAGTCAGCTAGATCCTGTATCAGCACATCATTTGTTTCTGATACCTCTATTCCAAGAGTCTCAATCCTAGACTTTTACATACAGTTTTGCTGTGAATTGCAAGGGGAGTTTATGTTAGGTCTACAGGTAGGAGAGAGCGAGGAAAGACATCTTGAAGACTACTACCTCCCATTCAGAGGACACAGGTACACTTCTTGGATGAATGAGTGTAACTTGTGACTTGCCATCTAGTATTATTTCATGGATACTTACTGAAAAACTACTAGACTTGCATCACATTTTCTCTAACTGTGTGGCACTGAAACACAAAGAAGAAGAAGAAACTTTGTAATAGTTGCTATGCTCCTGTGTGAAGAGTAAGTACCTGAGCTAATAATCACTCAAGAGGTAGGCTGGGTAGATAACTTCAAGGTCTTTAGTCCCAAAGAACTTCACTGAACTGAAGACAAGCGTGCACAGTTCTACCAGTATTCACTGGATGTTGGGAAAATGCCTTCATGAGCACTCTATGGGCTGTGCATCAATGCCCATCTTTGCATACTGAAAGATAGCAGATGATATTTACAGCCTACCAGATTTAATAGGAAATTTGTACATGGCTCCAAGAAAGGCAGAATTACTGACATGATTTTCTCTTATTTTTTGAGCTTTTTGGTTGATAAGGACCAGCCATTCTACTGCAAGAACTGTGATTTGCCCAGAGGCAATGAGAGTTACTAACAAACCTTGCAGCATCTTGTGTTGCTGTAACAAAGGAGTCCTTAATTTTTCTCTGCAAATGGAGACCAGAAATATTATTTTATCATTATGTGGCTACAAATGAAAACACAAAATCCCAGATCTTTCCCTCTGTTAAATGCTTTTGTTTCTCATCAGGTTACAAAATATTTCATATACTGATACTTTTAATATCAGTACTTTTTATCTCAGGGTAATGAAGAAAGAATCATTTGACTGTTAAAAGGTATTGAAAAGGAAAATGGTCCAATTTGGAATATAAGTTAATTAGTCCAAGATTGAAAAATTCAGTTTAAATAACGAAAGGAAAATCCATTAGAAACTGGAGCCATATATTTGTTCTTGTGATAATCTTACTCCAAAACTGTTGAATTTCATCACCGGAAAAACCTAACAATTATACAAATTCACGTCTGCAAGTAAGCCAGTCTCTGCAGTTGTGTGTTCATGTCTTGAAGGTGTGCTGTTTACACCAGAAGAGACACTATTCTTACAAAAGAATTTTTCATCTTATAATAGATCATATGCACTGATAATAAAAGTATCACTATCCAAAATGTAAACAAAATGTCTGTATTGAATTTTAATTTACCTTAATAGGACTTTCCTTAGTTAGGTACAGTTTGAACAGATAGATTTTTTCCAAATATTTTAGATATTTTAAGCTATTATTTAATGGTTTTAGTTATGTATGTTATTATATCTACATATTATTGTATCTATATTATATCTACTATAAAGCTACAGTATCTTTTAATTTTATTGGAAATCAATAGAATTGCTGTCATCTCCTTATGTTAATGGGTCAGGTTGATAATTTTCTGTCTGAATTAAAAGACAAAAGGATGAGGGATAACAAATTAGCAAATAAATCAGAATCTGCCTGAAAACCATGGAATACTGGGGCACACAAATATGAAATGACAATATATGAAAAAGTGTAGCTCTTTGATACATGTGATTAATTATGAGCATTAAACACATTAATATTATCAGTGAGTGCTAATACCATTCACACAGCTAAATATTTTTATGCAGTTGATTCCACAAGAGACTGTACCAAGCCTTCTATGTTCAGTGAACAAATCACTTCCTCAGAGTTCTTAAGGATATTAATTTAAGATTCTTCAGAGAGGCTAAACCATGTTTCTAATATCATAGAGGACACCCGAACTTGTGTATTACTATTAATTTACTAAAATCGTGAAAGTTTGGAGAGTTTTCTTAGATGGTAATTTTAAAATTAAAAAAAAATCAGGGAAAAAAAGTTAGAGAAAGGGCTATATAAAGTTTGTTGCATCTGCTTTCTACACTTTCAGTAATGTCTCTCTCAATATGAAAGTAAAAAGAAATGTAAGAAAGAAAAATAAAGTAGGAGAAATTGAAGATAATTGCTAGATGTGGTCATTATGTTTGATGCTTTATCTAAATAATTTAACTTTATTACTATTTGTTTTAATTCTCTTTTCTTTAACTGAAAGCTGTGGGAAAGTTTTCTCACAAAAAATTCAGGACTTTTTCCCTCCTGTTTTTTTACACATCCAGATACATGTTTTAGAATTCCAGTTTCAGTAGGCGATCAATGTTTTCTACACCAAAAAAAGGTATTTAATGACTGGAGAGATGATCAGTCTTATGTAATGCCTACTCTCACAGTTATATAAAAAGTTTGATTTGTGCAAGACTAGGTGTTGTCAAAATGTCAGTAAATTGCCCCTAAAAATTATATTCTTTTTAGGTCTGGGCTATTTTTTTGTCTTGTTTTGTTTTTATTGTTTTGTTTTTCAAAAGCACTTCACTCTGAACTATGCTTTAATTTGTTGTTTGCAAACTCATGACCTTAAAATTTAAATGAACAGTTCCATAATTCTCAAACATTCATATGTCTCTGTTTTTAAAGAAAAATTGTGAGATTTTATTTCCCAGTTCAAACCAAACTTTAAAAGAAATGGCCTTTGTAATTTTGGTATGTTGATGATGTGTAGCCAATTATGTTTATAAAAATTTTCAGAGATTTCAAATGCATTAGTTTTTTTCTATATTTCTATATTAATCACGTGAGTCATTTGTCCTTTGAGCTGTATATTCAAATGTGCATGCTATGTGATCTCTGGTATCTCAATTATAGCAAGCTTTCTTAGGTAGATATACTATATCATCAAAACCTAATATGTGTTTCAGAAGAGTGAGGGGTAATTCCATTAGTGTACTTATTCACACTTCTTCTGGAAGAAAGGAAAATTTTATGGTATTTGTGGCCAAGCGTGTCTTAAAGTTTTAAAATGCAAATCCATATTTTAGTCATGACTTCAACCTTGACCTCAGAGTTAAATCCAGTGTTTTATCCATTTACTCTCTGAAGCCTGAAACAGGTTGCAGATATGAAATAGGTATTTAGAAGTAGGTTTAGTCTGATTTGCATACTGACATATTTGTAATTATTTTTGTATGACATGGTGCAACTGCAACTAGCATAAAATCAAAGGCAGTAAAGTGGTAAATTGTTTTGCTGTTTACCTGTTAGCAGCATGCTAAGAATCCTAGAGTACATTTTTAGACAGCAAACATTTTCAGCTCCAAGTCTGAAAGCTAATTTTCTTTATTCCCTCTCCAACTTTTTCTTTTTTAATGTAGACACTATATTTCATGCCATCCTTTTCCTTCTTTGAAAGTTGTTCGTCCCATTTAATATATTTTAGAAATGGTTTTCTAGCTTGTCAAAAGATTTGTTAGACATGGATAAAAAGTCAGGATTGTTGACTTCTGGAGCAATTAACAAAATCACAGATAGCCTGTTTCTCGGCCTGTTTTCTCAGTTCTGCCATCAGTGCAACTGTCCATATTAAAGACATTTTCTTATATAGATAAGAGGGTTAGAAAGTTAAAATTCACTCTACAAAATACAACTCTCTGGTTTTAATGCTTCTCCATTGGCACTCCCAAGTATTTTTTTTCAGTATCTTGAAATACTTACGTATCCTTGTAGGTCTGGAGAAGCTCTCAGAATGGAGTATTTCAGTGTTTAATATTATACCTTTTAATTTTTAAGCTAATTTTCCAAAACACATACAAAAACTAAAATATCTTTCTTCCAACATGCATAAATAAGCTTTTGTGTAGAATTATGTTAACAATGTGGAGATTATAATTTATATGCCATTTAATTATAATATGTACTTCCCCGGTGACATAATGTTCCCTCTCTTGGAACTTCTAATAGTCTTAACTTCACTGCACACTAAAATAGCCTTCATAAGGCTGGATAAGCAGGAAAATGTCATGTTAGATTACAATTTTAGATTTTAAAATTTTCTGCTTTCACAGTTCAAGATGTTGACTTATATTGAACAACAGAAAGACTGAACATAAACTAGACTATGACCAAAATTTTTGTATTCAAGAATGAATGGTTTAACCTTATTTTTTCTTTAAAGGGCAAAAATATATATATTTTTTTTTTGTTTTGCTACCAATGAGGAGAGAAATCTGGATTTCTGATCATTGGAAATATATGGCAATCCATTATAATGATCCTCATCAGTTAATTCAGCATTTTGATAAAGGAGGAGAGGAACATAGTTATATTTTGTATTTAATTTTGTCACTGACTTCTCTCTGATCCCCTCTGGCTGTAACCCAGATGTTTGTCATCCATCAGCCTATATTCTTAAGATCTTGATCCTGTAGAGACTGAAATATATACCTGTGTTTCATACATTCCTGCGTTTCACCTATTGCTAGCGTGCCATTGGAAACAGCTAAGCTCCTCATGCAGTTTACTCCATAAGGAAGATCACCATTTAGATAAGAGTAGACTTCTTTCTTCATTTGAATTTTACTCAATGTTTAGTGCCATTTACTGCTGATTTAATACCTTTCCACCAATTGCTAAAAGGTTCTGTCATCAGATGGAGCTGTCCTTTGTGATTAGTAGTTTTCAGCTTTGCCAGAGAATGTAACAACACCAGCTTGGATAATTTGCATATAGCTTTCAGGAAAACACAGAATTATTGAATATCTCAAATTGGAAGGGACAATAAGAATTGTTGAGCACAACACCCTCCTCTTTAGAGGACTACCTAAACAAGACCAAAAAAAAATAAATTCATATGACTAACACCACTGTCCAGCTGATCCTTCAACTTTGACAGTAACAGTGCCATGATCCCTTTCCTGGAGAGCCTGTTCTGCATGAAGAATCCTAATGTCCAACCTGAACTACCAAATAATCTGTCTGTGTCATCTCTTTTGTTTCTATGCCAGATCTTGGACTGAAGCTGTCCTGGTAGGGATTTTTTTTGTGAAGCAGTTGATGTGGTAGTTGAAAGACTGGAGAGCACTGCAGGATTATTTCTCAGGTAAACTTGTCCACTGAGTCAGTTTGCAGTGACAGAGGACCTTTGCAAGGAAACAGTTGATGGTTTCTCCCAAATGTCCAATAGTATTCACTCTTAATAACTATACTCCTCAGATGAAAGTGATTTTGCTGCATATAGTGACAACTACAAACCTAGACCTTTCTTCACTGTGCTATATTATGAAGAAAGATGTCTTTTAAGTCACTTTTTGAGGAAATTTTAAGTATTTAGCCAGCTGGAAATACCTATGTTACTGTTAACTTCCTTTATTTTTATCAGATTTTGAAGTTGTGGCATCTACATCTTAAAAAACAAAAAGGAGAGGAGAGGAGAGGAGAGGAGAGGAGAGGAGAGGAGAGGAGAGGAG
>JAWMRD010000085.1:37820998-37843879 GCA_035584875.1 Syndactyla subalaris
GAGAGGAGAGGAGAGGAGAGGAGAGGAGAGGAGAGGAGAGGAGAGGAGAGGAGAGGAGAGGAGAGGAGAGGGACATATAAGAATTAATTAACATTTAAGAAGATATTCATATGCTATCCTCTGAAGAAATAAGGAAGCTATCAGCTATTAATGTACCTTTAATTATGTTTCTGTTGCTATAGCTTAAGTGACAAGAAGTTGTGATGACAAGATGTCACCACTTCACTTTTCAGTTTAATACCAAGAGAATATACAAGATAGCAAAGGCTTAAGTGTTCTTCAATGTCCAGAAATATCCTGTTTTTCATTATTCAGCATACTTCAGAGAATAATAGATAAATTTAGGTTAGAAGGGACAGAAGAAAGATAAGGATTCATCTCGAGATTAAATCTGGTCACTCAGAGCTTTGCCCAGATGAAATATGAAGACCTTGGGGATGATTATTGTATGACCTCTCCAGATCTCTGTTCTATTGCTGAACTGTCTCCTATTAAAAAAAAAAAAAAATTCTCTTGATAGCCAGTCTAAACCTCTGTTGTTATAGTTTGTGTGTGTTGTCTCTTGTCCTGCTACAAACAGCTGCAAAGAACCTAACTGTGACTTCCTGATATCCTCCCCAGGTGCTGTCCACAAGTACCTCTAAAACCGTCCTTTCTGCAGGTTGAAAAATTCCTGGTCCCATACTATCTCCTTGAAGGGCCTCTTCTGCAACACCTGTCTGTTTTGGTTTTTTTTGCCCTTCATGGAACTTTGCACAAGTCAATCAATGTCTTTCCCATATGGAGACCCCAAACTGGGCAGTCTCTAGATGTCGTCTAGTGAACAATATGTAGATGGAAATAACCACTTCTCTTAACCTTTTGGCCTTGTCCCTTTTCATAGGCTCCCAAGATACTCTTGGCTTTCATTATTATCAGAGCACTCTACTACTTCATGTTCAGCACATTGTTTTTATTTAAATATTGAGAGATAAAAATCCAATTATTACAAATGTGGTGAAAAATGTAATTCAATGCATGGCTGAACTTCACTGACAAAGAGGAAGATCAAATTTGCATGTGTACATTTGACTGTATGTGTACCTTATCATGCTGCCCCATTTAGAAACAAGAAATGGAAACAATATTAAATGGAATGGTCTATCTGCCTGGAAGACAATAACTTCTTGTCTTATATTCTAGAAATTTAGAAATTATTTTGTCCTGAGAATAGTCTTCAAATAGGAAGACTGTTGAATGTTACTTGAATTGCAATAGCTAAATATCAGCTCAGTCTGGAAGATTCTAAATATAAAGATTTTAAATGCAAATATTTTAAATCAAAAGAAACATACCCTAACACTCCACTTTGAAAGGTACATCTTAACCTCCTTCAGTATAACCATGATATGAACAAAATTGTTACTTATATTGAAACAACTTGACATTTCTCAATAAAAAAGTAGTACTAAAAAGAAGTACGTAAAGCCATGAATTAAACACTACTTTAATGATCTTGGTTCTGTCAGAACCCAAATTACTTTCCATCTCTTAACATTACATGGAAACTGGAAATAGTGCTTAACTCCAGGAATAAACAGAAAAGTCATAAAGCATTTCAATGTGAGTCACAATAAAGTCAAAGCTCATTTGAAGAAAATTCTCATTTTAGGTCCCATTCCAATGAGTGAGAACTAAGAGATTTCTAGTTTTGTATTTCCTGTGTGTTTATATTTCTGTGTCTACAGGTGCATGTTTCTGTATTTGTAGTATAAGTATGTAATTTACTGTGTTGTAGCCATTCATTGGTTTTGTAATTTAAAAAAAAAAAAAAAAAAATTACAGTGGAAAGGATTAGTGTGAATAAAAAACATGCAGAAGATTCCTGAAGTAAACAACAAATATTAACATTTATTTCCCCTAAAGAGACCTCTCATACTCAAGGAACTTATGGGTTAATGCAGAGGGTTTTTACCTACCAGCCACAGAGCAGTCAAATCTCATCACCTTCAGCAGGAATAATTTATGGTTTAATATTACATGCAGGCATACTAAATTAGTATTACTCATCAGAACTCACTTATTAATAAAACAAGCTGAATTAGTCACCAGAGAATCGTATTTGGAAATTCAATGACAATTTTACATTTTTAATAAAGCCTCAGAAATATTATTGCAGAGCAGGTGGTATGAAGAAATGTGGTCAAATTTGACATTCATTAATAATTGAAGTGTGGAACGTGACAGAGGTGAAAATTGATATTGATTTTTTCCCCTCTAATATTTGGATGAGTTCTGAAAAGTAAATAAAATGAGATAACAAGACATATCAAGTCACCCTGATTTCTTTGATCAGCCCTCCCTCTATGCACACATATATATCACTATTTTCCCTATCATGTTTTTGAATAATTCAACACCCATAGTCTTTCCAGTTTAATGCATTATAAAACATGCTCAAGCTGAGTTTCAATCATATTAGACTGAAAGTTGAATATTTTATGAAGGATTATTTAAAACAAAATGTGTCTTGGGCCCTACAGTCTCTGAAACCAAACAATCCTGAGAGTTCAGTGAAGAAATGTCAACATTGTGGAAAATTTTTCAATTCAAAAAATTAAAGGAATCCTGTTTGAGGTATATTAACCATATCAATATTAACAAACTTCTGCTGGATTTCAGAAGTGATATGAGAGTGGCAGTACTATCAAGCTTGTATTTTAACTTGATGAGAAATGCTTGCACTCATGCTGAAATTGACCAGTGTTTGGGACAGCTACAGCAGCACTCCTACAGATTTCAGTCATGCCAATCTGCAGGTTCAGTTAAGTTAGAATCTTTAGCCTCACCGAATTCTAAACAGGCAAGGAGGGCTACCAATTTCTGTTGACCAAACTCCAGCAAGCGCAGACTTCTCCATGGGACATTTTCTGAAGAATTTACGTGGCTGTTAGAGGTCTGTAGTACATTTTATCACGCCTGTGAGTTTGTTTCAGCATTTGCCACCTCTTTCTGTAGTCAGGATCTTCTTTACAAGACATCTCTTGGTTTACAGTCCTCATTCACAGGAATATCGATTTACCCTTTCTTAGCCCAGTACTGATGATAGCAACAGGAGAAACTCACTAAAAAAGGAGGTGAAGCCTTTCATTCCTGCATGTTTACAAAAGTAATTTCCTTGCTTCTGGAGGAAATAATCTATTCACACATTCTGGCTCAGCTGAACATGTTATTGAGAAAATAAAAGAAAAAATCACTTTCTCCAAAGTTTTCTGTATAAAGGATTTCAGACTTAGCTGGTTTTCCATTTGAAACTTTAAGATAACCATATACACATTCACACTTCAGATTCTTTGCAAAATCACTCCTGTATGATTTCCTCTAAGCTTGTATAGAACTGTAAGAAAATACTGTTTTCATGGACTTTATCACAGTAATTTTCTGGATTTCTTGTTACCCAACTTATTTCAATAATCAACCCACAGAGTATTTTTCAATAGATTTAATAATCTTCTTGGTAAAATTAGTTCTTTGGAATTAACCTGTGGGGTAAGAGGAGAGCAAGGAGTGTGCTCTTATCTTGACTGTAAAAAATCCAAAGGCAGCTATAAAAATGTCAAAGCAGCAGAAAATTCAGAAAATAAATAAACAATCAGAAGAAGGGAGGAAGTAGAAAAGTTCAAAAGCAGGGAAAGAAAATGTGTCAACTCATTAGATTTCCTTCAATTTTATTTTTCTTTTAGGGATGCTTTCATGTTTTGAGATGAGCATCTCTGGTCCAAAATATTGAGCACAAGTAATATTGATTGACTGAAGTTATTTTATGCTCTCATGACTTCTGTCTACTGCAGAACAAGTAACTGTTTTAAAGTCCCATTGGCTGTTAACAAAGCAAATGGATGGTGCCCTAAGTCTCATTTTGTTAGGATGAATTTATATTGACTTCAATAGCCAGCATTAATGAAATCTAATCAAATAACGGAAAACATATTCCACAAGGTATTTTCCTTTAATTAGTGAGAACTATTGCAGAAAATATGAGACAGCTGAGGTTTTAAAATATAATAATACATTATCCTCCACTCATATCTGTCAAATATTAATGTTGGAAATACAACTCCAAACTGTGAATTGTGAGCTATTTGGAATGTGAGTGCCATTTCTTTGGTTTTTTTTTTTTATTATTATGTGTATGTTTTCATGAGACCAAAAAAAAAAAAAAAATCATTAAAATTAGACAATAGCTTAATAGGCAAGAAAGAAGCATGACTATTGGGCAAGTCAAATAGTTCTTATATGACAGACATTATATAAACAGGAACGTGTTCCCTTATGAAAAAAATATGCAGTTAGTTGTTCAACAAAAAGATCATTCAAATTGAAGTATTTGTCTATTACAGTTACAAGTTTAGTTATGATCCTTTATCAGCAAAAGCAGATTTTGTAAGTGTAAGGAAAAGTAAACTGTAAAGAAAGAGATAAGAGCACATGATTTCAGGTGATTGATTGCATTACTCAGAAAATAGGTGGCCTTAGGTCACAGTGCACCATAGAATATGAAGCTTTTCTTCTCCACAGTCAAAACCTTAGACAATTCTAATGGAGCCAAAACTGCTCTAAGTACTGAGTATTTCACACCAGTCATCTGAAGGGCTGAACACTAAAAAAGTTTTTATGTATTCCCTAGATCCTATAATTTTGATTGGATTCTCAGCCTTGTGAAACCACAAATACCATTTGGAAGAAAACATGGTTTTCCCTCCTGAGTTTTGACAGTTTCCCTCCCTGCTTCCTGTCCCCATATCTGGAATTGGATAGGGAGTTTCAGTACTTATCATCCTTTTCTGCCCCATATTTCACAAAGTGATGTTAAGTCAGAGATCACAGCTGTGTTTTCAGAGAATTTCTTTGTTCTGTGTCAAGAGTCAAGAGTTTAAGTATGTGGTTAGTAGAAAAGTTATGAAGAAAACCACTTTTGCTGAAAACACTTTCATTCTCTTGCAACGTTTTCCTTTCCTCTGACAACATTCTTAATATAAATATGAAAGAAAAAGGGAACCTAAGATTTCTTCAGTATAAATTGCTATGGTGTTTTGTCCTTCTTATTCCAGATATATCAGTAATTTTGTCCAGCATTACCTTACATATATTACACATAAATCACACACAAGTTTATAAAAGTGTATGTAAGACAGACTCAGTATCTCAAACAACTATTTCCTATCACAAGTCCATAATAGACAGACATCCGTCTCAGGTCTGAAAAATCCTACCTTTTCACCTGAAAAAACATGTATTACTTACATTCACTGCCACTAATGTTGAGGCAGAGACCATAATCTGGATGATATTTTTCTGAAAACATGGCACCTGTACTTTTCCCTTCCTTGCTGAACAGTTTCTTATGAACAATCCAAAATTGTCAGCTTGTATCTGTACAAGCCCATTGAACCTGAACTTCCAAGTAATGCCTCAGGCTATAGTTTTTTGGTACTCCTAAAAACCAAGTCATAAAGCTAATTTTAAAATATTTTGTGCAGTGAATGCTCCCTATACCTTATTTAAAACCTTGAACTCCAACCACTCACTGTAGCTTTGCTTCTTTTCTTCTGCCTGGTTGCTCTTAACTTATTCACTTGTGGTTAAAAATTATGGTTCTTAGGAGTTAATGTACTATCCAAAGGGAGAGGGAAATGGATATTTTAGAATAACTAGTTTTCTCCCTGTCTGGACACCTGCTGTTTGTGTAAAAGGCTACTCCTCCCCAATAAATCTAGGGATCTGAACTAAAGATCTGACCCTTATTATATTCCTTGTTCCATTATTGCAAGAAGATTGCTTGATTAAAGAATATTTATTCCACTGTGATCAAGTGTTTTTTTTGTGTTTTTTTTTTTTTTTTTTTAAAATGTCTCCTTTCTTATTTTAATCCTTGGAAGAAAGACATTGAGATTAATAAGAAGACATCCTGATAGATGATTGATAGATAGATAGATAGATAGATAGATAGATAGATAGATAGATAGATAGATAGATTAGATACATACATACATACATACATACATACATACATACAAACATACGTACATACAAACATACATACATACATACATACAGATATACATGTAGTTACAGTTATACAATTTCTCATGTGCTACATAGCTTGCTTTACTACTGATACCAATACACTGATTTCTCCACTACTGAGCCAGAAAGCTGGATAGTAATTTTGTAGGTCAGTATCCAAGAGATGGGTCAGAATTTTGTGACAGAATATAAGTGAACAGTAACTTAAATTTTCACTTCTAGGTAAAGCTGTGTCACACATTGTGGAAAATGATGCTTACTGATTATAATTTTTCTGCATCCAGAGCCTATCAATGCCTATTATTAAGGACCATGAAGACATGAATGAGAAACACAATGCACTTGCTATCGGACTGATTGTGTTGTCAGTCAGCCTCTAAGGATCTTAGAATCTTCAGTGAACATAGTAATTTGATTTTGCCAGAGAGCTGATCAGAGCCACCTCCTTTGTTCAGTATTTGAGGAGACAGTGTACATCTCTTTTCCTGATGTGACATTAATCCCAAATTTTGGGCAGCTGATTCTGAAAAGAAAATACCAAGTTGATAGAGAATGAGTAATTAGACAGATTATTAACCTCATGAGAGCCCAAAAGTCAATCCTTCAGAATAATTTCATCTGAAAGTTGTAGAAAATTAATTTTTATTAAATAAGTGGCCAAATGCAGAATATATTTGGAACCACCTAGAGATCACTGAATAGACAAATCCAGAAATGTAGATTTCTTTATTGAATTCAATTATTTTTCTCTTAGACAAAGAGAAAAAAAGCATTCACACCATTAACAAAGGGCAAGGTATTACAATAGGTGATTTTAAAAAATATTGTTTAGTGATATGTAGTCCATTATTCATAAGGAGAGTGATATATTGAAAGGCATATACGAAGGTGACATTGTGCTCTCGTATGGGGATAAATGGTCATATTATAAAGTCTGGAGTTTCTTGGTGGTAGTACACAAGACCCATTGTACAGGTATGACTTCTCTTTCTTTAATGAAGACTAGAAAGTAGTAGACTCTCAAATACCAAGCTTAAAATACTAAATCATACATGCATTCTCAGTGCCCATATATATTTTTATTATTCCTGTGAGAACAGTAGCTTCATTTTTATTTTCTGTTATTTAACTTGCTTAGCTTATATGAAAAGGTAAACTTTCTTAGAATAGTCAAAGCTGCTAATTGCTGATTTGTAGACAGACATGTTACAGTAATGATGGTAATACCTCCATTCACTTCTTGTGTATATGAATAACAAGGTCTACAGTGACCTGTATCCTGGACAATATCCCTTGGTGTCACTTTATCTTTCCCATTTTTTCAATTTCGTGTTATTTTTTTTATAAGGTTAATATATATGAGATATCTGAAAGTGAATTACAGTCATAAAATAGTATTCATTCAGTAGTGACTCCATAATGAAGGAATATTTCTGTGAGAAGTAGTGGGCAAAGTGTACAGAAAAGCAGACATGACTTCGTGATCTGCACACAATCCCTAATACTTTTTGCTATCTGGAACAATCCAAGTGGGAGAGCAGAATTGCCCATCCTTTAATTAATCCCTTTTTCTACTTGTAGACAGTTTGACTACAGGAAGCAGTGTTGTATCATGGTGCAGAATAGTGCAGGCTTTGGTACACATGCCACTGTTTTGAACACAAAAATAAGATGGCTAATTAGCATATCTAAATTTATTTTGCATAAGAATGAAAACTGAGAGATGGACAGTGTAAAAAAAAAAAAAAAAAGGAAAAAATGTAATATTCACTTCTTGACATTTTCTTTGAGAGAGTAAGACACTTCCTCACATCAGTTCATAACTTTGTTCCAGCTCTGTATATTCCTAGTCTTGCTTTCCCTGAATGAATTGATTTTCATTCTTCATTCCGTTTCAAGTCAATCAAATTATTTTTTTTTTTTAAATCCATTCTTACATGAAATTACCTGTACTGGGTCAGATCAAAGGTCTACCTACTGCAGCATCCTGTTCCTGACAGGGGGCCTAGGAAAGAGTATAAAAGCAGAGCAAACACAAAGTGATACTTTCCTAGAACAGTCTCCTCATTTCTGGGGATTTATGATGCAAAGTCTAAAGGTGGTAGGTTTTTATGAACTTGTATTCAATATGTTTTTCTTCCATTTCTTTCCTGGTTCTTTTTCTGATCCTAAACAGGCATTTGGCAACAACAAAAAGCTGTGGTAGCAAAAACCACAGACAAAAATCACGGAATACTGAAGAACTGTCCTTCTGTTCCTGGAACAGTGTAGTATACCTTTCCTGTTCAATCTGTTCACTAGTGGAGAAAACATGCAAGGTAGCTTTCCTGAAGTATCTTATGATAAGAACCATAAGATAAGTTGGCAAACAACATTTTAAATGTCAGTGGCCCAGACAGGGCTTTGTAGTTCACAAGAGTGGAGCTGCCTCGCTAGAAATGACTGCATGACTATGGTCAGAACTCTCTCCCCTAGCTGTCCTTGTGTAAAATGGACAATTGTGCAATTGGTGGACAATTCTTTCTAACAAGACTTTTGTGTCTCAAATATATCAGAGAATACCATGTACCTAACCACTCTATTCATATTATTATAATGAAGAAAAGCAGTTTTGCCAAAGTCTATTTTATTTCCACTAAAAATTGTACCCAAGAAGAGAGATAATACACAAAGACTAAACCATATTACAAAAAATAAATAAAAAAAATAATGTCAAAGTAAGGGTGATAAATGGTAATGGAGGGAAAATGGTAGAAGTACTGTCTTGGGGGTTTTTGCTTGCTTTCATTTGGTGTTTGTTTTAAATCCATGGTGCCTACTGTCGAAATCACATCCATTTGCAGGACCATGTGTGAAAATAACAACTATGTTATGAAAATATATTCCTGGAATTTATATGAATATATACACAGCACATTTTTTTCTGCATAAATTCTCATTCTCTGTTATTTATCAAATGTTCTATGGCTTGTTTTAAGAACATATATTATGAACAGTGAGATTTATTTTAAATAAGCACTTGCTTACTTGTCCTTCTTCAAATTTATTCTTGCCTCATTCTTGCCTACCACTCTTTGTTATCCTACTACAGTTAGTTAAAAATACAAATGGAATATCTCTATGCTGTCCCTACTGTCATTTCTTGTCCAAATAAATGAAAATACAATATACATATTAATACATTTACACTTATGTTACAACATATACATTGTGTACATCATTAATAATCATTAGAGATAAAACATTTCATCCCTTGCTTTGGAATGTCTCAGTTTTCAATGTAGGCCTAACAGACCTCTACACTTTTGTATAGCTGAAGGCATATTTCAATACTGCTTCCCAGTAAGTATTTCTTTCAAAACATCAGTGGTCCTCTCGTTGTTTCCTTTCTCTTGATGGATGCGAAGAGACTTTTCCTGTCATTGTCTAATTTAAACTGGCTCATTATATTCTTTCTCTTTTTTGGACCACTGCCTGGAACAAGAACATTCTTGTCTTATTCTTTGTTTTTCTGACTGTACTATAACTGAATTCTGGTGTAACTTTTTAGGCATTTTTCTCTATGACTGAGTCAGTAATCTGCGGAGAGAGCCTTTCTCTCCTCTGTCTACCTTTAACCTGTCCTTGAAGAGTCCGGATGTCTCAGTCATTTATTTCTAGCTTGCTCCAGCAGATGAGGCTATGAAGCTTCTTTTTGTCATTGGGATTGTGCAGCAACCAGTCATAGGAGAACCATCAACTGACTGCTTCAGTTCTTCTTAGGGTAGATATCTTCATTTTTGCTTATTAGACAATTTTGCCAGGGAAAGCTGTTAGCTCAAGAATGAGAATGTGATTGGAGAAAAGCACCTTGTCAAAGAAGGGAAGGAATAATCTACCCAAACCTGTTTAAGTCTGTTAACAGTCTAGTCACAATCAACTAAACACTTTTTATTCTAGCTTTCACCAATGGTCAAATATTCCCTTCTGCAGATCAGACCTTATACCTAAAACCCCTCACATAAAAGGACTGCCTGCACTCCTTAATCCTTGTCACAAAAGCCTTTGCCACATTTCTGTCCAATATACATTAAATTTGTTATATATAAAGAGATGCCAGTAATAGCATCTTTGCTTGCCTTTGAACTGATGAACATTTCTGCCTTCATTTCTTGGGAAGTATGTCTTGACTCTTGAAATGAAATCCTGCATTTTTCTTCCTGGAGGTGCTTGTTTTATCTCAGACATTCATCAGCAAATACACTAGATTGTCAGCACTTTGATTTCCAGATGTTCATCCATGAGTACATATCAAATAAAATCATATGAGAAAATTACATCAGTAAACAGGTTTTGCCTGCGCTGTCTATGTTTAAAAGGTGAGTAAACATGTCATGATGTAGCAGTTTCTACATGTGGATAGAACATATATAAGTTTCTTTAGCAATTTTACCACTGCATCTTATAATTTGGAACACCTAGTCCCAAGTCTGCTTCAGCAGCTGCTTTTGACTTGCCTTCTCCCAGAATTAGGAATTTGGATTGGACAGAAGATTGCAAGGCTCAGCCATGGGAGCCTAATTTGAATTGCCCATGAGATATATGTGTTAAAATCTAATATATCTGCAAGTATTTTAAAAATAATAGTTGCTGCTAGAACATTAGTATAAATATTTGTCCAGGCAGTTGGTTATAGCATGTGGCAGAGTCTTACTGAACCTCTGAGGGATTTATTTTCACTGCGTCTGCCCCTCTCAGTCTTGATAGGGGTTAAGAGATTGTATGCTCTGGATATTTTCACACAGAGAGCTGAATAACTGAAATAGGTTTCAGGATGGTCTGGCAAGAAGAAAAAGAGAGGAAATTTTTGTTGTTTAGTTTTACAGTTCAGTGGTTCCTTCCTCAATCTAAAAGGATAAAAAAAATTATATAATGTGCAGTAAAGAAGAGGAAATAATGAAGCTCAGAGACTGCCCTGTGTAACAGTAAAGCAATCAGTTATTCTAGATGTCATTAAAAATACTAGAGTGCAGGGTACCAAAAGCATTATGCCATTCCTTACACTTTATGTTGCAAATGGTATTGCTAACAATGTAAATTTTGGTTTTCATGGCATGTCTTCCATCTCTTTAAGTACTTTATTTTAACACTGTTGACACCTTAATATTGCAAGTCAGGTCTTATCAACCAGCTTAGAGTATGGATGTGCCAATACATTTAACTTCATTAACCTTTTATTCTTCCCAGATTAACAAAAGAAGAATAAGAAATTAAAAACCAACTGTAATGTTGTTTGCACTTCCTTACGCTATGCAGAAATTGAAATGAAGCAGTGAAAATAATAGATTGTGTGGTTCTGATAAAGTATAGTTGGCTATGTAAATCTGTGATCAGTTCATGTTACAAGACAGAGGTTAAAGTCGTTCAGTGTATCTCTAGTGATGCCAGTGGTCTTAGCTCTCATCACTTAGTTAATGTTTTATTTGGTTTGTTCTAAAATCTACCCTACAGATTATGATACAGCAAGAGTGTTCACTTATTTCCAGGATTGCAGGTAATTTGGAATTATAATGGGCATGCATGGCATCATTTACTTGTTATTTCACCCTGGCCCCCACTGCTGTTTGCCCACATTCAGAAGTGGATGTGTGATACTGACTCTGTAAAGACATTGTCAAAATGAGTATTTGACTAATAAGTTGATAGACAAATATATGCATGCCTTAATTTTCTATCCAGCTTTACAGACACGTAAGTAGCTTTGCCTTTACTATTTTTTTATTTCCCACACCTTTTATGACCTCTATACATGGGAACATAAATCACAAATACATAAAATGAAGGCATTCACAAATGTGTGTGCAGTCACAAACATAAATGCACAGTAGATCCTCATAAGGAAGTGGAAAGAGAATGGGATGGATGTGGAGGAAGGGGGAATGGGATGGAATTCTGGGTGTTTCCTGTGCATACACACATGCATGTGAGCATGCACACAACATGCACAGACATAATTCTCCACTACCTGCTTTCTTAATAATCACAAACAATGTCTCTGTTTATCACAGGGGGTTATTTTTTTTCAGACTTTGTTTGATACATCACTTTGTACCTGGTGTTAATATTTTGCTCCAAATGCCATATCTTTTATCTTTTGTTTATGGCGATCTTCACATTCATTTCTCAACCAAGGTAGTCACTGTGAGGAGAGAAGGCATTGATCTTTAATTACTTTTCCCTTTATAATGTATACTTTTTGACTTTAAGAAAATGTACAGACTGTGAAAGAGGGAAATTAAATTAGAGAAAGTAAAAAAAAAAAAACAAAAAAAAACCCTTCATACTTTGGTAATTCTTTCCAGGAATTTGAACAAGAACCAGCCCTTTTCATCTTTTAGCAGATGTGGCTTTAAATAAGAAACAAGTTCATTAATTTGTCTTTGGGTGGGACATTTGTATACTAGTTTTGAATGCAAAAAGGCTGGTGGAGAAGCAACTTGGGAAAAGAAGGTATGAGTTTGGAAATACAAACAGCAAGGCTCTTTGCATAAACTTACAATAAATTCACCTACAGCCCTAAAAGACCAACCTATCAGATAAATTATTGCTATTTAAAGAGTTCAAATTCTAACTTTTGTTGAACAATAGTTACCTGGACAGGTGAAACAAGGTCTATGTTCTGTTTAGTAATGCTGCCAGTGAATAATCAATTTTTCTTGTGCTAATACAAATGAACAAGAGATATTGGCCAAACAATATCTTCCCTCTTTTCAATCTGAAACACTGTCTACATAAATTCTGAAAAATCTGAATTTCTAGATAAACATTACTAAGACTCTATTACATTGTCATTTTCTTTCAGCTCTTCAATGCGATCTTATCTTTTCTTCTTAAACTTATTCCTATTTAAAGTGTGTGTGCATGCGTGCATGTTTGTGTACATGCATGTGCAAGAGCGTGCATGTCTGTGTATAAGCTTTTAATGGTACTGCATTCTACAACATGAACACAATTTGCTTGCTCAATATTGCTTTGTTTTTTGGTAAATCTTATGATTTTATATTTTAGTAAAATGGTCAACTGAAATTATACACATCACATTATGGGAAATACTCTAGTCATCACTCTGACATTGTGAAAAGCAATGATAAATCAGTCTGCTTGTTAAAAGCTTTTGAACCCCAACACAAATGAAAATTCCAATGGGAGCTTGAGAGAAATAAGAGTGGAAAAAGTCACGACAAGAAGTCTATTAAGATTTCATATGAATTCATGCTGACAGGCTTTTTGTGCTTAATTATCTGCTAATAATTTTTATGCATCATTCAGAATTCAGTATAAAACCACTTGTATGGGCTGGGGTAGGTGTAACGGTACATCACATTGGACTTTGTCCCAGCTTTAGGGTGGTTGCCTGAATGCACATGATAATAAAAAAGAATTTGAGTACTCCACCAAGGGTTCAATGTATTCAGTTATTTCCACATTCAGTTGATTTGAAGAACAGAGGTCTAGACAATCCTGTTATTTTCCAGTCATTTTGTATTCACCAGAAGTAATCTGGTTCTAATGAATACTCTATTCTATTGTACAAGTGTCTGGTGTATTTAAGGAAGTAATGGCCCTACTAAATAAGAAACATATTGAGCTGCTCTTTTTAGTCTTGATGCATGGAGTTATGTCTTAGGTGATGAGCAGCTGGGTACCTGTGAAGGTGAGAAAGACAGACTTAGAGAGAATCAGTTAATTCTAAAATTAACTCACAATGCATTATGTCATCATCAAACAAAATATGAATCCTCTTCTGGCTATTGCATGTTATCTGGGTATTCAAAGTAAGACATCACAGTTCATAAAAATTGAGTTTTGCTTCAGAAGCACAAAAAATTTTGCTCTACTGAAGTCAGACCAAAACCCAAATAATTTATGCTTGATTATGTGAGAAGAATTTGACTCCAAAGAAAATTACTACAATACTTAACCAGTTTAAATGAAATATAAATAAGGTCAGAATATAAATCTGAATTCCATTCTACCCATTCCCTTAAGTTAACACAATTGTGGACAATACAGAGCTGAAATTCTAGGTAAAGTTCAAGTTCCCGAACTACTTCAGGCAATTTTTGTGGAGTATCACTCTTTTGTGAATTAAATTCATATTTTTTATTACTCCAGGAATTGACAGGCCTAATTGTTTTGGAAAAATTAAATATCTCTGGTGCGGAAACTTGCAAGACTAACACAAAATCATCATCTGTTTTTGAAGGTGCTTTTTATGGGACAAGCTCCTGATGGGGCAGCCTCTGACAGGACACATATATCTCTCCATCTGATATCACACGTGCATGAGTGGGATTTGCCCATGCTTTCTGATTACTCTGGTAACAAAGATAGCTCCAATGGAAGATTCAAACCACTTAAAATTTGAACCTTCCTATCCTAATCTCCCAGGACAGATTGGTTGGGGCTCTGAGCAACCTGGTCTAGTGAAAGGTGTCCTTGTCCATGGCAGAGGGGTTGAAACTAGATTATGACCTTTATGGTCCCTTCCAACCCAGGTTATTCTGTGATTCTATGATGATTCTATGATTATTAAATTAATCAGTCTGCTCTTGCAGAATTATGCTACTGAACATATAACAGTGCACAACTTCACTGTTTCTTTCTGATAAACTAGACCATGGCTGAGGATAGTTTCCTGCAATATCTAATGTTGTGGACACTTCTGATAAATCTTTGTGCTTTTTCAAACAGTTATTAAAGACAACTTTTCTGTTTTCTAGACAGCTCTTTCCCATATACTCACAAAGACAGTGGATACTCTTACAGGGTTAATTTTCCTAGCTTTTGGTTTTAGATTCATAGAACATATTGTGTCCAACCTTAATATTTTACACTGTAAGCCATATCATCTTTTATCTTTTATTTATAGTGAATCTCATATTAATTTCTCAATAGCAGCTGGCACAGCAGGAGGGACAAGTCATTGATCTTCCAATTTATCCACTACTCTTACATATCCTGAGGTCGATGCAGTCTAGAGAGATTGATGGGCTCGGGCAGAAGAACAGCAGCTGTGTGTTTCTCATGCATGAAAATCAACAACAGGAAACCAAAATTTGACAATTGACAGTAATATCAGCAACCTCAATAATACATATAACAGGATGGTCTTCAAAAATTTAATGGAATATTGGGTATTCCATAATGAAAAACTGGCGATGTAAGAGTGTCTGTATATAGGTCTGTGAGACTTGTTTGCAACAGCTAGGTAAGAATGCATACATACAGACACAAAATGTGTATGTATTATTTCCTCTAACTTTACGAGTAATTGGACTTCACTTTAAGATGTGACTTGTATCTTAGAATCATTCCTACAGCCTGATAGACACAGGCCTCTGAAGAATTACACAAGCAGAAGACTTCTTTATTATTATATATTGTTAGTAGTTGCGCAACAGGGTTTGACAGGTCCTGCTGTAACACTTACACTTTTTATCTTTTCAGAAATAGGAAATTGATCTTCATTGTTAACAGTTATGAACCACTTATTAATCCTACTGTCCAAGATCAGTTCTGTCTCCTATCCTTGGTTATATGCAGTAACAGGGAATTCCAGCCATCTAACGTTTACTCCCAGTTGAATAAATGTGCTGAAGGCAGGTTATAGGGCTTTGCAGATACAATTTTAAACACAAACTTCATCGGCTTTCTCTCCTGAGTGTGTCTAAACACGGAAGTGTTATTCTACTTAAAGGAAGAAGTATCTTATCAAAAATTTGGTTGGCTAAGATGTACAGAAGTGAAGCTGACTCATCAAGGCACTCTGAGCAGCAACCATTGCACAAACCCACATTATGAAAAGCTACAGAAAAAACTGTAGCTTGTGCTTCTAGTTATACAATATATAGGAAGTCAATGTCATGTTTACTGACTTTTCTCCTATGTGACTTCAGTTGCCTGGGTTCATATCTCTTCCTCTTTTGCTTGCTGTCTTTCAATCACCCAGAAAAACAGCAACAGTTGCAGTCTCATCACTGTGTTGTAGCTTTATGACTATGCAACCCATGGCTCAGATGGGGGAATCTGATTAAAACTAAAGGGTTTGGATTCAAAATCAGCTCTCCATCTGGTGACCTACTAATCAGAGAGAGAGAGAGAGAGAGAGAGAGAGAGAAATGGCCCATGGCATGGCATGAACAAGACAAGGGGACATATTAAGACTAGAAAAATCTACCTTATTGTCCTGTTATAGTTGCCGTGACCAGTTTGTCACTCTGTAGGTGTGGCCAGGGCTGTGTATTCTACACCCTCTGTGTCATTTCCCATGAACTTGTAACAATGGATCATTTGCAGCAGCTGCCCGGGGCACACCTGGCCACTCAGGCTACAAGCTGGGTGTTTAGGAACTCTGTGAGATAAGGTAGTTTTCCTGTCTTCACACCAATGGTTCAGGTGTGATAATTCCCCTCCGGGGAGTCATTAGCACCTTCACATCCAGCCTGAGGGGTCATATCTGCTAATCAGCCATCAAGGAGTATCCCACAACTCACAGAGTAAATCACCCATTGTGAAACTCCTCAGTCTGGGGAAGGTACTGGGAATTCCCATTTGAGCCTGAGTGTATATAATCTTGGGGTTCAGGGACTTCTGGTACTACTAGTGGGTTCCAGAGGAGGACCAGGATGTCAGCAGGACTATGACTGCCACTCTTGACTAGACTGTGACCATCATCCTCACCAAAAGGTTTCTTCTTTCCTTTTACTTTGTACTCATGGGGACCATGTGGTGCTCAGCACAGGGGTTGGTGAGCTCCATTCTGTTCATGCCCCACAGTGCTGGGTTATGCATCTGTTTTTGTGGGTCAAACTTTATTTTTTTTCTCTGTATCATTGTACTTACTGTGATCTTTTTATTAAATTGTAATTCTGACTTGTGATCTCTTTCTGAGTTGGGTTAATTTCTCCTGCCAATTTACCTTTAAACCAGCACACTTGTTGATGGAGCTATTACTTGTGCTCTGAAGGTGTGATCACAAATATCATACCTGAATTAGACTTAGGAGCACTCTGGAATTACATGCATGGTTGAATTTAGAGAGATGCTGGGGACACCTCTGTCCTCTTTGGAGCTGCATCCACTGGTGACAGTGTTCAGCTACATATTACTTCTGAAATAAAAACTAACCTAATACCCTATAGGTAGGTCCTGAAAAAATAAAAAATGAAAGGAGTATAGTATCTTTCTAACAGACATTTTAAAAGCTGCAGAAGGAAAACTCTCCTATTACTCAGGGTGTTCTTTGGTGTCTTATGAAGACTATGGAGGCACAGACCTATTTCCTTTAGTGGTCCGTGAGGTAGTGTTTGCATAAAATGTGCCATGTGACCTGTTGAGTGATATGTAGTAATCCTGCTGCCTTAAAAAAACCTCACAGTTTTAATAGCTATAGTAAACAGAATATCTTACTTAAAGGTTACAGCAAAAAACTATGAAGGACTTTACAATATAGCACAGAAATTGCAAGAAACTACTGAAAGCTATTTTTCTATTTTAAATTTTTTGAGACTATAAAGACCATTTATTTTTAGAAATTCAGACTCCTGTAAAGAGTCCCTGCATTTGAAGTGTATTTACTAAGAAAGGATAAGAAGCCTCTGCATATTTACCCAAATCGAGGAATGTGCTTAGGCTGGGTTTTTTTTGTTTTGTTTGTTTTTGTGGGGTTTTTTTGTGCTTTGTTTTGGTTTTGTCGAGTTTTTATTTATTTATTTATTTTAAACATTTGATTATATTATTACATAGTGGCTTCATATGGGACTATAACGAGAAATGTTGATAAAATGAGAGAGACTTTTTTCATAGTACAGACATAAACAGTAATAGAAGTGTCAGAGATTTCACAGGAGAGACTGCTTTTAAGATATTTCTTTCTCAGTTTTTTTGTATTTTATTTTATTTTATGAAGTTCAGTAATGTCCTGGGTGCTTCAAGTACAGGTAAGATAAATAGTGCATTTACCCTGATGCCTAAAATCCTGGAAGAGAGGCACTCAGAGAAAACATTAATGGAGAAAGATAGACAATACCTTTATTGGGAGTTCGGAGGCTTTGGAGCCTCCCCTGGGCCTACAAAATGAGTGTTGTTTCAACAAGGATCTCTGCATCCAAAAATTCCCAAAGAACCATGCCCTCAGTAAGGTTACAGTTTTTATACTCTTCCAAACAATTAACATATTAGATATCTATAACCAATCTTCTTTTCTAATTCCCTCGGTGGTCCACCCATCAGGGTCCTGAGCTATGCCCCCTGGACCACCTCCAACGGTTTCTGGGCTCTTCTATTGTTTTGACTTCAAGTTATCTTGCAGGTGTCTCTGAAAAACATCATGACCTTCAGAGAGCCTGAGAATGTGTGAGAAAATCCCTTTAGTAACTTCTAACACCACTTAATATGTGAGCAAGAAAACCTATACTTCTAAACTCTAAAAATCTACAAAATACACATCAAACCTTTAGGCATCAAGCACACCAAAATGGTGTCTGTCTTAAGGTGCTTACAATCTAAATTCATGCAGTGGCAAGAAGAAAGAGCATAACAAAATGGAGTAACGGGGGAAAGACAGGGACTAGCTAATTGAGATTGTCTAGTAGTTCTGAGATGGCATACATGCTTCACAGTACTTTTCTGTAAACTTACAACTGCTCCTCTAAAATGCTTTTCAGGTTTTGTTGGGGGGGAAAAACCAAACATACAAAAAACCAAAACAAACAAAAAATAAATACCTTTATATTCGGTTGAAGTTTGTTTTCCATTATCTTTGTACCTTTTTCCTTACAGATGTCTCAGCCCAGGAGGATGTTCAGAGTTGCCTGGGCTGTCACTTCTTTTGAAGTGGACTTGGAAAGGAGATTCCTGCATCACTGGTATTAGCTATCTCATTTGATACACAGAGAACTTATTAGGGTCTCTCACAAACGTCTTGGAACTAATAAGGTTTCCGACAGAAAGGCTGAAATATTGTTCCTCTTATAGACAGAAAATACCTTCTGTTTACCATATCTCATATCTTCTCCTTTAATCATTCTTCAGCATGAATTTTATAATAGGTAGGGGATTAGCATGCATAGTGCAATGCCATTGGTAGTCCTTTGTGCTCAGGGTACATCCAAAGATTATGTGTAGTGAAATTAAGCTGCTACTGCATATCTGGCAACAGACATATCATGAACAATTAATATACAGATGCTTTTTCTACACCTATGACACTGTCAATTTATTGTCCCAGTTCCTAGTATCATTCCTAATATCATCCCTTGCAATGTTCTGATCAGCTTCTATTCCCTCCTGTTGAAAGTCATCAATTAATTTCTTTAGCAATCACCTTTTTTTGTTTTGGTGAGCTCATTACTGAAAATGTTAGAGGTAAAATTTGTCCTAAGACTCTTGAAAAATTCCCAATGTAACATTCTATCTATACCACAGAGTGCTGTGTTTTAAAGAATGTCACCCAACATGCTATACTTTTGCAAGTCCCAAATGACCTTAGTTATTTGCAAACATGAAAATATCTAAGTAACTGTAAAAAAAATTTATTTTTTTTTTCTTTTAACAAATAGCCAATTCTTTAAAGCAGACACAACAGCCTTGTATTCTGGCAGTGTGCTATTCTGAAACTGGAAAAAATCTCTTGTTAATACCACTGCATGTGTCAGGTCAGGGCAGCACCTTGCAATAACAACATAATGGGGGCATAGTGTGGGGTATTGTGATGGTGAACCTTGGGGAAATAAGTTAGAATGATAGCATAGGCTCTTATATATATATCTATATAGGTATCAATAGATATAGATATATATTCCAATTCTTTTGCCTGAGGGAAAGAGGAAGGTGCTTATATCAAAACCAGAGAGACACCAAAACTGCATTTTCATCTTTCTGGCTCACTCTTTTTCTTCTTATCTGGATTTTTTCTAAGAATGCTGCATTTGTTCAGGACTCTGTGAGAGTGCATATAATAAGTAGAGGAAAAATAGTAGCATTATGAAATTATTTTAGTGTGATGGTTTTTTGCCAGCAAAGAAGCAAGCAGGTAAGAGCAGATTTGATTTTCACAGCTAATTTTACCTTTCCAAAACCAGAAAGTTTCTACTCTTCTGCCCCCTACCTCAGTGGTCCTCTGCTTTGTCTTATACAACTCAGATGCTTTCAGATCACATTTCTCTAAGGCTTTTGAAGTTTGGTCTGGCTACCCTTCTCCTCTTTCAGAGTATTTAATTCAAAGTGTTTTCTTACAAATGTGGAGAATGACAATCTCATATATATGTGTGTACATGTACATGTGTGTTAATATCATCAATAGTTAATAATGTGCTACAAAAAATTAAATCACAGTCTGTATTAGTAGAAAATGGGATGATAGCAAGGTGTGGGGTCCTTGGGCAAATGCTCATCATGTTCCTGATGCCATGCAGTTGCAGCACCAGAGAGAAGGAAGGAGTCTCAGAAAGGTGCTGGCAAGGAGCACAGGCTACCAGGTCTTACCCTTAGCTCCACAGAGACCCTGGCCCTGCAGTCCCCCTACACTTTCAGAAAACAAAGCTGTTCAACCCTTACAAAGACTTGGACTTAGCTTACTACTGCTGGTGACTCAGAGGGAAAGAAGTTTAAAGTAAGAGTAGTAGGATCTAATGCTCAATTCAGAAAGCAGTGACAGTGCCAAAATAGATAAAAATAGAATGAAATACATTTTGCTATGTTCTTTTAGAAAACAGCTGACTGCAATACTTGCTCACTACTGAATTTGTGTGGTAATATCTTGTCTCTTGGCCCAGACAAAGGAGGACCAAGTAGATACATTTTGAACTTGGATCTGATAGCTAATTCATGAATTATATCAGAAGGAGATCAAGGAGAGATGGATTTATCCAAGTGTGGGTCCATCTACTGCACTCCTCACTACACCATATGATCACTTACTGCAGTGCACTAAACTGTAACAACGTAGTGGCATCTGCTCTTTTTCCATCTGCCTCTTTACTAGGTTAGAAAACATTGTGTATTGGATGTACTGCATTGCATGAACTTCCTTTGAGATATATATATATAAAAACAGAAAAAAAATAGACACATTTATCTATTGATAGTTTTGAATTTTAAAGGGAAAATTGGTAAGTTATATATATAGTTCTTGTATTTCTTCAGTAGTAGGAGTAAAAGAAAGCATTTTCTGGATAAAATAAATTCTACACTATATAGTACACATATGTCCTAAGTAGGAAAGTTAAGAAAGTACTGCTCTTTTTTTTGTACCTAAAAGTGGGATTTATCACCTTGCGTGCAGTGAGCCAATCTCACATAGAGAGTTAAGGTATTTGTTTATTTCATATTTATGGCAAGATGGGACATAGGTGATACAGCCTCAAAGCCAGCACACTGATATTCAAAACACTGCACTTTCTATACATTTTAGCAAACAAAAAAATATTGATTCTATTGGCTACAAGTTACTTAGTTCTCTTACTGATTAGTATTCCACCATCTATTGGTTAAATGAGTCTCTCACTTCTCGAACTAATTATTCCTATGCTGAGTCTTTCTGTTCTTTTGAGTCAGTGGATTTCTTCAGTCAGTAGTTTATGAGTCAGTGGCCTCAATCTCCCTTTGCCAGAATTACCCAGCTGGTTCAGTATGCAGCAGCAGATTCAGCTCTGGACAGCAGGAGGCCAAGAGACTGTGAACTGGCACCAATCCCTTGCATTACAAAGGGCACAAGGACCTGTAGTGCCAGCTAGGTTACAAGAGATATAGCAGGAACCAATGACTCAGAAGGAGGACCCCAGACTATCAAGAAGAGTATAAAATCCCAGGTGATCCTTTGAATTTAAGAGGTCTTTTTCACTGACAAGCTTTCTCATTCCCTGTAATCCTCTAGGAAAATTGTTAACTATCTCTGACCTTTAACGTTTCACTATGGCTAGTGTCATCAGCTTCAAAAATATTCATTTTGTGAGTAGGAATGTCAGTTAAGAACCTTTCTGTGGTCAAAGAGTAGAGAGCTAGTTGTGCTCTTTACTGCATGCACTTCTGTGCAACAGAAGGAGATTCAAATCCTAAGTCAAAAAGACATGGAAATCTCTATTTCTTTATGGAATCCATTGAAGATTCCACAACAAAAATTTTGTGTATATGCATAAAGTGAAATTAGGCTTGATGTGGAAAAAAGCACAGATGAAAGGGATTTGGACTGCTGGTGGACAGCAAGGCTCAGTGTAAGTCAGCAAGTGCCCTGGCAGCCAGGAGAGCAAACCTCATCCTAGGATGCATCAGACACATCACCAGCTGCCAAAAGAAGGGATCATCCTTCTACTCTCAGACATGGTGCAGCCCCCCCGCCCCGAGTCCTGTGTGCAGTGCTGGGCCCCACAATTGAAGAACAATATGAAGATCCCTGGATGCATCCAGAGGAGGGTAACAAAGTTCATGAAAGGACTGGAAGGTGAGTCCTGTGAGAAGTGTCTGAGGACTCTGAGTTTGACTGGATTGAAGAAAAGGAGGCTGAGAAATAAACTGATGCTCTCTACAGCTTCCGTAGGAGGAGAAGTGCTGAGTGAGATGCTGATTTCTTCTTTGTGGGATCCTGTGACTAGGTAGCTTTTCTTTCCTGAGGAGCTGGTCAAACACTGTAACAGGGCTCTCAGAAATATGGTCAATGTTCCATGTCTGCCAGTGCTTTTAAAGGAGACCTTTGGTCTAGTGTGGGAAAACACCTGGACGATGGAGAAGAGATCTTTCTGGAGTGGATGCAGCTGTCAGCATAATGCTGCTGGGAAG
>JAWMRD010000085.1:37855796-37893708 GCA_035584875.1 Syndactyla subalaris
AGCCCAATACTGCATCTCTAGAATAAAAAACAGGAATGTGCCTGGTTTGCACCATGGAAAAGGTTCCACATCATCCCTCTGCCCCAGTGATCCCACAGGAGCCTATCCGGGACCTGCCACAGCTCCATCATCGCTGTCAGCACCTCCACAGCCAGCCAAGGCACGACATCGCCACTTGCTGCCCATAAATATAATTGCACCTAAGCGGAGCAGAAACTAATCTCATTCAAAAGTATTGATTACAAACTCCTTTGTCTGGCTCTTTTTTTTTTTTCCCCTGGATAGATAGACAGGGAGATGGACAGACAGACAGACAGATAGACAGAGAGACAGACTGATAGATAGAGAGATAGGTAGATAGGAGATAGATAGGTAGATAGATAGATAGATAGACAGATTGTAGTTAAGAACTGTTATCCTTTTCTATACATTTTCCCAATTAAAGTTTGTTCTATATATAAGGGAGTTGGGTGGTTAATTTTTGAGGAATAAGGTCTCTTTGTTCTCCTGGTCAACATAGGTATCTTTGTTTCCTCTAAGACAGAAGTTCACAAAACAGATCCTCCTAGAAGGTATGTTAAGGCACATGGAGCATAAAGAGGTGATTTGAGACTGCCAGCACAGCTTCAGCAAGGGCAAGTCCTGCCTGACCAACTTAGAGGCCTTCTGTGGTGGAGTGATTACATCAGTAGACAAGGGAAGGGCTATAGATGTCATTTATCTGGATTTCTGTAAAGTCTTTGGCACAGTCCTCCACAACATCCTCCTCTCTAAAACGGAAAAGAGATGTGTTTGAAAGGTGGACTGCTAGACGGATAAGAAAGTGGTTGGATGATCACAGTCAGAGAGCAGTGATCAATGTCTCAGAGTCCTAATGGACATCACTGACAAGTGGTGTCCCTCAGGGGTCCATACTGGGACCAGTGTTATTTAATATCGTCATCAACAATGTACATGAAGGGATTGTGTCCACCCTCAGAAAATTTGCAGGTGACATCAAACTGAGACTTGTGCTTGACACTCCTGAAGGATGGGATACCATCCACAGGGTCCTGGACAAGTTGAAGAAGCAGGCCCATGAGGTTTAACAAGACAAAGTGCAAGGTGCTACACCTGGATGGGGGCAATCCCTGGTATCAATACAGGCTGGGAAATGAATTACTCAAGAACAGCCCTGCTGAGAATGACTTGGGGCATGCTGGTGAGCGGCTGCACATGACCTGGCAATGCACACTTGCAGCTCAGAAAGCCATTTGTATCCTGGCCTACATCAAAACAGCCTGGTCAGCAGGTCAAAAAAGGTGATTCAGTCCTTCTACTCTGTTCTGGTGAGGTCCCACCTAGGGTACTGCATCTAGCTCTGGGGTCCCCAGCATGGGAAGGGTATGGACCTCTTTCAGTGAGTCCAGAGGAGGGCCACAAAGTTTTTTAGAAACATGGGTCACTTCTCCAATGAAAAAAGGCTGAGAGATTTGGCATTGTTCAATCTAGAAAAGAGAGGCTTTGGAATTATCTAACTGCAGTCTTTCAGTACCTGAAGGAAGTCTACAAGAGAGAGAGAGAGACACTGTTTACAAGAGCATATAGTGACAGGACAAGGGGGTAAGGGTTCCAGCTGAAAGAGAGGCAGGTCAGACTAGGTATTAGAAAGAAATTCTTTACTGTGAGGATGGTGAGGCACTTGAACAGTTTCTCAGAATCTGTGGGTGTCCCAGCCCTGGAAGTGTTTGAGGCTGTGTTGGATGGAGCTTTTAGCAACAGCCTAATGGGTGGCATTCCTGATCATGACAGGGAGCTTAGAGCTAGATGATCTTTAAGGTTCCTTCCAACCCAGGCCATTCTGTGATTCTATGTTTATCTTTTCTATGTCTGTAACAGGAGTAGTGAAATTTAATAAACAACTTCAATAATATTTCTTTTTTTCTGGTAGTACCAATGGCTTCTTTTTGGGCTGAAACCTCTACTATACTATATATGGCCACTGAAAACCTGGAGGAGCTGTCCTTTCAATGCAGCTTGCAGACTTCCTTTTCTTGGGCTGAATGTGGGAGTGTTTTGGTTTTTATCTTTTCCCTTTCACAGTGACAGGGAAGTCCTTAAATACAGACAAATCAGATAATTCTAAAACAGAACAGTACCGACTCCATAAACATCCATTTATGACAGAAAATAGCATAGAAAATGGAAACTGACACAATGAAAAATATCTTTTGGAAAGCGTTGGGAGAACCATGGCATATTTTTACAGTGTGAAATTGAAAGGATTAGAGAATAATTATGCTCCTGGCTCATGGCACATAAAATCACACCACTCCTCCTTGTTCTTTTAATCCTGTAGGTGAACAGAATTTGGCTTTTTTTGGCTTTGTTTATTTAGTTGGTTGTTAGTTTGGTTTGGTTTGGTTTGGTTGGGTTGGGTTGGGTTGGGTTTTTTTTTTATTTCTAGGTTTTGAAAAACAATGTTTGTCCTCAGTACATGTAAGATCTTTCCCTAATGCATGTGAAATATTTAATAGTTTAGAAAGCATGACAGAGCTAGTTATGTATTAATATTTTTCGAGCAGATCAGGGTGATACTATCATTTCTTATAGAACTACTTCATCATTTCTAGCCTGTGGCTTCTTTAGCAACGAGAATATAATAAAAACAAAGGATTTCCTGTAGTGTTTATCTGATTATGTAAAATTATAATATTACCTGCAGTTGTCCTCAGTAAATGGTTGAGTTAGCTTGACATTTTAACTTGGTTATTCAATGACATGCTTTTAAAATTCAGGCAAGTTAATAATATTTTTTTCAAGAGTTTGGGTGTTTTTATTCTTTAACAATGCAACCATCCATTTGTACACTGTTCAAAGGGAAAAGGAACACTTGTATTTCAAGATCTCACTCCGTCTTAGTCCATGTGCTAGACAGAAGCAAGTAAAGTAAGACAGTTCAGGTTCTCAGTTGTTAAATCAGGCAAAATTCTTGTATGGCTGCCACATGTGAAGTCAGGAATTAATGCTTCCTAGAAAAAAGTATTGAAGTCTCATTAGGGATGTGTTTATTTTGGCTACTTAAGGGAGTAGGCAAGTTGTAAATTTTTTGCAATGTTTCATGACTTTATTTAATTAGAAAATTCCAAATCCATCTGGATCTGTATAAACAAGAAAAAGCATGAAGGTGAAAGAGGGCACAAACACCTTAAAATGCACAATTTTTTTAATGCTAATTTTTTCCCATGAAGGCTGTGTGAAGGCATTTGAAGGGAAACAGATACACCATTTCTGATTCACACAGAGAGGAAGAGTTAAAATACTCATATTAACTTTCTTCCTTTTCCTCCCTTGTGCCCCCGGCTGCACCTATGACAAAATCTAGTAAAGAATTTTTGATTATTAAGAAAGATTTTTTGGCAATGAATGGAGAATCTTGTGTGGAATAAGCAGCATTACAAAATCTAGAGGTTCTTAAAATGTTTTTGGAGTTTCCTGAAGTGGTGGAGACCATTCTGTTTCTTTTACACCGTGGATTGCATTACATCTTACCAAACAGTAAAGATTAGAATTGCCCTTACAGGATTTTAGAAGATACAGTGAAAATCATTGTTATATAAAAAAATAACTCCATCTCTGAATTTCTATAAATCATTTTACACAATAAAACCTTCAAAGTACTGATCCAACTTATATAATGAATGGCTACAGGTAAGAATCTCCGCTCTGTATGAATTCATAATCCCCAACACAAATAAACTGCTGGCTACTGGCATGGTATCCATCAAAAAATTATTAGGAAAGTTTATGGCAACAAATCCTGTCATAAAAAAGTCACTATGCTTTTTGTTTGAAACAATATTGCCTCAAAAACGCATTTCAGCTATTAAAAAAAACCTCTTTACAAGATTTAATGTGTCTAGTGCAAGTTCTACAGCAAATTTTGTAATAAACTGCAAAAAAAAAATTGCAGTAGTTGAGTGAGTTTGACTCCTACAGTCGACAATGATTTAATGGTAACCAGGAACAATTTTTTCGTTAGGAAGGTTAAGATTCTGATGGTGAATCTAGATGTGTACTTCAGTTTTATTTAGATCTGAAAAAAAATAACACTTTAAAAACACTTTATTTTTTAAGAGAACTGTGGCATCCTTGTTAAAAGAATCAACTTGTGTATTTTCATGAACTTTATAATAGAGATTTATATAATTCACTATGAAAGAGAACTTTTCTTTCAATACACTTTCTCCAAGTTCTACCCATTCACTGAAACTTCTTTTAACAAACAGAAGCTAAGAAGCAATGTGTTATCAGAAACAACATGAATCAGGATTATGGGAGATTCTTTTCCCTTCAGCTCCTCTTTTAGACCTGTTGATTGGAGTAGTTGTGCTTTTCTTCTCTACAGCTAAAGTGACAGTGGTGGACAAAGGGCACTTGAAACCTGCAAAACCAATTTCAACATTTTTAAGTTAAATAAATTATAAAAGTTGAACAAAATCAGACGGAGTGAGGGAGGACGGAGACACACCCATCCTGGCATCACTGGATACTTGGACTGTGGGTTTCCCTCCCCAACTCGACCGTCTTCATCCGTGAGTGATCGTGAGTACCGCAGAAGGTGCTGTGAGGAAAAGAGGAGAGAGTGAGCCCGTTTCCTGCCCCTGCGGAGACGGGATTGCTGCTGCTTTCCTTCCGATTTCCCACGGGAGCTGACCTGGGCACTGTGCCTGCCATTCCCTTGAGAGGGAGCCCAGCCGGCGGGGCGCGGCATCGCCGCCTGCTGTCCCTAGGTATAATTGCATTCCCCCCCTTTTAACTGTGTGGCTTGCCCTTTGGGGGTTGGAGGGGTTTATTACAAACTGTTGTTGTTTGATTCTTTCTGGAGATATCTATATATATGTATTGTGGTTAAGAACTGTTATCCTTTTCATATTTTTTTTTTTTTTCTAATTAAAGTTCTGTTTTCTATATCTAAAGAAGAGGGATTATTTCTTGGCCAACATAGATATCTTAGTTCTCCCCTTGCTCTAAGACAGGATGCTACTGACTTGTTGCAGAGACAAGCTGGATGTTACCTTGAAGCTGCATCTGACTGGAGCCAAATTATGTGTTGAATTTAAGCTTCCCTGACCCTGACACTATCAAGGAAAGTGTGACACTGAGGGGGGGAAAAGCTGACATATGACCTCATGAGAAATTATTCCAATTGGAAAACATGCAAGATGTGAATGAATGGTCCTTGTATGAAAAAGACAATGCCAGGCAAACTTTGAATTAAAACATTTAAGTAATAAGATCATTACTTTTAGGAGTAAGTGGTTCACAAGAACCACAGCGAGAGCCGACACTGAGAAATTCCAATATCTCAGAAATTTAAGGTATAATTTGAGCTGTTCTCTATTAATCTTCATGTTCAATTTCACATGAGAAATTTTGCAAACCAAAAATAATAATTCCTTACAACGATCCAAATCTAGTTTAGCTTTGGGTTTTTTTTGTTTTTTGTTTTTTGTTTTTTTAAACAGGAACTGGTGAACTCAAAACCCATGGCTAAAAGTTGCATCCCCCAAATGTACATCTGAAGTTTTCAAGCAAGTAGATTATGCCTGTTATCTGCTGAATGTGTTTAAATAGAAGCCGGTTTTTCACAGTTATATTCTGAGAAATAAGTCTTTTTTCTCATTAGAGTGGACTACCAAAACATCTCTGTCCGCTATTTTCTAAGTTTGCATATAGCTACTATCCGAAGTTACTGCAGTCAAACAAAAACTTTCAGTGTAAAAACAATGCCCCTTGTTCTATCACTAAAGATGCTGGTAAAAAAAAATCTGTCTCCATCTTTCTTATAAGCCCCCTAAGTTGAAAGGCCACAAAAGGTCACTCTGAAGCCTTCTCATCTGCAGGCTAAACAACACCAATTCTCTCAGCCTTTCTTTACAGCAGACGTATTCCAGCCCTGCCATCATTTTTGTAGCCCTTCTCTGGATTCACTGTACAGGTCTGTATCTTTTCTATATTGAGGACTCTAGCATACACAGTCCAGCATACAATCTCTTCTCCTCTTAGAAATATGTTAAGGAAATTTTCCTGTAGGACCATTCAGATGCCACTCTGGGAGTCAAATTCACACAACCTGAGACGTCTTTAACTGCTGGGACCAAAGCCCATTCACAGCAGATGGCTCCAATGCACTGATGGGTGCCCCGCACACATCACATTCACAATGTCAGACAAGGTTCTCTTAACAGCTTAACCCTGGGTTTCCCACAGCAGAGTCTCAGACCTCTGGTTTCTTTAAGTTGTTAGCTTTTGTGAAGGGACATAACAACAGTTCAAGCTGTATGCCCCAGGGAGGGACCCCAAATAAAGGAATCTGTGGGGTTTTATACTGTTGCAATCTGTGTACCTGTTCTTCCTGCACCCTTCACACTCTGTGTATGCCTCTTGGTCCAATGGTTATATTTAGTTTGGAGTCTTCTCACTGCTCATTGAATCCTGCAAAGTCTCTGAGTGATTGACCACCCTCAGCCACCCAGTGCTGCACTACTGCTGTCCTTTGGTAGGAAGAATGTCAGTGTCCCTTTCCATCTCAATACCTGGGACTCCAGCCATTTCCCACCAGCCAGGGTGCAACTTTGCAGCTTGCACACCTAGCTATTTATACTTGGTGTGTTCTGTGTTTTCACAGTGTGCTACTCAGTTGTTGATTTATTAACAAGTTTCAGAATTATTCTCAGGTTTCAGATCCAGAGGTTTTTTTGTGTATAAGATTACATTAGTTATAGATACCTGTGCTTTCTTCAGTTTTAAGAAAATTCACTAAAGGTGTCCACCATGACCTAATAATCTCAAGGAATTGTTCTGTCCAGTAAGCAGTATCCTCATTCACATAGCTATGAAGGATCAATCACTATACATCTTGTGACTTTTTGCTTATTGCAACAGATTCTTATTTTCAAATATCTATGTTAGAAGATGTGGTCATATAGCATGTTTGGTAAACCACAACCATTACTCCAGCAACTGTGAAAACCCACTGCACATGCTCTAGCACAAGACTACATGACTAGAAATCACAGATGACCACTTTGTACTCAGAGCTACTTTCTGTTCTTTCTTAAATATAATAATTAGATTTTGGACAGAATCCCATTAAAACACACAACCAAAGATTAATTTGACCATGTCTGAAAAGTCTTTATTTGTATACTAAGAGATCTGAAATTCTGTGAAAAACTTTTGTTGACACTAAACACGAAAATACATATCTATATCCATATATATAGATATATCTCAGCTTTGCTTTCTGCTACAGTGAAAACACTAAACACTTCATAAAATCTTCTGCCACAGAACCAAACATATTGAAATAGCTTTTTAAGGAGATATTGAAACAATAACAACAACAACAAAAATTGCAGGGCTTGTTTCTCCTGAGGGTTCAATTATTTTGAGGGCTGCTAGCAAACTTTGATTGATAAATCTAACCTTTTCTTTCCAGGCAATGGTTTGATCACACAGTGATGAGAAAGAGAATGGAAAAATAATATTTGGATTGCAATGGAATAATAAAAATGCAGAGAATGCCTTTGACTTTTACAAAGTGAGAAAAGATTTCCCATTTTGATTATGTGATGTCAAGAATCTCTTCTAAGACCAGGTAAGTCTGGGCTTTGTATGATTTTCTGAAATTAATTTTCAAAATTTATAAGATTTCTCCAGACTTCTAACTAGAAATTCATAATACATCCAAAATAAAATTCAAGTTGTAGTAGCGACACAGATTTTCAGCAACACAAATGACTGATGAAGTGATGTGGTGACCACACATTACAGATGAAACATGAACTAAAGAAAACACCCAGCCTGCAGGGAAAAGCAGGCAGCCTTTGTGTCCAAAACAAACTTAAGAATTTTTCTAACTCAACTTACAGAAAAAATTCAAGAAGTGTTTCCATCATGACTTCATTTGACACTTCTATACAACTTTTTAATTGTTCATTTACCTAATTTTTTTACTCTTTTATATAATACTTCTTAGCAGCCTGAAATCCATCATTATTTGCATCAAAAGTTCTACTTCATTCTTATGTAGAAGAAAGAGAAACTATCAATAAAACAAAATGGAGATAGACCATCTAGTTTTATGTTATCATAAACTCCTTTCCCCAATATCCTTCTTTGGTACAGACAAAGGAGCTATGCCTAACCTTGCATGGGAAGGGAAGGTTTGGGAAGGTTTGGGAAGGGAAGGTTTGGGAAGGTTTGGGAAGGGAAGGCTTGGAAAGGTTAGGGAAGAAAGAGAAAGGAAAGAAAGAAAGAGAAGGAGAGAAGAGAAAGATTTTGCTTTGAAATGTAAGCTTGATCATCAATCTTAATTTGAAAGTAAATCACTTAATAACATTTAAAGTTGTGCTATTTAAATATTTTCTAATTTCCACAAGAAACTCTAGAACATTATTTTGAAATGCCTGATTTTTTTTGGAATCTGACAAAGCAATGATTGACCTTCATTAGCTCTGGTCCTTTCTCATTAATACAGTATTTTTTTGAGGTTGGACAGCATTTCATAAGCAATTTTATATATATTTTTTTTTAAATAATTAATGAAGAATTAGCTACACCATCCATACTCATAAACCAAAACTTGGAGAAGAGGGTATTTTATGTATCAGTGTGATAGCAGTGCAGAAAAACAGAGAAAGCAGATGCTGGTCTAAAGAAAGAATATTAAATGCAGCTGTTTAAACCCAAACATTACAGTAAGAGTCGTGTGGCAGCTGAGTTGGAAACGCTTCCCTTTCCCCTCCCCCCTGCCACGTGGTCCCAGAGATGTCCCAAGGAAGGAGACACACGCAGGCAGCACGACAGGAAGCAGAGAGAGTGTTTATTCCCAGGGTCCGGGTTTATATGGGGTCACAGAGGAAGTGAGTAACAACCAATCAAAACCGAGGGTTAACAGGAAATAGGGAAGAGGTTAACAAAAAACCAATGAGGGGCTTTTCACATAAACATACCCAGGTACAGCCTTGCGTCCTAATGAGGGTGTTCCCAGGGGATTTTGGGAACAAGAAGGTAACATAGACTCCATTTTACAACCAAGTAAAAGGCCTGCTTTCAAAGCGTTATCGTGAGCTTTTTCCATCTTCTGAGACTCAGTGCTACAGAGTCAAGCATAGATATGAAAAATGTGGTATTTCTCAGCTCCCAGACATGGTGTATCAGAATTCTGAAAGTCATATTAAAGTTGCCCTTAGCAAATCTATGCTGTTGCAAATGTTGTCCTCCTGCATAGTCTCCCTCTGCCCTTGCTAAGCCATATGGGACAGATGTAATTTAGTTTGAATATTTTAGTTAATGAAATAACTGCTACAGCCTGTGAATAACTGCAGCAAATAGGCTCAATGTTAAATAGTACTGTGCTTGCTGGCAAGCATGGCCAGTAGATAATCCCCTATGTTTCCACCTACTTCTACAGTTTTTTACTGACTGTTTGTTTTTAATATAGAGCTAGTTTTCTAAGGCATGGTGTGCATGTGCAAAATTTAAAAATGAAGAGGTCAATTCTTAGAGACTGTAAATTTGTTTAGTTCTGGAAAAATTTATTTTCACTCATTAAACTGTCAATATCTAGTAGCCAGGCTATCACATTTCATCTGCTTTTCTTGTTTTACATACTGAAATGGGAAAATACATATTCAAAAATATAGTGATACATACATACACCACATATATTCTGCTGGCATCTCTGTGATATATTGCAAAACCATATATAAAGTAATCTTTTTCTAGCAACTTAGACTATCTATCTTCCATTTTCTAAGTCATCTTCTTGGATTTATGAATGTCCTGACTTCCAAAAAAGCATTATGTATCTGTTTTGGTTTTTTTTTTTAAAAAAAAAAGGCAAAAAAACCAGTAATCATCTATCCCAAGACTTTAGCTCAGTGAAATAATTTTTCCAGTTTAATTATATATTACTTCTAATTATGACCCTTTGCTCAGTTTCAGGAAAAAAAAAAATTAAACCACGTCAAGCTGATTATAAAAGTTATGGTTTTGCACCTGATGTGCTAACAAAACTGAACAATTGTGGTACCAAACCACAATCACAATTGCAATTGCAATTTATTTTTGTAAAAACAACTCATAATTTGGCATAGAAATTCTGTGCCAGCAACACCTTAAACATGTATTGACAGGTGATGTTCTGCATAATGTATGCTTCATGGGTTAGCAAATTCTCAGATTTTAAACACATAAAAAGAAAAAATGCATTTTTAAAGGACACCTAAATTTATACCTGTCATGGTTTAACCCCAGATGACAACTAAGTCCCATCATCTGCTCACTCACTCACTCACCAGAGGGTTTTGAAAGAAAGGGAGAGAACTGAAAGAACAAAATGAGGAGACTTGTGGGCTGAAATAAGGAAAATGGTGAAAGCAAAAGTCACACACACAAGCAAAGCAAAACAAGCAATTAGTTCACCACTTCCTGTGGGCAGGCAGGTGTTCAGCTACCCACAGGAAAGGAGGACTCCATCATGTGTAGCTGTGACTTGGGAAGACAAATGCCATCACTCCAAACATCCCTCCTTTCTTCCTTATTCCCCCAACTCCATATGCTCCAGTTGGCTGGAGTCAGCTTTCCCAGCTGTGTCCTCTCACAGTCTCCCATGTACCCCCAAACTGCTCACTGGCAGAGTAGGCATTGACACCATGCAAGCACGGCTCAGCAATAGCAAAAACATGTCTATATTGTCAACTCTGTGCTCAGTGCAAATCCAAAACACAGATCTATACCACCTACTGTGAAGAAAATTAACACTGTCCCAGCCACACCCAGAACAATATCTCTGAAGTAAATATGCATATTATAACTGCACTTGTCCAGCAGAGACCATGGGAAACTGTGTTGCTGATGGCAACATGTGCACTTATTTGTAATATTTCTGTGTGATTAAAGATAACAGCTACATAGTTATTGAAGATTTAGGAATAAAAGGTGTCATACAACATTTTTATGGGGTATTCTTTCTCCAGAATTACATCACTCACAAACTCCACAGTAAAGTGAGGATTACTCATAAAATCATTACTACTTTTTTAATGCCTTTTTTCCCCCCTCTGTGTTTACTATTACTGCTCCTCTGAATACAATCATGATGGCAGGAGGAGTGACTTTCCATTTGTGGGCCCTAAAATAGTAAGGGGCCTGGTGTACCAACTGAACATTCATGGGGCCTGACAAGAATTTATCCCAGAGTATTGAAGGAGTTAGTGGATGTTACACCTGGATCCCTTTGTCATGACCCATTGGTATGGGGCATGATGCTCATTATAAGTTCTCATCAGGCCAAAAAAAGACACCAGACCACAAATCAGGGAAGTCCTGTGCTTTTATTGTACAGCTGCCATAACTCTGGCAATGTGCCTGCTATTTAAACTGGAAAGGTGTTAGCTAATAAGCCCTTAAATTCTTAAAATATACTTCCACAAAAGTTGTTGGCTTCCAAGCCCTTAATTTTGTACATTAAACTTCAGTAAGTTCTCAACTCCCACAAAAAGCTGCTCAAAAGGTGCTGACTAACAAGCCACAACACACCATTACCCAAAGGAGCTGGCTCAGAAGCCACAATATCACTATTCGAAGGTGCTGACTAACAAGCCACAACACACCAGTACTCAAAAGGTGCTGATTTACAAGCCACACAACACCATTACTTGAAGGTCAATAAGGCACAACACACTTGCACAAGCTCCCCACTCCCACAGCAGAGTTCAGTGCAGAGTTCAATACAGACTATAGACTACATAGTTATATGATAGCTATGTTTTGCTCAGGCAAAGCAAGGGAAGAAAACGAAAAACATCACCAGTCCTCAGATCCCATGCTGGTCCTGCCAACTGGAGCTGGGGTTGTGAGACAAAGAAAAGCAAAAAATAAAGATAAGGGAAAGAAAGAGAGGGGGCCTGATCCACTCTGAGCAACAAACTGGTTGCTCATGTCTACTGTAAACTAGATTTTTCATGCTGCTTTGTTTGCACATGCACAGCCAGCCCTTCTCCAGGGAGTGAGTTGGGAAGGTCTGAGTATGAGCTTCAAGGTAGAGCAGGAAGTTGTCTCTTAACACTGCCTCAGTGAGACCATATCCTCTAAGCATACATTTTCTGTAGCAATACTCAGAGTGTTTGAGAAAAAACATGCTTGGGTCTGGTCGTCTGCACTTTCTCAATCATCTACATCTAATCATCTTGGGAGTCTAAAGACATTTTCACTGATTGGAACTAGACAATGTCGTTCCAAATAACAAGAATGGCATGAGGGAAGACCCAAAATAGCAGAGAAGTTAGTCTAAACCCTACCTGGCAAAATGATGGAGAAGACCAAACGGAATCCTATTGAAAGACATCTCAAGGACACTGAAATTATCAGGCATAACCAACATGGGCTCACAAAGGCAAAGTCTTGTTTAACTGATCTGTTATCCTGATATGCCAAGGTCACCTGCTCAGTGGGTGAAGAAAAGGTGGTAGTGGATATAGCTTTTCTGTATTTCATTAAGGCTTTTGATTCTCTCCTTCACCACATCCTTCTGGACAAGTTGTCTAGCTGTGAGATGACCAAATACACAATACTCTGTGTGAACAGGCAGCAGGGCTCAAGCAATTATCATGAGAGGGATTACATCTGGCTGGTGGTCAGTCACCAGCAGAATTACTCAAGCCTGAATCCTAGGGTCAGTTCTGTTAAAAATTTTATGAATTATCTATATGCAGAAGCTTAATACATTAGCAAGTTTGATGGTGATACTAAAATGGGAGGTGTTGTTGATTCTCCAAGGGAAAAGATACCATAAACTGAGAGAGGAGTGTCTGGACAGGAGTCCTGAAGAAAGGAATCTGGGTCTGCTGGTTGGCAGCAGCTCCGTGTGGGTCAGCAGTGTACCCAGGCAGACAGGAGACCAAACCCCATCTGGGTGCATTAAATATGACATCACCAGCTTCCAAAAGAGTGTATCATCCTGCTGTATTCAGTGTTGGTGTGGCCTCACCCTGAGTCCTGTGTGCAATCTGGGATCCACAATTTAATTTAAGAAGGATGTGAAGATCCTTGGATGCATCCAGAGGAGGGAAAGAAAGCTAGTGGAAAGGGCTCAAAGGTATTTCCTGTGAGGAGCAGCTGAGTACCTTGGGTTTGAAAGGCTTGGAGAGAAGTAGGCTGAGGACTAAACTGATGTTCTTTACAGTTTCCTGAAGAGGGGAAGCAGAGAGGGAGGTGCTGATCTCTTCTTCTCAATATTCAATGATGAAATGTGTGAGAATAGCTCAAAGCTGCATCGGAGGTGTTCAGGCTTAACACTGGGAAATATTTTTTTACAAAGGGAGTAGTCAAACAGACATCTTAGTAGAAGAGACGTCTTAGGGAGGTGGCTGATGTTCATTATACATTCACCAATGAGTATTTCTGTTCTTCTTAGACTGTTTACATGGCAAGATTTTGCTAAGGAAGCAAGGTGGTTGTAGGGATGGCTGTAGAAGCTTTCTCTATGTACAACAAAGTTATTCTGTGGCTCCTGTGAGAAACTGCTGGTGTGAGCCAGCTTTGAGATGGTCCTGCCCTTGTCCAAGGCTGAATCCATAAGCCACAGCAGTAGTGCTTCGTAAACATATTTAAGAATGGGCAAAAAAATCTGCTGTGAACCAGCATCCAAAGAGAGAGGAGTGAGAATATGTGAAAGAAACAACCCTGCAGACACCCAGGAGGAGGTACTCCAGGCACTGGAGCAGAGATTCTCCTGCAGCCCATGGTGAAGGCCACAATGAGTCTGTTCAGCGTAGAGGATCCAATGCCAGAGCAGGTGAATGCTCAAAGCAGCCTGTGAACTCACAGGAAGTTTGCACTGGAACAAGCTCCTGGCAGCACAGGGAATGAAGCCTACACTGAAGCAAGTTTGATTACAGGACTTGGGACCCCACAAGTGACCCATGCTGGCGCAGTGTGTTCCTAAAGGACTGCACTCCCTGAAAGGGACCCATACCAGAGCAGTTAATAAAAAACTACAGCCTATGGGAAGGACTCATGTTGGAGAAGTTTGTGTAAGACTGCCTCTTGTCGAGGGACACCACACTGGAAAAAGGTAAGAGTGTAAAGAGTCTCCCCCTGAGAAGGAAGGAGAAGCAGAGACAACACATGATGAACTGACCACAGCACCCATTCCCTATCCCTGTCTGCTATAAAATTTCCGACTCATTAATTGAAGAAGACAGAAGTCTAAGGTGGATGAGGTAGATATTTTTTCACAGCAAAAGCAAAAGAAATTCTGTTTGATAAACATATGCTGAAGACTGCAGATATACTTTCCACATGAAGCTATCTATTAAGTATTCATCATTTTCACTATATGACACATAGCACTGAAATGTGATTATTAGAAGTGATTTTTGCTTCTCTCTTCAATGGGATTCATTGGGGGCCTTGCTCATTATATAAGTTCTATATAAGAATTCAGTACTCTGAAAAAATTTTGAATTTTTCCAATTATATCTATAAATAGTAGGATCTCTCTAGCTATATTCTCTAACTTTTCTTCATCTGAAATAAGACAGAATTGTATTGGCACCTTTCAGAGGTGTTGCAAAGTTATAAAAACTGTGATTCATGAGTTACGAGTAACTCATATCTTCTATTCTCTTCTAACACTTGCTTTTGCCCCTGTTTACATGGAAGAAGATCTCTGCACCCACTGGCAAGAGTCATTCAATAATGCTTGTTTTCAGTGAACTGTTCTGAGAGGAGTTTCCAGCTCTCGCTGTGATATGTTAGCAGAGTCTTTCTGAGCAGAAGACTCCTAATGTTTTCTGATGTTTTGTTGACTTTCAGACAATGAAGACTTTTGAAAATGTTATCTATGTGCCTAAAGGTCAGTGTCAACTTCATTTTGACACTCCCCCACCTCCCTCCCACCCCCGTTAATTAACACAATGCAGACTATAAACTAAACTGATTTTTCAGGTTCCATGATAAGATTGCTATTTAATATGTAGCTCTAAAAGGTGCTTTTTTTCCAAAAATCAACTTTGAGCCCTTTTTTTGGCAGATTGGTGCCTCTACATGACAGTTTTTGCTTGGATCACAACTGAACTTTTTATTTCAGTACCCTAATCTAAAACAAGTAAACAAATAAAAAATATTCTTCTATACTATAGAGTCTACTGTCTAAACTTACAGCAACATGTGTGTAAAATTCAAGTCTTTTAAAGCTATTGATCAATATTAAATGGTCTCATTAAGAATACCAAACATGAATCTGGATCCAAAGTTATTTTGAGTCCAAACTTATATTTAATTTTGTTTGTTAAATTCCTCCAGTGGAGTAACTTATTCTACAAAGTCTCCAAATATGTAAATAAATCTGATAGAAATTATCCCAATTTATCTGGGGATTTATGTTATGCTTCTTATAATAAAAGTAGCCTGGTTTGCTATATCTGACTGGTAGATGAAGGTAATGAGAGGAATAAAGGGAGTAACACTGTGATAACTTGATATTTGAAAATATATTTACAAGTGTATCCAATATTTTATTTCACTGTAAAGTTGCCTGAATTTTGATACCCTTAACTATTACTTTTAGAGATTTTGTCCCGCACAGGATAGCTTAAATCAAATTATTGTCACTTACTCATAATTGTACTACATATATCTTTTCACATGTCTCCTCTTCTTACTATCTCATCTTCTCTTGCCATTATTCACTCCTTCAGTTGTACAGGACATTTGGTGGTTTTTTAAATACCTAATAGAGAAAATTGACATGTCCTTTTCTAGACAAGGCATTATGTGATTAAAAAGTGATACTTTTGCCTTTGTGATTTTACCATACTTTTTGGGATTCCAGAAATCAAAGTTACAGATTTGTTAGACACACAAGACAGGAAAATATCTGGAGAGAGAAACAAGCCTAACATTTTCTGCATGTTTTCCAATTCAACAGTGAAAAATCAATGGCAATTTTAAATTCATTTTCTAGGATGGGAATAGTGAAGGAGTCCAGTTGCTATCCCAGGGTTCTTTCACCCACTGCGTAAGAACCAATCAACACACTGAGTCAAGATATTTGATTTTATTACAATTCTGCAAAATTAGGTGCCAGACATCAAATACAGTCAGTACACCTTCTAGGAAGCAAGCACAGTCTTTTATATTAAAAAGACAACAAAGAAAGAACTATATGGAAACAGATAATTGGTCACTCATGCTTATAAAACAAAATTCTCAATGTGCATTTGGTGGTCTTGGTCCTGTTCATTGTACTATCATTTATATATACAAATTTCCCTGGGGTGTGTTTTTTTAGCATTACAATTGTCTAAGGTAACTTGACATTATATTTTCATTCTATCAGCTACAACCACTTTATTATTTAACCTTTTATTCTATTATAGTTTCTTTATAAGTATATTTGAACAACTAGTTGACAATGAAATAAGTAATCTTCTTCTGGGGACTCTTCATTGCATTCTGTTCCTGGGTACTCTTTACTGCTCCATTGCTTCAGCACCCCCATGTCATGGTTTCAAGACCGATCCACAATTGCTGTGATCTGTGTTGTGGATTTTAACTTCATCTGACATAAAAGTAACAGTCTACAACTTCATCGTGAGAGGAAAAGGAGGGACAGGCACTGATCTGTTCTCTGTGGTGACCAGTGACAGGACCTGAGGGAATGGTCTGCAGTTGTGTCAAGGGAGGTTTTGTTTGAATATTAGCAAAATGTTCTTTACCTAGAGGGTGGTTGTGCACTGGAACAGGCTTCCCAGGGAAGTGGTCACAGCACCAAGCCTGACAGAGTTCAAGAATTATCTGGATGATACTCTCAGGCACATGGTGTGACTCCTGGAAATGTCCTGTGCAGGGGTAAGATTTGGACTTGATGATCTTTATGGGTCCATTTCAATGCATCATATTCTGTGATTCTGTGAAAGTCATCAGGTCATCTTGAAGATTCTACCAAAACATGACATAGAAGTGTATATCAGCATTTCAGGAGTGCTGTCTTTGGGCTGATTTGTATCTTTGGAATATGATTGACTGCTGTTTTGACTTTCTGTAATGACTTCAAATTTTGAATGAATTTGAATGAGAACAGGAGAAGATGAAGCAAGCACAGTAACACATAGCAGCAACGTCCTGTCCTGTGTTTGGAGAGCAGTTTTTGTAACTGATGTTTCCTTTTCTTTTCAGAGTAATGGCAGTGTAGATGTTCACCTTGATTCATCCATAAACTTTGTATTGTAACAAGTAGGAAGTCACTGAAAAGTATTTATCTACTATGTTCACTTGAGAGAAAAATAAACATGTTGACCTTCAATTCTTTCCCATTTAGTTTTCTTCTTATCAAAGGATGACAGCATTTAGTACAAGGACAAATGCCTGCATTTTTGTGAGGAATGTTAACAATGCTGTCATGAAACAAATAGCCTCTAGGAGCAAAAAAGTGGAAGCCTTTCAAAAGGCTTAATGTGTAAAAGAAGCAGTTTCAGTGAACTTATCAATGTATGTCAAATGCCTAAATAAGGGGGGAAAAAAGCCCTTTGGAGAAATAAATTTCCTTCTGCCCTGAGCTGCAGTATTTTTACTGGAGAGCTAAATACACATGTCAATAATAAAATTCTTAATTGTTCTGTTCATTTTAATGCAATATGCATTTTTCTCCTTAGGCTTATTATACCACTTATTTTCCTAATTATTCATGGTATTTAGAGACTGGAAACAAAAGTCAGCTACCCTGAAAAATCATGTTAGCTGAATGCTAGGTGTGGTTTTTTCCTACAGCATATGTCTTACTGAGGACTTCATTTTACCAAAGTTTCTTTTCTTTTTTTTTTTTTTTTTAATTCCTTACTCCATTAGAATCAAGGTAAAACACCCTCTGAAATAGCTTTGAAATGTAATAATTGCAAAAGTAATAAGAAATACAATTCATGCTGTTCTGATGGGAAAAGTATATTTCCCACTTATGTAGTTTGGGGAAGCAATTGCATCGTTTGGAAACTACAGAAGATTTGATGTTATTGCCATAGCTTCTGTCTGCAAGACTTTGTGTTCATTCTCCACAGTTTTTTTCCCTTTTATGGGTCCAAGTTTGTGAATATCTGGTGAAAGAGTTACAGGAATCCATCGTGTAAATGCTCAGATACAGAAGAAATTTGTCTTTAACTCATAAAACTTACAAAACAAATACTGGAAATCTTGCATTCATTTCTATGTGTTGCCTATTTTAGCAATTTCTACTACCATATGTATACAATAAGTAAATGAACATAAAATTGAATGAACACATAAAAAAAAGCTAAAGCCACCCAGCTTAACAAATCCATTCTCCCACCTGCTGTGTGCTGGAACAGGAACAGAGCATTGTTTGTATCATAAGGATTAGTAAAATAAGACTTGGTGAACAGCATGGTCATGTGGATAAAATGATTATTTCTTAAAATCAGTGTATGATAGCTGGGATACCAGTGGTTGTAGTTACTTAACATATTATTCTAATCCAATAACTGTGGGAAGTGTATAATTATTTCAGTTGAACAGATCAGCAATTATACCCAAAATAAGAATATTTTATGTAAACGAATTGTGATCCTTTTTTCTCTTTGGTGAAAAAAAAAGAAATTACTGTAAATAAAATTTTCCTTACAGCCCATTTCTTTTTCAATAGCATTCTCTGTGAGAAATGAAAAACATAAATTATCTTTACTCGTAGAACTGGAAACAAACTGGGATACTTGTTATCCGCACTGTTTATACTGAAGCTGTAGAGCCTCAAATTTCAAAAGTCATCGTGATTGCAATTCTGTGATCTCTTAATACTCAATGGGGCTTGGAGTACTGCATTCATGATGTAAAGAGTTTCATTGCTACAGCATTCTTATGTATTCTGTTAGCTCAATGTGAATTAAAATACACCATGGTAGACTTCATCTATTCTTAGTGTTTTCTATCTTTGAAATTGGGGTAACAGCCAATTTTAAGGATTGTCACAGTTAAGTCGTGAGACTTTTTGATAAACAGGTAGGTATATTCCTACAAAAAACATTAGCAATATTCTGTTCATATTCTTACTTTTAAAAGTCAAAAGTCATTCTTTCTTCTAAAATGTCTTTTATCATAGAATCATAGAATATTTTGGGTTGGAAGGGACTTTTAAAGATCATCTAGTCTGATGATCAGGGTCATCTTTCACTAGATCATGTTGCTGAGAGCCCTGTCTAACCTGAAGGGACATCCTTCACCTCTCTGGGCAACCTGTGATAGTGTTTTATCATCCCCTTTGTAAAAAACTTCTTCCCTAATCTTACCGAAGCCTTTAAGTCTGATTTACAATTATGTTGGCATTTAAATCAACATTTGTTAAATTCATCATATCAAATACAATCCTTAGGATTATATTTGAAAAACAGAATTGAACACTGCATTGCAGAATTACCAAGAAAAATAGTAACTGTCAATACTACTATTAAACCTGTAAAATTCAATACTGTAAAATCGAATCTTTCACAATTAAAACTTTTGTCTTGATTTCTTTTTTTTTTTTTTTTTTTTTTAAGACACCACTGAATGGGATTGAAGAAGTCACGTGAAAAGGGAAAATTTCCTCAGCCCTTAATGTGGGGAGGTTTCCTCAACCCTTAGTGATCTATTTGTCTGTCAGTGCCCCAGAAAAGATGAGACCTTTGTTCCCAACAAGTCTGTCAGCATTGTGTTATAGGGACTCTTCACCAAACAGTTCTATTGGATCAGAGGTCAATTCAACAGCCCTTTTCCAGGGAGCTAAGCCAACAGTGTAAGGGAAACCCCCTCAGTGGGTCTTCCCACTTTAGTTGAGTGTGTTACGCACTGCCAGCAAGTGCCAACACCTTTGAAAGACTCACACTAACAGTTTATGGAATAAGACTTTTGTATTAATACAAAATTGTGACAGATTAATAAGGTTTGAAGATTAGCAGTGATAATATCTGATTGCAAAAACATATTTAAAACAATATATTATACTATAAAGCAAGCTCTAAACCTAATAGCAATATTCAGTGTGTGTAGACTATGGTTCTCACCCAAGAGGTGTCCCTATAGGGAGAAAACAGGTTCAGCCTGTTGACTGATCCCAGCGGTTATGACTGAGTCCTTCCTAATTTACTCCGAATTCTCAACTTAATTTTATATTATTTCTTTATGTTTAGGTGGAGCTTGAGTGACTTTAGTCATAAATACTTTTGTTTCTGATGGGTGTCAAATCCTTTTGCTTTGCTTTTAAAGACACAGCCAAAAGAATATAAGGTTCATGCCTAGTGGGGTGTGGTTGTACCTTGGAGGCAGGTAATGCTGGGATGGAGGTGTGCATTAATATTACAATTAGGTTTTACTGAATGCAAATCATCCAAGGAGAGAGATTTCACTGTAGTTGTTGGTTCAACAGCAGGACATCTTGATGTCTAAAAGCCAGTAAATAAGACTCTTTTTGAGTATTAGAAAGCAAAAAACACTAGTTTATTAGAGCATGCTGGATCAGAGGAATATTTTCCAAAGCATGAATACTAAACTACATAGGTGTTACTACTTTATACTATTATCCAATTACAATATTCAGTTCCTAGTTACAATATTTGGACATTAACTCATCAGTTACACAAGCCCCAAAACCATCCATCCCATCAGACCATCCTCACTACACCTCTCAAATTTGAGTCAGTTGTTGCAAAATGACCACCCTTTCATCCCTGTCCTTCTTCTCATCACCATCTGTGTCCTTTTGGAGTACTTTCAAGGCTTCTAAATAGCTTTGAGTGGTTATATCAGGTGTTATGCCTGTTTCTCAGTACCTTTTTATAGGTAGAAAACTCTTCACCTCATTAACTCATTTATTGAAATTATTGACAGAGAAAAATAGCATTTTTTAGAAATAGTTTACAAAGGTACTAGCAGGACAAAGGCACTACCAAGCTATACCGAATTCTACATAATATAGATTTTAAGGCATCAATCTTCAACTATCTTCTGTGGTTGATAGGTGTTTTGTGGGTTATCAGCTGCAAAGTACCATCTAGTTCCCCTCCTTGCAGGGATTTCCATGGAGGGAGGTCATGGCATTGTCAGTCTGCTCCACATTCTGTTCCATCCCCCATATCTGAGTGCAAGGTCCTGCACCTGGGTTGGGGCAAGCCCAAAAGTGAGTACATCAGAAATGAAGTCACTGAGAGCAGCCTTGTGGACGGCACCTGGAGGTTCTGGTGGATGAAAAGCTGGACATGAACCAACAGTGTAAACTGGCAGCCCAGAAAGCCAATCACATCCTGGGTTGCATCAAAACAAGCATGGCCAACAGCTCAAGAAAGGAGACTTATCCTCTAATCTGTTTAACACCTCACTTAGAGCGTGTCCAGGTCTGAGATTCTCAGCACATGAAAGATGTCAACCTGATGGAGCAGGTTGAGAGAAGGGCCACAAAGATGGTCTGAGAATTGGAGCACCTCTCCTATGAAGAGAGGCTGAGAGAGTTGGAGTTGTATGCCTTAAGAAGAGAAGGCTTCAGGGAGACATTATTGCAGCCTTTCAGTACTTAAAGATAGGTTACAAAAGATGGGAGAGCAACTTTTTACATAACCAGATAGTGATAGGACAAAGAGGACTGGTTTTAAACTAATAGACAAGAAATTTAGATTAGATGTTAGGAAGAGTTCTTTACTCTTTAACGTCTGCTTATGGTAGGGGGTTTGAAACCAGAGGATCTTTAAGCTCCCTGCCAACCTAAAATATTATATGGTTCTATGAAACCTAGTTTCGTGGACTAGACCCCTGCCTTGCTTTTCACTAAATGCTGACAGCTCCTGTCCTCCTTGAGCCCTTTCTCTAGGCACAAAGACCTGAGACTTTGCTGGTGAAGACTAAGATAAAAATATTTAGTATCTGTGTCTTATCTGCAGCCATTTTAACTGGATGAAATCAGTTATCCTGCTCAGCACTGAGAGCAGATATTCATTGTTTTTTCTTTCATTGCTAGTGCAGGGATAGAAGTTTTTTTGTTGCAAGTCTCATCTGAAAGGGGGACTTGTGTTTCCTGGTAATATTCCTGCATACATGGGAAACAGTTCTACAATCCTCCCTGGTAGTCTGTACTCACAGCATCTTTTAAAACATATTTGATACCTAACCTTAGTTATGTGTTCTGCATTTAGCTAACCCAGTCTCCTGAGTCATCTGCACATATTCCTAAGAATTATGGTTGCTACATTGATTATATCATCTGCAGCTGGCTCTTCCTTTTTTGTAAGTATCAGATCAGGTCAGATCCAGAAGAGCTTCTGCCACTTGTTGGTTCCTTCAGCTTCTATGACAAGCAGTTATTTTCAGAACACTCCAGCACTCTCACTCCCTGTATTACTTGTGCCCTTGCAGCAGATGTCAGGGAGGTTAATGTCTCCTGTAAACCAGGGGATGGTGATAGAGAGATTTGCTTGAGCAGCTTAAAACAGAACTTTGTCCACTTCTTCAGTTGACAGGGTGGTTGGTAACAAGTTCTCACCCACAAAGCTACTCTTTCTGTTCTCTCTTATCATCCTAATGTTCATAGTTTTGGCCAGCCTGTTGCTCATTCCATGACTTTGCCCAGTCTGCTCAAGATGCCTGTTGACATGAAGAAAGACCCTCCTCCGACCATTCCCTTCCTGTCTTGCCTCAGGAGTTTGTATCCACCCCTTACAGAACTACAACTGTACAGCACACCCAGCCATCCCGCAGTTAGAACAGTGATGTTATGTGAGACTCCTGCATCATCATGTTGGGAGACACTAGATTATTGTAGTAATTATTGACTCAGACCAACTCAAGTGTGTGTTGGGGTGTGTGTGAAGAAGTCTCAGGTCAAATTTCACAGAGCTGATGCCCTGTCCCACACCTCAGCTCCCACAAGCCTCATTGGGCAACCTTGGAGCAGCTCTCAGTCCAGAAGCACTGCCCTATATGACACCTTGGAGTATGTAACTCAGGCCCAGATTAGCTGGCACACCAGAATTACCTCCTGGTGGTGGGGTGTGTGGCCACCGCAGGACCAAAGCAAACAAAAGCGGCAACATGCAGTCTGTGCTTTTTCAAAGTCTGCCACCTGCACACATGGGAGCTGGACTCTTGGGTGGTAGCTGTAATTTTCTCTTTTTCTCTCTTCTTTACTTCTTCATCTCCTAATCTTGTTTCTTAATATTTTAGGTAGCTAGAGAACGGTATGGGTTGGCTTTTCTAAGTTGTATGTGTTTGCATGTGCTAAATCAATGGTATGTGGGATCCTTTATTTTGGTTGAATGTTACCCTTTAAACTTTTCTGAAGTTTGCAAGTAGAAGTACCTCCTGAGAAAATGTGTGCAACTTTTGTCTTTTGTGCTCTCTTTTAAGGTGTTAGAAGAACCAAAGCTCTTCTAATATATATGGAGGGCAGATGCTGTTGCAGCCTTGTGTATTCTTAAAGCAAAACCCCTTTGATGAGTTTGTAGCTCAGAGCCTGGGGTCTTACACATGTCTCACAGGTCTCACACCGTCTGTTTATTCATTTGTTTCACTACAAAATGCTTTCCAAAATCTCAGTTGTGTAAATGACAAGTGTTTTTAGCAAACAAATTATTTTTAATTCCAGAGATTTTCTGTTCAGTTATAAAGAGGTTTTATGTTCTGAGCACACGATCATGACTAATACTGAGAGGATCTGTCTTCACATTTACTGTTATATATTCAAATCAAAAACAACAACAACAAAAAAGCAACTGTGAAATGAATACAGGCTGATATTCTGGTGAATACAGACTAACATTCCTAATATTTTTAATTACTCCACTGCAAATCGTTCTATTATCAGTGCAAGTTATTATGCAATTTATTCTAGAATTGCACATAAATTGCAATTGTACTCAGAAGCCTCCAGGCTCTGAATTTCAAGGTAGACCTTTACGGGTAGGTGAAGAAACACAGAAAAATCATGCGGTTGATGGTCAAAGATGGAATACGTACTGTTACAACAGGAAATATGTTGATTATTCCTAAATGAACAGTGGTAGAGCATATTAATTACCTTGTCAGTTATTTCCTGAGCTTAGGTCTCTGTCACAGAAAAACTCATTTCAAGTTCATCAGGATTGTAGTGATTAGCTACACATCAATCTGATTGCCAGGAAATTGGCTAAGTTGTTCCCTTCTGAGTTCAAAGGTAAATGTTCTAAACTGGTTAAAATAGGCAAGTTGGTGTTGTTGACATGCCCTTCCTGGTATCTAAGTATTTTTAGAAGAATTTTTAGCCCTGAATGGATAGAACTGTCCTGGACTGGGTATGTCATCTAGTGCAGAATCTTTCAGACTGGATTCTAGCAGGTTCTCTATGCACTGCTTCCAGCGGCCTTCTGGAAGATGACCTACATGTATTTGGCAAGTGTTTCTAGATGTGCAGGAGAACAGAAATATCCTGCACCGTATTTTACAGTGAAAATGTTTGAAAACTGCTTCACGCAAGATCAGTCTACCCTGCCTTTCATGTTTTAAGGGAACATTGTTGCTGTGAGAATCTGAAAGACTGTTTACATTAGCAAATTTACCCTCCTTCTTAGTATGTTTATAAAAATATAAGCTTATAAAAACATATGCTTAACTATTTTTATTTCTGACAGTGAGACACTTTCTTTATCCTTTTTCATAACACAATTGCACTAGATGTAATAAATCCTCTCACTTCTTACGAACACTTTTTTTTTTTTTTTTTTTATCAAGCTCCAAGACTCCTTTTAGCTCATTTTATACAATATCCCCATAAAGGTCTCATGCTACAGAAGGTTCCAGCCAATATCACTCATTAATCAGCTGCGAGGATCATGTCCATGTCCTCTAAGACCTGATGTTCTTGTCCATACAATTTCTTGAACTAAATACTCTGTTTCCACAATATTGCTAGCTCTCACTGCCTCAAGAGGTGAGGGATGCTGGTGCAGAGAAATCAGGCTAATGTCTCTGATATGTCATTGCACAGCATATTGCCATTAGGACATCAAGCCAGCATGATTTATAAGCAATTTTAATTAATTTTCTGAGTCATTTCCTAAGGGTTTGATTCTGTAATCTTATTACCATGAGCTAACATGCTATAGTAAGACTATGCTTTCTAATCTTTCTTTTGTTGTTAAATACAATCTCTGCTTTCATTAGGAAACCTCTGAAATGAAGCAGGTTGCTCTTTTGCAGGATGAAATTTTCTGTGTTCTTTAGAAATTAGTACTAGAAATTATGTAGAGGAGTACATTAGTTCTTAATACAGAACTCATTACCTACTCCTCTCCTTTATTCTTTTACTATAAAATCATGCTAGAAGTGATTGAAATTTCTACTTTAAAAAAGAAACATATTTTGAATTTTATTTTATGTACAGAAAACTAAAATTTTATCCCATATAATTCAGTGACATTTGAGTTTCTTTTTACCTACTCTAAGCAAATATACTGTGCTTGTGAACATATATATATGTATATTATGAACTGCAGAACAGACTGCTTTTACTGTTTGCTTTTTAGCCTCCACTTTGAAGAAGGAAAATAATCAGTAGCTGATTTGCTAAAAGCTAAATACTTTTTTATTAGTAGTGTTTTCCCCTAGAACTTACACAGCTTTGCAGTGATATGAATTAAGTTATATTTATCACATCCCACTGCCCATAAGCAGTTTTTAATTGTTGTAAATTTACATTATTCTCAAGGGTTACTGAAATGACAGAATCATCAAAATTTTGGTTTTAAGTTACCAGGGTATTTTACATGGCATATGTTTTTCAAAAGACAGTTTTAAGTCACAAATAGGGTTATCATTACTTTGATATTCTATAAATATTCTAATTATTGTCTAAATATTTTAGATATGTTACTTAAAATATTAATTCCTATAACATTGTCAAGTACAAGCATAATTTCTGTTACAGAAATGGAATTTTAGAGCATGAAATTTTACATTAGAGAAATAAACAGAATTTTAACATAGAAGTCTGGAAGAATGGAGTCAAGGCTTTAAACACTTAGGAAAGCAGGTAGGTTTCTTACTTATGAAAGAAAACAGAAGTAGCAGTCCCTTGTACCCCTTGTAGCAGTCTACGGCATTTGGAAAAAGATATAATTTTTTTATATAATGACCAGTAATATTCTTATGCCCTCCAGTGTGCCCTAGAAATAAAGGATAAGGACAGAGTGAAGAAAGATAATTTGGCTGCCCCATAAACTTTACACCAGATATGGGATAAAAAGCAATTCAGTTGTCATGCATGTCTTTGAATCTTTTTGCCATTGTTTATCACAATTGTCCCAATGTTATTCTGTTCCTACATACAGGAAAACTAGTCAAGCATCCATCAGATATCATATATGTATATATCTAAAATTTCAGTAGGAAAATAAGTTCAGTTAGGACATCATGTTTTAATGTGTTGAAATTATATCAAGCTTAGTGCACATGATGCAGTCTAACCGCTGTGGAAGGTTTTGATTTTTTTTTGTTGGTTTGGTTTGGTTTGGTTTGGTTTGGTTTGGTTTGGTTTTAACAGTGTTATTACAATTAACTTTGACTGTGATATTTTAAAGCAACTGATTCTACTGCTTGCAAAAGCCATGCTTATATCTTCCTCTTTTTCATACATGTGTTCAGATTATTCTCAGTGTACAAAAATAAGTAAAGTGTACTGCTTTCATGAATACCAGAACTGTATTGAGCATTCTAATATAAGAAGTGAGTGCTTTGATACATTGTTTTAAGTGTTCCAGCAGACTACATTGAAGAAAGAGTTTTAAAGAAGAATGTGTCAGGTCATCTCATGATTATAAGGAAGGTAGCATCTATTTCTGTTCTTGGAGGGTGAAAAGCACAGAGATGAACAGTAACAACCTTTTTCATATTGTCTCTTTGCATTAACAGAAAATGGACATACTAATCTGAAAGACAGTTGTATTAAAAGTTTGTGGTACTGTTTTGCAGTATGTGTAACTTTAAGAGTCACCAGTGTTTGCTTCTTATCCTTTTGAAAGTCTGACATCACCAGTAGTTAAAAAGGTGAGCTCATTCCAGCTCCGGTGAAAAGGCTGACTTCCTTTCACCTCCTTCCCAAAATCAAAACACAAAAGTGAGAATTGAGAAAAGTTCTGAAGAAGAGTCCTGAAAGGGTCTTCAAGTCCTGAAGAAGAGAACAATGAAGACAAGATCAAAAATAAGAATGAAGATACATCTAAATGAAGCAGTAAATTTGCATTAAATTCCACTCAAAAATGCAAGAATTAGTAGCATATTTGAAACTGATGGCCTGGACATATATATATATATGGCTTAACAAGGGCTAACAGAAGTTTTAAACTTTTTCGTAAACTACTTCCTCACTAGCAACACAGACTGCAATATTTTTTGCCAAGATAGAGTCTTTACAACTGGAGCTTCCTCTCACATTTCTAGTTTCTAGTGTCCACAACCCTTTTTTTTCCTGATTTCCATGTTTTCTATAGATTAAATCGTTAGATAACAAGAAATAAAGGTTGATTAACAGTGACTGCTCTGTATTTAAAAGCAAATATTTTTAAGATAGATGATACGACAATTGCAAGAGGCTTAACAGCTAAGACCCTACACCCACTCAAATGACCTCTGAAAACCAGCTTCTATTTTGTTCTGTGAAACTCTAAAACATAATACAGTATCCCTGGCTTTTCTGTGGCACCTTGTTCTTTAGAGTAGATTTGATTTTCTTTCTTTTATTGACATTAAAGAAAAACTCTGTGGAAGTGAGTAGAGTCATACTGGTGCACAAGTGCTATAAATGGAAGAAAAACTGGGCAATATTTTCTACTTTGCATAGTGATCTAAAACTTGATAGCTGATATTTCTCATTGAAATGCCTTCAGAAAAAGGGATTTCTTTGGTGTTTTTCCTTACCACAATAAAGAGCTGAACTGATTTGTAGGGGAGTGAAGTACAGTTAACAAGAACTATAAACAAGTGGAGAGAGGTCAGTTTTCTGGACTCTAGGGAAAGCACACTGCAAAAAGAACCTCTGAAACAGTGTGGAAATTATACTTTCTCCTCTGTAAAGAGAATTTGTTTGAAGAAAGAGACAGTTATTGATTGTTTATTCTCTTGACACACAAAAGTAAAAAATATTAGCAGCACACTCTCTTTAATGAAAAAGTTGATATTTGTTCTATTCCAGAAAAAAACATCTCAGTACTTTTTTGTCTTCAGTTATAATTATACCTTCATGTCATTATAATACATAAAGTTATATTATTTGAGAATGTCTTAAGAAACCTTAAAAAAAAATATAAACCTAAGTAATTTTAAGTACTGTTGTGTTATTGAAGGGAAGAAGAGAGCAGCTTTTCCTAGAAAATGGCTGTCTGAGTTCAATTAACAGCTCTATATGACCAGCAAGAGTTTACTTCATTAACTAGCAGTAACATTTCCCATGCCTTCAATTAACACTGATTTTACTTAATCTAATATTAGTTAAGACACGATATGATCAGAAAACATCATTGCCAGCCAAATGCTCCTCAAACACAACTGATTTATCATTTTGGCACCTCATTAAAATGCAAACTATATTGAAATTTATTTTCAGCACTTTCAGGCAGGAATGTTTGTAATAATGTTAATTTACAAATTTCCTCTTTTTTGTGTGTACTCTGTGTGCAGTGGTTGCCATGTTCAGCCCAAGGCTATTTGTATTGTGCAGACAGAAAATGAAGAGCGAACATTTATTTCTCATATCTTTGTGAGGAACCTGAGGCGCATGAAGATATTTGTGCTGTAACAGGCACAGTCAATCTCCTTCACTCCCTTTAGTCACTATATATCAACAGCAAACTCCCAGCTAGTCTTGCTGCAGCAATTAACCTGCCAGGGCTTTCTGCTGTCAGACTCAGTAATAATAAACTACTCCCAGTGAAAGATAGAGCTATAGATTCTCATCCTGCAACTTCCACAGTGTGTGAATTATTCAGAATCAGCATGATTAAAGAGATGACATGGTATTAGTTAAAAACACATACTTTTTTTCTTATTGGCTGAGATTTAAACCTGTTAGGAAACAACAGTGGATGAAAATGGATCTTTACTTTTGAAAGTTTAAGGATAAAAATGTAAATAACAAAAGGGTTGGCATAGTTAAATTAGAAAGCATTTGTAAATCCAAGAACCAAATAAATCAGAGTAAAGAAAGGGATATAGAAACAAAGACGTTATTTGGGAAGAAAAATAAAATGTTGAATCTGCATTTTTAAAGGGAAACATTTTCTCATTATTCATAATTTTTATTCAATATTATTATATAGAACACTTTAAGAAGAAATACGAAAGGTGTCCCTTATTTATAATTTCCTTTTCTTTGTTGTTGTGAGGGGTTTTTTTTAAAAAAATGGAAAAATCGTTATTGTTACAAATACTGGAATATATTACAAACAAACCAATTGTTTACATTTCCCCATGCTAGGTCAGCAGCGTAATTGAGCTTACAGAGTTCTAGTCTCATTAAAATCACAATTCATTTGCCAATTCCAGTTTACTCAGCCATCTGATAGCACATTCTTAAATAAATGCTTCTAGTGATTCCCAGGGGAATGATCTCTCTAAAATGCAGCACTGGGCCTATACAGTAGAAGTGATCTTAAATGCAGTCAAGTCCATATTCTGTGGCTACTAAAGCAATGCAAATTATATTGTTTGTCATGTTCATCTATATTAAATGAAACTAAACTGTTGATAGAAGAGATTTTTTTTTTCTATGCTAATGTATTTTTCTTAACATTCAATTGTGCAAATGGTTAATTAGTATAGGTGGACAAACCACATACAGACAAAACTAACATCTACCCTATAATATGCTAATCAAAGGATATATAGCTTTATAAATCACAGCAATAGATAAATTTGTTTGAAATAATCTTCTTCAAAGTTGCTGAATCACTTTTATATGTAGGCACAAATGAACTGCTATTTGCCATAGAAAGGAGAATGAATTTCACAGTATAGCGCTCTGTACCATTACGATTATATAAAATGATGTTGTAAAGTATGTGCTCTGTCTTTGTATAATATGTGATCATTTACGAAACTCATCTAAGAGATACAACAAATGTCATTTCCACTTCAAGTGTTAACATGATCAAAGGCTTTGATGGGCTACTTTTCAAGACTTGCCATGACCAAGTTTTCAAACGTAAACACTAAAAGCTAGACCTTTGAAAAATTAAAACATTAGCATTAAAACACCATTTAAAAAATGAAACAAAAGGGAAAAAAAAAAAAAAAAGCAAACAAACCCTGACCACATTTTACCACCATATTTGGAACGACCAGATGATAGTAAGTCAGAAATTATGTTTATTTTTGTTTTAATGCACTTTTTGTGAACATTGTTTCTCAGTCAATTGTGAAAAAAGGGCAAAGACTTTTAAATTTCTATACCTTAAGTTCATATTTAGGTATCTAAACAAATGGACAAGTTTTCAAATATGCTGCTCTTGCCATTGGTCCCAGTACAATCACTTAACATTACTGAAAAGTGTAGTATGGCTGAAAATCAAGCTATGTGTAAGCGCCAAGTATGGAATGTATGATATTGTCATCACTACTCAGAATGCATACTGGGTAAGAGCCAATAACCTTTTCTTATTCTGAGCATTAATATATTTGTCATTTCTCAGGGGTCTACTGTAGACTATACTGTGATAATTTGAGTAAACATGTCAGAACACAACATGCTTTTCATTCTACATCTTTTGGCCTTGCTGATGTCCTTTGAAAATGTCATCAGCCCACCTCTCTCTTCAAGAATTTCTGGTTTTATTATTGTTTGGTCTGCACACAATCAAAACCAGAGTTAATGTAGAGATGGTAATTCTCGAACTTTTACCACTGTGTTCCAAGAGACAATCGCAATGTAGACCCATTTGTTTTGTTCATGTTAATATGACCTACATCAATAACATTAAATATCTATAAAAGTATTTAGCATCCATAAGAAAATAAAGTAACGGATACTTTCAAGTCCATGGTTAAGCAATTTCTCCTTTGGCAATCCCCAAAACTTTGTCTGTTTGACAGGGAGAGGAATTTTAAAGAACACAATTTTTCCTACCTGCTTAAAACATGAGTTTTAACATGTAGTGAGTTATTTCTGTCTTTTTACAAACATTTACTTTCCCATTGCGAGAAAGAATATTTAGAAAACAAACAGGGACTAGATATTTCAGCTTAGAAGGCAAAATCTTGTCTTACACAACATAAGAACATGTTTTCTCTGTCTTTCAAGTTTATCCAGCTTGAGAAGGAGATTGGCATAGATGACCTCCAGAGGTCCTGTCACACCTAACTGTTTCTGTGATTTAAAGACTTTTGTTTTAGAGTCATTTAGGTTGCACTAACAATATGAATTAGGTTTAACTAGGCGTAAGTCTACAATATGAATTGCATGAATAAAATTAACAATTTATTAATAACATACTGGATCCTATCACCCCTCTAGATGTTTTCTAATTTTTTATGTGTTTATTGAAATTACTTTTGAATTTAACTGCTTAATTGCTAGGTTGGATTGTGCTGTATTATACATATGTGCATTAAGTTTCTGTTTCTCTCCATAAAGTCAATGGTTTTTTTTTCCCTTTTTGTCTTCTATTTCAGAGATAAAGTCATAATCCAATCAAATAGTAGCTTGAGGGCAACAGTGCTGGCCAAAGGGCACCCAAGTAAGTATCTAACAGATAGTAAAAAAAATTGTGTTTTTCAATTAATTTTAAAATTTTGTGTTCTTTATTCAACAACATGAAAAGTGCATATAAGTACAAAACTGTATCATTCTTAATTCCCACATTTCAGAATACCCGTTACTTGGAAGAACTTAATATCCTCAAAGGATTTGCTATTTACAGTGCAACTCATTATATTGTGAGGCCTTAAATGACGAAGTCCTTCTAACACTGTTGATATTTTTAGATTCTTAAGTCCTGCAGCTGGCTAGTCCTCTCTGATTTTGGGAACCTTGTATTTTGTCCTCTTTTCCTGAACAAAAAAATGTCTTTTTTCCTCTTTGATGTTTCCTAAGACTGTATTCCCTTCTTTGATCATTACACTTAGTTTTTTCATTCTACTCAAAGTTTTTGCCTTCTCTCTAAGGAGGAAAACAATTTTCCATATTATAACTTCTATTTATTAAAAATTTGAAGTGTTAATATTAGTAGTTTTTTCCTCTGCAGCTTATTATGACTGTGTTAGTAGCCTTGTTTGCAAAACCATACAAACTCTCCAGTGTGTCCTCTAATGCAACAGATTTTATTTTTTTTTCTTTTCATGGTAGAAATATTTTAATAGCAACCAAATTTCATAAACCTGGATAGATGCCCAAATCTTCGTAATTCTCACTGATGGAAAAATAGTGATGTAAGATACATGGCAAATATCATGTACTATGCAGCATTTTGTATTTTTACCCCGTTAAAACTGTGTAGAAAAAGACGTTATAATCTCCTAACTCAGCCACAAAATTGCAGTGAGTTTAAATTTCACGTTGTGCCAGGTAGTCTGACAAACCCAGAATGCTTCCACCCTGGCAGAGATTGATTTTGACTTCCTGTGAAAGATTTGTTTTCAATAAAGTAGGTGTCAAAGTCTATTTGGAACTATCTGGCTGGTGCTGTGTGACAGATAAATGTTTCATTTCATTCAATGACACTGATTAGATTCTGAGATTTTTCATCCATCCAAGCTGCAAGTTGAATTCCTGTCTTCCAAACTAATACAATATTCAATGTAGTTTTGGATCTCCTAATGTGTTCCCTTTGGAAATGCAGAAGAGTGGTTGTCCTATATTATAATATCATTAGGCTTTTTCTGGAAAACGTATCACTAAATTAGCAGTCAAAATTGTTGCTTGGTATTACTTCACTGAAAATGGATAGACAGAAATATGTCTTGAACTGAGGACTACAGAAATAAAATGTATTGTTTTTCTGTAAGCAAAGTATTGTATTGCCTCTTAGCCACAGCAGAAATTAAATTAACAGTAATGGTCTTTGGTTTTTGAAGGTGGGAAGACATTTCTTTACTTTTAAATGTCTCAAGATTGGGGATAAAGGTTCTCTAGGTCTTAATGCAATTAGAACTATTATTGTTTTAAGGTGCTTTTTTATTTTAGAATTATATTTTAAAGTATGTCATTCTTCCTTTTAACACACACTGCAAGCTTACCAACACCAATTTCAAAATGCTGTTCTCTTGACTATTTTACAATTTCACATTGTGTATATTGTTTAAGGTTTTTTCTAAAGTAGCTTTGAATTTATTTAGCAAATGAAGTCCTCACACTACTTTCAGGCTTATTATTATCACGCCTCTCTCTATTCAACATTATCATCATCATCCCACTCATCACAATCTTCCCTGAATCAAAGGCTACTTTTTTCTTGTTAGTGGAAGCTTTGAATGAATAATTCATCTGGAAAAGCCTTCTATGTTGTACATTTCCAGAAGACGGAGCAATTCTCTTGTCAATCACAGTAGCTCTGTCAGTACTAAGTTCCATACAGTATGTGCTCCAAATATACAGGGGATGACAAGCAGCTGAGATTACCAACTGTGTTAATTCTGGCCATCCTTTTAGCTTTTTTTTTTTTTTTGACAGAACATTCAAATTCAAGTCTCACTCTAACGCTGCATTGAGAAATCAGTGTCAATTTTTTCCCTCTGTTCTCACCAATACAGTTTGCCTGAAAGCTCTGACATATATTGCAACCAAACTGGTCACAGGCCACAGTTACTCATCTTCAGATAATTACATTTCATTTTGGCTCCTGAGTCCCTAGATTTCTCATGCCTAGACAGGCTGGGTCTGAGCTCAGCCTGGCTCAGCATGAAGCCAGAGATTCAACTGATAGTGTAGAGATCTTCATACATGGAGCCCTGTAGGCTGAAACAGATCTCCGCTGACACAACTTGCACGCCATTGTAGTTTCTTGGAGGATGGACTCCTTGTTATTTCTCTGAAGACTAGTCTTCAGAAGACCAGTTGTTACTAATTGATTGTGCAGTACAACCAGAAACATAAAGTAATTGGAAGAGAAGTGTACTCTAAGGATCTTTCCCTCTGAAACAAATACAAACATAGGGAGAAATAAACTGTGCCACTACAGAGAAGTAGGAAATTAACATACCGTTAAGTTTGAAAGTAGAGATTTTAAAAGTACGTGGTTTTGTAGGGGTTTTGTGGTTTTTTTTTGTTTTTTTGTTTTGTTTGGGGTTTTCTTTAATCTTTTCATCTTCTTCTTAAACTGTGCTTTGACAAAATGAAAGATTTAAAATTTGTGTGACTGGCATTAATGATATGACTCTCTGTTCCCACCCACTGCAATCATTTGTGAGTAAAAAGCTCTACCTACATTAGCAAGTAGTGCAGAATTAAAGCAGCAGCTCTCCACAGCATGGATCTAATATTCACACCATAGATGTGAGGAACAAACATGCTGTTCACCACAGAAGGAAGAAAATTTGTGCATCCAAACCTCTATTAAGGTCTGAGCTCACCAGCACTCTGAAGAACAATGAAACAGATTTTTTAAAATATGTTACAAGCAAAAAGAGGAACAGAGCTAACATTGGTCTATCACTTGTCAATCATCTCACAAACAGGGGCATAGACAAAGCAGAGACACTTCATGGTTTTTTTTGCCTCTGTCTTCAGCAGTTAGGATCTCTGGAGCCCTATGTAGAAGTCTTTTATTAACTGCAGAGGTAAATAAACTCACAATTGACTCAACTTGCTCAAGACTTGCTTTTCCACCTGGATGCATATGAATCTGTGGGACCTGATGGGATTCATTTCACTGAAAGAGCTGGGCAGTATCTTCACGGGATGTCTCTCCAATATTTTTCAATGATCTGTGAAATCTGGAGAGGCTCCAATCAACTGGAAGCTGGTAAACAGTGTCTGAGCTTCCATGAAGGGAAAGAAGGAAGACCCTGGTAATTACAGGCCTGTCAGTCTCACTTCAGTGCCTGGTAATATGATGGAGAAGGTTATTCTGAGAGTTCATGAGGAAACACTTAAGAGAGAACACAGTCGTTGTTCATAGCCAGCAAAGGTTCACAAGGGAAAAGTCACAGAATTACAGAATCACACAATTGGTAAGGTTACAAGGGATCACAGTGCACCATCTGGTCCAACAGTCCTGCTCAAGCAGTGTCATTCCAGATCACATTACACAGAAGTGCATCCAGACAGTTCTTGAATCCCAAGTGAGGGCTGGTCAATCTGTTCCAGTGCATGGTCACCTGTACAGTAAAGAGGTTCTTCCTCCTACTCAGGTAGAACTTCCTGTGCATAATTTTTTGCCCATTGCTTATGGTTCTGTGGCTTGGCACCACTGAGAAGAGCCTGAATCTGTTCTCTTGACAACCTCCTTTCAGATACATTCAGAAATTGATCAGGCCCCTTCTCAGTCATCTCTCCTGGGGGCTAAACAGGCCTTACAGGCTTTCCTTGTAAGTGAGGTGCTCCAGTCCCTTAATCATCTTTTCTGTCCTCCACTGGACTCACCCCAGGAGCAACATGTCTCTCCTGTCCAGATGAGCCCAGAACTGGTCACAGCACTCCAGATGTGGCCTCACAGGGCTGAGTAAGAAAGGCAGGATGACCTCCCTCCACCTGCTGGCAATGCAGTTCCTAATGCGCCCCAGGATACCATTGGCCTTGCTGGCCACAAGGACACACTGCTAGCTTATGGACAGCTTGCTCTCCACCAGGACTCCCAGGTGCTTCTCTGCAGAGCTGGTTTCCAGCAGGTCAGTCCCCAGCCTGTGCTGGTGCATGGGATTATTCCTCCTTGTGAGCAGGACCCTGCATTTGCCTTTGTTGAATTTCAGACAGTTCCTCCCTGCTCATCTCTCCAACCTGTTGAGGTCCTGAAGGGCTGCACAGCCCTCTGGGGTATTGGCCACTCCTCCCGGCTTTGTGTCACCAGTGACATTGCTGAGGAGGCATCTGCCCCTTCATCCAAGTCACTGATGGATAACTTAAACAATACTGCGCCTAGTATTGAATCTTGGGGGACACCACTAGTGACAAGCCTCCAACAAGACTCTGTGACAGTGATTATGACCCTCTGGGATCTGCCATTCAGCTGTTCATTCATCCAGGCCACACTTCCTAAGTTTACCTATAATAATGTTGTGACAGACAGTGTCAAAAGCCTTGCTGAAGTTGAGGTGGACAATATTCACTGTTCTCCCCTCATCCATCAAGGTAGTTGTTCCATCATAGAAGGCAATCAGGTTAGTCAAGCATGATTTCCCTTTAGTGAATGCATGCTGACTGCTCCTGATCACCTTCTTGTCTTGCATGGAGATAGGAATGGCCTCCAAAATGAGGCACTTCCTTGCCTTTACAGGGATTGAGGTGAGGCTGACTGACTGGTAGTTCCCTGGATCCTCTTTCTTGCCCTATTTGAAGACCAGGGTTGCATTTGCTTTCTTCTAGTCCTCAGGTACCTCTTCTGATTTCCATGACATTTTAAAAATTATTGTGAGTGTCTCAGCAGTGGTGTCTGCCAGCCCTCTCATCACTTGTGGATGCATCCTGTCAGTGTCTGTGGACTTGCGGATGTCAAGTCTGCCCAGGTGTTACTGATGTGTTTGAAAAAGACCTTTTTACTGTCCATGACATGCTTGTCCAGATCTAATTCCAGAGGGGTCCTGGCCTTCTTTGTTTCATTTCTACTTAATCTGATGACATGTCTGTATTCATTCCAAATGGCCTGGCCCTACTTCCATCTCTTATGTGTTTTCTACTTACACTTAAGTAATGATAGGCGTTCTTCATTCATTCATGGAGGTCTCCTGGATCTTGGCCTGATTTCTTGTTCATCAGAATGCATCATTCTTGAGCCTGGAGGAGGTGATCCTGGAATATCAACCCTTCTTCCCTTCAGTGCTCTTCCACATGGAATTATTCAAAGACCTCTGAAGAGGCTAAAATTAGCTCTTCTGAAATCAGTAAAGTTGCAACCTTATTGCTGCTCTTCTTCCTTGTCATCTGGTACTGAACACCACATTCTCATGGTTGCTAAAGCCAAGGCTGTCTTCCCTATTTGTTAGTATGAGGTCAAGCAGTACAACATTCCTTGTGGGATCCTTCTCTACCGGTGACAGAAAATTGTCATCATTGCTTTCCAGGAACCTTTTGGACTCTTTGTGCTTCACTGTGCTTCTTCCCCAGCCAGTGTCAAGGAACTTACAGTCCCCCACAAGAGCCAGTGCCTGTGACTTTGAGGCAGCTTCGAGCTACCAATAGAAGGCCTCATCCACTTCCTCCTCCTGCTCAGGTGGCCTGCACCAAACACCCACAACAGTGTCACCCTTACTAGTCAGCCCTTTTATCATAACACATCAGTTTTTGACTTGCTCATCATCTGTCCCAAGACAGAGCTCAATATATTCCAAGTGTTGCCTTACACAGAGGGCAACTCCACCACTGCACCTTCCTGGTCATTTCTCCAGAACAGTGTGTAGCCCCTCTTGATGACATTCCAGTCACATGAGCTACCCCTTGATAACTCTGTAATTGTAATGAGCCCTCTCAGTGCACACAGATTCCTTTTAATTCCCCATACTGTCTGTATTGGTGTACAGGAACTTTATATAAAGATTTGATTGTGTCAAAGTCCCAGTGGGGTTGTGAGTTTGTCTTTGATTGCTTGTTCTTGATCGAGGTATCCCCTCTTAACTCCTGAGCTGAGATCTTCTTTCCCCTGATGCCTAAGGATTTTTATGTATTTTTATGTATTTTTTAGTGTGTATTTTATGGATTTTTAGAGCTTTAGGAGTA
>JAWMRD010000085.1:37903370-37936682 GCA_035584875.1 Syndactyla subalaris
TTGTAGCAAATATATAAATTCTTTGATAAAGAATAGAACATCCATTGTTAGAGCTTAGGGGTATAAATATGTGTTATTAAACTGAATAAACATTCTCGTTCTTGGTTTTATCCTTGCAATGCAACTGAGTGTGTGTGGTTGCTAATGGGGACCATGTTTGGGGTTAAACCGCTGCGCATATCTATTGAGCATAACTAGCAAATTATTATTTATTATAGCTTGAATATTCAAAATATTGGGCTCAGAATATTAATATTGAATGTATGTCCGTTTCTTATGGAGCTTTAAAGAAAATTTATGGCTATTAAGATAATGCGTCTTCTGCTGTTAGTAGTGTCATTTTATACTACCAGACTTTCTTGATGACTAGATTTTCCTTTGATGTTAAAAGTACAGAGCAAGGGTATTTACTTCTCTAGACTTTTAGTAGAATTCTATGGCATGTTTATTTAGAAGACTTCTGGTGGGTCCTGTAATACCAAGTACATTACTCTTTTTCACCCACAGACCTCTTTCACCTGTTCCTTTCCCCTTGGATTATGAATTAATAATCCATGCACTCATATTTTCCACTTGTCAAATTCAGGCAGCAGTGAAAATAAGCAGCACCAATTGGCAGATAATGCATCTTATTTCCATGTAGAAGCAGGTGCATTTTCTTCAGCATAAGTGGCAAGATGACACTGATCCACTTTGACAGGCAGGCAGATCTAAAATTACTCAGCACACTTTGCCACTGGTCCGGGGAAAGACTCCCACGACCATGTTCTGAAATTCTTTTGTCCCCAGAGTGTTAATTAAAATTTACTGGATAATATTTGCCAGGCTCAATGGTTCTAGTTACAGCAATTATCAGTTACTAAATGTTAGTGGCAGAGATGACACCTGATGATTCGATGTTTTATTCAAGAGGGTTTTTTCCCTACTCCTTTTTTTAATCTTCAGTTCTTGAAAACACTAAATCAGTTAAGTATCTCAATCAGCCCTTAGGCTAAAAATTACTTAGATAGGAGTTTAACTATCTATTTATCACAGAGTTTCTTGTCAGATGCCAGTTAAAGACTTGAAAAAGGGGAAAAAAGTAGTTACAAGAGCCTTTAAAAATTGCAGAAACCAAAAGCCCTTCTATGTTATAATTTCAGTAAACAAAAACAGGAGTCAACTCAGGACTGTGAAAGAAAGAAAGCAACTTCTAAATAAACTTACTGCTTAGTTCAGATATGCTCAACAAACTTGCAGATTGGAGACTGGCTAATCACACATGCAATAAATAATGGCCTCTTTCAACTTACTGAAGCATGGTTATCAATAAAGTTTACTTCCAGATATCTCCCAGTGGCTTTTTTCTCCTTAAAGTTTCATCAATATATTGAAACACAGGTACTCTAAAAGAAATATTTTTATGTTTTTTGTTGCTAACAGAAGAAAGCTTATTTATACTTTGAATTATTTTTATTTAGATAATTAATTAATACTTCAACAATTATTTTTCCCCAAATCCTTTGAAATTTCTGGTCAGTTTCTTGCAATAGTGCAGATAAGAAACTGCCTTCCTTCTCAACAAGGACCTGTTCGTCCTGGTTTCTCTAACACAATGAAACCTTGTTATTTTTTTAATGCCTGAAGCTGGTCAACTCGGTGAATGAGGGTACACTGAAATGGCAAAATATTTGCGTGCTCTATAGACAGCTTTCAACTGTCAGCCATATTGCCTCTGATCCTCAAAACTCTGCAGTAAACCACAGAAAGGGCAAAGGTGGTAGGATTTGTCTCTGTGTAAGCACTTCTGTAACCTTCCCAAAGGCTGGAAAATTCACTGCAATATGTGTCAGAGGTGGGCAATACAAAAAGTCAGCACATGAAACAGAGTGGAAAAAGCATAACCACAGCTGCAAGTTTGTGAACCCCTGCCAGGTGTTACATACCAGGTCATAGTTTTCTTTGTTTAACTGAAAATGTTGCTTCTGGGCAAGGAAAAATAAAAAGGGAAAATTCCAGGGAGGAACAGTGCTGTATGACTTAACATGATAAGACTATTTTAAGTTGAACATGAAAGTCCTATCATACAACAGAGTATGGGCTAATGTAAAAGGCAAATGGTTAGTTCCAGTTTCATTATGTAAGTTCAGCTCATTGCACCAACACCTGTGTGTCCCTACGCCTTACAGATGGCTGAAGAATAATATTTCAGATCACTCTGTAGGAAGAACTCCATTCTGTGCTGCAAAACAATCTGACAGCAACAGTCAGGAGACAAGATAAAGGCAAAAAGGGAACTAAAATATTAAAATAATGGAGGAGGAGGACAAAAAAAGCATAGAAAGAAAGGGCTGGGGAGGGAGTAAAATTTGACTTCATATCAGTGAAAAATTTTCTCAGAAAAAAAAGATGGAAAAAATAGGTAATTTCCATTGAAATCTGCTCTTATTCGTGGGAACATATTGGTGTCTGTAATGCCGTAGTCCAGAAAGTACTCTTTGATGCTGGAATTCTGATCAATAAAAGAGACCAGACATAGGTCTGCAACTAAACAGCAACTAGATATTTCCAACAATAAGAGGTGATTGGTGTTAAATGGAAAAAAATACTGTCATACATATGAATTCCCTTAATTATAACAAGGTAGTGAGATCTCCTTTAGTATTAGAGAAATTATGCTAAGTAGAGGTCAGGAAAAAAAGTCTTAGAGAAAGTAGGGGCACTAAGATGTGGGTGACTGAGGACCCAGTGGTTTATCTCTGTCAGACTCATCAGGATAATACTTCTACGTCACTTTTTCTTACCTCCCTTCAAGCCCATAGTGAGGATTCCAACCTACAGAAACACATCAGTTACTCTATAACTCTATATTCTTAAATCATGAAGAAAAATTCTTTTGCTACCCACTTTTCATTGAGAAAAAAACTGAGGGATCACAATAGTTTGGAGAAATGGGCAAATAGGAACCTCTTGAAGTTCAGCAAAGGGAAGTACTAAAGGTGTACAATGCTCACTTCTGGACTCTCCAAGAGACACATGGATATACTGAAGAGCATGTAGCCAAGAGCTGAATTAAGATGATGAAGGGGCTGGATCATCTTCCATAGGAGGAACTTCAGGGAGATCTCATATTGCTAAGTCTGGAGAAGACTCAGAGGGAAACTCATCAAGGTGTCTGGATATCTGAAGAGAGGGTATAGAGATGACCGAGTCAGTTGCTGATCGATGGTGCCCAGTGACAGAGTGAAAACAATAGGCACAAGCTGAAACATGGCAGGTTCCTCCTCAACACAAGACACTCTTTACTTGCAAGGTAAATGAGCACAGCAACAGGTTGCTCCCAGGGAGCTGGTGGACTCTGTCCTTGGAAACCTTCAAAAGCCATATGGACAGGGTCTTGGATGACCCCGTCTGTGTGAACATACTTGAGTGGGGACCTAACACGTGGTGAACTCCAGAGGTCCCCTCCAGCCATTCTATCATCTCCAGCAACAAGGTATGGGTTCTTCTCCCCTGAGAAGAGCCCAAAGAGAAGCTGAGCCATGGTGATCCCTCAATTGACATGTATGAGTTCACCAGGAGCTATTCCATTGCATTGCTGAGCTTCCTTTTGCCAAGTGTTTGTGTTTGGGGAGTCAGCCTCTCATCACAGCAACCTTAGGTTCAAGAGGGTAGCATTTGTATGCACTGTAGGGAATGTTTTTCAACCCTGTGTCGCAATGAGCTGCCCAGGACCATGTCCTGCATACATTGCAGGTGGAGAATAACCATTAAGGGTATGGAGGTTGCTCTTCTGCCTGCCATCAGTAGAAATATATACCAGTGTGAGAACACAGTGCTCAGTTTGTCCTTGGGAATTCAAAAAAGCTGTCTGGACATGATTCTGGGCAACCTCTATGCTGTTGACCCTCAGAGGTCCCTTCCAACCTGTAATTATGTGGTCTGAAACTCAATAAGTAGAATCACAATTTTTGTTCCTTGCCTAAAATGTCTATCAATACAATCTCCTTTATGAAGATATTGTTACAGACAACTCCCTTTCATTTTGCTCTTATATCATAAATACTTGGCTAGTATTTACTACAAAACTTCATGCTATCCTGAATACTAGAGATTAATAAAATGTTATGGTCAATTGGTATAAAACAATGAAATATCATTCTGAAAAAAACATGCCAAGACCACCTAGTTGGGCTGTTGAGTGCTGATTTTTTTGTTAGATATGCGTTTTTGCTTTCTAAAACATGTTTTGAAATAGTCATAGGATTTCTGGACAATTTGTCAGGAAACAGTAGTCCTGTTTTTGACACTGATGGTATTTGGCAATGCCGTAACCGAGTTCCAAAAATATTGACAAGGTGGTTGAACTGGTGTCTGGACAGCTCTTTAAATTGAATTTGAGCCACTATGTAAAGCGTGTTGAGTGGGTATTTTACCTAAACCCAAATTTCTTTCTTGCTGTGAGAATAGTTTCTGACTATTGTGTAATTGCCAAAATAAATTCCTCTGTAAAGAGGAAGATCATCCTTCCTATGCAGAAGAACAGCTAACATTTGTTTGGCAACATGAAGTGAAAGGTTTACTAATGCCAGGAAAGAGTGCTGAAAGAAATACAGGAATTTTTACCTTATAACAACTTCTTTGGCAGTACAAGAATCTTGTCATAGATTTTTGGTCTAGCTCAGTTTTATTTTGGGTATGCTTCCTTGTTTGCTGATTTACTTAATTTAAGTAATTACATAAATTAATTACTTAATTTCTTACAGACTTGCAATTTTTTGACCCTTGATCTGTGGAATTTCTCTGACTTCCAAGGAAGCATTTCATTCATCTTTCATTCATCTTCACCATTCTAAATCAGACTCACTATCAGCCTCTTTTCGAAAGGAACAAGTCTGTGGATAATCTATGACTCCAAAACACAGAATTTATGAGCACATTCCCTTTCCCTCCCCTTTTTTTTAATATGCTTTTAGCAAAACATTTATTATGATTTAAAAACCTTCCACTCTCAATTTTTTCCACAATAACTTTGGGCCTTGACATTGGCTGAAAATATGTTCATATTATCTTGTCTTCAATTTTAAAATAACAATAATATGATACCCTTTTCTAAAATTTTAAAGGAAAAATTCAGTGTATAGAAGTCCTACTAATATTTGAAATAATGCTTTTTCATCAAATTGTATATGCTAGGAACTGAATGTAGCTTCACTTGTCAAATGGCTTCTGAAGTTGTCCACAAGATATTTTATGCTACAGGCCTTGTAAGATTAAGGTCTCAACATCATTTGCCCTTTCAGAAATTTGACTTTCTAGCAATCAAATAAATTGGAATACATTGCAGGTTTGTACATTTGGGATGAGTCCACTGAGCAAGAAAAAGATCTCCATACACCTGTTCTTGATTTAATTGTCTTCTGGAAAGTTGATAGTAGTGTCAGTCATTGGTAATGACTGCCATTTTCTTTTGTAAAAAAGCAATAGCAAGCACTAATTTCTCCCACAATCATTCAAACCTTTCCTGCTCCCCGTATATTAAGCCGCACTAAAACTTTTCATCCATATAAAATTATTAGCTCTTATTCATTATTCCATTCATGCTAAAGAAATAATTCTATATTTTAAAAGGTTCTTCAGAGGAAATATTTCTTCTTATTTATTTGTTCGGGTTTTTTGAATATTTTTTGGGTTTTTTTCAGTCAATATGCTCCATAAAAGTTTTTTAATCATTAACCATTATCAACAATTCTAAAAGTTACAAGCATATAATGCGTTATCTATCGACATGGCCAAAATACTGCCTTTGAAAAAAGTATTGAGCAATAGAAGTGTTTCAAAATTTCTAGATGAAATAGCAGTAGGAAAGTTTTTTTCCCAAAAAATATGTGCATGCATACTATACAGTGCAGGAGCTAAAAGTCCATCTTTCCAGATGCATCAGACCACCTGTATTATGTGCTAAACACATATTTCTCTGCTGAGGGAGGGGACAAGGAATGTAGGCAGAAAGTCATGGCTGAGGAGAACAGAGGGATGAGGGAAGGGTGTTTTAAGATTTGTTTTTTTGTTTCCTCATTTTCCTACTCTGATTTTGATTGACAGTAAATTAAACCATTTTCCCCAAGTTGAGTCTGTTTTGCAAGGATGGATGTTGGTGAATGATCTCTTCCTGCGCTTATCTAGACCCATAAGCCTGCCCAGTTCAGGAGGGAAGTGATAGAGCTGTTTCAGTGGGCAGCTGGCATCCGGTATAGTCAACCAACCACAGAAAGTAAGGCCTTTATGATATGTACAGTATGCCCCATATGTGTTGGGAAGTAAAATGCATTGGACTGTGGATGTAGTCTTTGTGTGTGCATACACAGGTATGGAAGAAAATGAATCAGATTAAAAGAACTCCATGTTGAACATCTGAAAATAAATAAATAACAAGTCTTGGATTTTGTCTGTCCAAATAGTTGATGCATGAATGTAGAGCAACATAAAGAGTTCAGACACTGTCAGTGTTGTTCAGCTATGGTCTTTATAAATCTGCTTAGGTATCTGAACTCTCCTCCTTTCAGCATAGCAGCTGTCCACATAGACTACTGAAACCAGCTAAAACATCTCAGACTAATATCCAGGAAATAAAGTCACACCAGAAGTCAGAACTGAGTACTGGCCTCTGGTTGGACAAAAATATGTCTCTATCTCTTCAGTTGCACAAGGCTAACTTTTAGCTGTAGATACATATCTGGACACATCCACTTTTTAATTTAACTTAAAGATACTTCTCTTCCTGTTGAAGGATAAACAATTTCCAAAAGAAAATACTGTTATTAAAAGGGCACATTTTTCTTCCTAATGTGTACACAAATCAGGTCAGACATTTCCAATATTCTTCACTTCTGAGGATTACAGCTTTTAGAGGACATATTCTCATCTCTCACATTCTGACTCTATATATGAAACATATCAAAACTATACCAAAGAGCCAGCAATTTATATTCATGATATAGGAGGTGACCTTTTCACTCATGAGTGGTGTAGTCATGTGGAGTGGCTAATGAGAGAACCCTGACTGAGAGCAGATAAATTTCAAACCTTCAGAATAATTATTAGACAGTTTTTTGTATTTATAAACCTCCCTCATTTCAAACTGTTCCTTGATTTATAAAGCCATCTTAGTTTTGTAAGCGATAATGATAGTCTCACCCAATGCCAAAGACTGATGAATTGTCCTTGTAGGGGCTTCTCTTCCTGGTAGTGAATGCCAGAGAAATGCAGCAAAACGTTAGGAACAGAACTGTAAGGAAAAAGAGAGGACAGAGAAAGATGAAAGATGGCTTAGAAGGAATGAGGGAGGGAACATCTGTACTGCACTTCACCGATGATAATCTTTGCACAGTTTATGACACAGAAGCAGTGGGAACAGTGAGGCAATCATTTTACTTGCCTGTCATCTGCAGAGAGTATTTCAAATCGCAGGGTGAAATTCTGGCTTCATTGAAGTGAGAGGCAAAGCTCCTGTTGATTTAAATGAAGGCCAGGATTTCTATGGATTCGCAGAGAGGGACAGACAGGCAGAGTGGCAGCTGTGCCATCTCCATGATTGTGTCAATCTTCATCAGGATCTTAAAAGCTTTTCTTCAGCTCCATTTCCAGAACCATATGAAGAATTTGATAACATAGATACTTTCTCAAACATGCTAAATTTAAAAAGTACAGTCTCAGAGAATCTGACCCTGGTTTGGAACATCTTTACATAATATACACCGTCCTTAAAAGTTTATGCATAGATCTGTGCATATTTTAATTAATATTTCTGTATTTTTTTCCTTTAATCTATGCAAAAATGGCTTCAGAGCATGTAACAGACAAAAATACCATTTTATTCAGTTGTCAAACTAGAGAAAATCCCCCTATCATGACTGCAAGAAATTTACATCGTGGAGGCAGAAGAAGTTTTCCCAAAATGTATGAGGCACAGAGTTACAAGTTTTCTCCTGATTAACAAGCAATATGTGGACACATATGCTGGGGATGACAGACCTGGTAGGTTACAGTTTGCAGAAACAATCTTTTTGCAGCAGATTTTAATAGAAAACAATCCTTAATGGAGGAACATGGTAAGTGAAGAAGGACATTAGAAAGAGAAAAGCAGCTAACCAAGGTATCAAATGTGCTGTAAGAAAGAAAATCTGGAAGAACATGAGGGAAAAGCTAAGAAACTGAAGAAATGAAAAACAAAAATTAGGCTTCCTATAGGCCCTTATTGTATTGAAGGGGGATGTTTATTCAAGTTTATATACTAAACTGGTGATGTTACAGAGGTGCAATCATTCAATATGCTTCCTTAGGCATCAAATGAGAATCTCTGTTTACTAATAACCTTCCAGTACACATTCCTCATCACTTTAAAGATACGAAGAACTACCTGTTTAGTGGCACTGACAGCCTATTCTGTACACACTTCTTGCAGTCACTGCTGTGAATCAGTGGGGACAGATGGTGTGGCAAGAAAATAATTTTAAATTGATTACAAAATCTTCTTTTTGTGTATATACTATCATGTATATACACATATACATGCAAATACCTGGACATGCATTTCTATATGTGTATATAAAAGATTCTAATACTATTTAAGTCAGTAACTGACTTTAGTGTGTCCACAATATATAAACCACATAAACACAGAGAGGCCAGGATATCTTGAGCATATGGTGGCTACGGTAAATGTTGTTTTGGTTGAATTCCATCAAAGAATGTGGAAGAAGATGTTAATGTCCAATTTTACATTATGGAGAAAATAGAAATCAGAAAAAATCTGGAGTTAAAATTTAACTTCATCAAACTGGATTAATTATTCATAAATTAATTAACAGAAAAGACCCAAAATTATACTTATTGGCTGTTATAAGACACAGAATTATTATTTTAATTATTGGCTCAAACCAACTCCAATGTGTGTGGTGGGGGAAGGGACAGGTCAAATTTCGTGGAGGGCAGGTAATGTCCCGTCCCGCACCTCAGGCCCTGCCAGTGTCCCAGGACAGCCCCAGAGCAGCTGTCAGTCACTGGCACACCAGAGCACTCCCCCAGACCACACCCCTGGAGCCCCTAACCCAGCCCCAGAATGGCTGGTACACAGGGAGCACTGCTCCTCACCCTGCCCCAGAGCCCCAGAGTGGTCAATGGGCCAGAAGTCCTTCTGGGAAGGGTGGCCACAGCATGCTAGAACAGATAAAAACATGTGGTCTCCATGTGATTGGACCCTGCCATCTGGACATGTGGACGCTGGACTAGCATGGCACTCTGGGTGGTAGCTGTAAGTCTATCTTTTTCTCTCTCTTTTCTTCACTTCTCCTAATTTTTCTTAATATTTTGGGTAGCTTGAGACTGAATGGGTTAGATTTTACTAAGTTGTATGGGTTTGCATGTGCTAAGTCAATCCTTTATGGAATGCTTTATTTTGGTTTACTGTTACCCTTTAAAGTTTTTCCAAGTACCCTTATTTTCTGAAGTTTACTACTAAAAGTATGTCTTGAGAAAACACATACAGCTTTTCTCCTTTGTATTCTTTCTTAAGGTGTGAGTAAAACAGAAGGCTCTTTTAACATATTTGTAGTTAAGATACTGTTGGAATCTTGTGTATTTTTAAAGTAAAACCCCTTCGGTGAGCACATAACTCAGGACCTGAGTTCTTAAAGCTGCTATTTCTGCTTTGAAAAGATCGTGGCAATATATTTGTAAGAGCCAGGAAGTTTAAGTGAATTGAAAAGTTTTGAGTAGGTGATCTAAGATTCTGAACTATACAAAATATGCCGTGATATAATTATGTACTTTCACATTTCTTGATCTGTAAGAAGTGGAAAAGCCTTCTGAAGAGACTAAATCTGAATCACAGCAATTTATTTTCATACTTTGAGACCAGTTTAGTTATCTGATTTACATTCTTGCTTTCTAGGCTTATCTTCTATGGACTTGTGGTCTGGTTCATATCTTAACTTCACGGATTTCTCTTCTATTCACAGACAACACCTTTTGTCTTGGATGTTTGTGCTGCATGTGGGACCACACTGGTTTTTGGGAATGGGAAATGTTTGGCTTAAGGGAAAATGTCTTTTAAAGTGAGTGACTATTTAAACAGAAAATGTTAAAAATTTTGCAAAGTTAGATTCAAACCTGGAGGGGCTCAAATACTGAGGATCTTGATATCAGTTATGCAGCAAGTCAAACACCATCACTCTGGACACCTCCCCCTTCTTTCTTCTCCACCTAAGGTGAACATGAAGCCATATGGTCTGGAATACCCCTGTGGTTACTTGGGATTAGCTATTCCAACTGTGTCCCCTCTCAATTCCTTGTGCATCCCCATCCCACTCACTGGTGAAGTTGAGTGAGGTGCAGAAAAGTCCTTCATATTGTATAAATGCTGCTCAACAATTACAAAAACATCTCTAAGTTATCCACCACAAACACAAACCACAGATCCATACTAACTACTATGAAGAAAACTAAGTCTATCCCAGCCAAAAACCACAGCACCTGCGTTTGTTTTTTTTTTGCTTCATATGCATGTTTGTTTGACTGCAGGGATATTGATTTGGTTTGCAAAGGGAAAGCACCAAGATTTTTTTATAAATATTTTGGCAAAATTATTAATTAGTGTCACCTCAGCTAATTTTCTCAAAATTCAATAGATATTTGGATTTTCATAAATTCAAAGTAAGCAGAAACTTTTTCATTATGATTCTCAAAAGATTGAAAATACCTGTTCTAAAAATAAGTGGCAACTTATTTTTTATTTCCACTCCTCTATAGTCTTGAAATTACTGTATCAGCTCTAAAGTTAAATGCACAGCTGAAGACCTCAAGTTACATGAATGGAAGGCAAAGCAAAGATATGAGAACATCAAGAAGCACCTCTTTAGTCCTGCTGTGCAGTCTGAATACCTGATGCGCTATTCCTCCCACACATACTTTTAATATTCTCTACTCTTTATTCAGTAACAGTGAAATAGCAGATACTGTTTTTACATAAACATGTTACTTCATTTTTTGTACCAAGAACAGGTGATTGGAAGTGGTAGAGGATCACAGCCCATTTTCATACTGTTAACACAGTTGTTATATCTAAACGGGTTTACTACTTTATGGAACTTACTCAAACATCTGAAGTTTTTGATGTCCAGTACCATGAACAACACTCTGTTTCGTTATTAATTATGCTAAGTTATCTGCCTAATATTAACTCCGAAGAAGTACAATTCCATATTATTATTCAATAGAATTAAACTTGCATAAAAATACTTCTCGAATTGCAAGGGCGAACATCACAAATGGCAAACTTTATTGATATAAGGTTTATTGAACAACCTTGATGTGGTACCTTTTGAAAGTGTGCTATGGTAAAGTTATATAAAGTGACACTACCTCTATCTTCCAGAGTTTCCTGGTTTACTCCGTATATGCACAATATAGTGGTTATTACAACACTTGTAGAAGCCATTGCTGCTAGCAATGGATGAAGGCCAAAAAATCACGATCCTGATTCCTGATTTTGTGCCTCGTGCTGAATAACTTTGTGAAAGTAATTTAATTCTATTGTACTCTTATTTGCTTACCTGTCATGTAAAAGAGTAATACATTTCATTACTACTTTAAAGTACTTTAAAATCCTCATACTAAAGGAACCACAGAAGTGATTTATTACTCTTTTATGATATAAAGCTAAAAGTCAAAATTACAGAGGCTAATCTATGACTCTAGCAAAGCAGCAAAAGTTCCTGTAGTAGGGATGTGAGCAGCACAACTGAATTTCAATACCTCTCACTTGAACCAGGACAGCAAAGTTAAGTAAAGTCAGTTAAGCACACAAAGAATATTTCTCTGTGGCTTAGCACTGTACTTCACATCTATCCAAACAATCCAAGTGCCCATCAGGCACTGGGGAAAACTGGACATCTATGTTCCAGTAAATGTTGTTGAGAGCTATGTGTGAAAACTTCAGAATTCTTCCAGAAATGATAGTGCAGGTGCAACCCTAAGAGCCAGACTGAACAAAATCCATATCATAAGTTTTTTAACATCTTTATTTTAGTAAAATTCCTCAGTTTTACTTAGAGCTAGATCTACTTAGACTTTGGAGGGTAGGAAGGTGGGAGGGAGAGTCTTATTAAAATAGTTTCATCAGGCTCCTGAGAGATGATCCTTAGGCATGTGTCATTCAAGTCAAAGGAAAAAAAGTGAAATGAAGCAATCATCAGAGCTGACACAGGACACATTCCTGTTACATTTAACAGACAAGCAAACAAAATTAGAAAAAGGTGCCATTTCAGAGGACAGATGAAATCCAGGATTTACACTGACCTGCCACTGGAGAGAGACACTGCTGAAAGGGCCCTGGGGGTCCTGGTCAATGGCAAGGTGAATATGTCAGCAGTGCCCTGGCAGCCAGGAGGGCCAACCCTGTCCTGAGAGGCATCAGGCAGAGCATCACCAGCCAGTCAAGGGAGGCGATTTTCCCACTCTGCTCTGCTCTGGGGTGGCCTCACCTTAAATATTGTGGGAAGTATTGGGTGCCACACTATAAAAAGACATTAAGCTCTTAGACTAAGAGTATCCAAAGGAGGGCCATGAGGATAGTAAAGGGCCTTGAGGGGAAGCTGTATGAGGAGTGACCGAGGTCATTGGTCCGTTCAGCCTGGAGGAGACTGAGGGAAGACCTCATCGCAGTCTTCAAAATCCTCATGATGGGAGCTGGAGGGGCAGTGGCAGGACTTGAGGAAATGGCATGAAGGTGAGTCAGGGCAGGTTTAGGGGGAGGTTTAGGTTAGATATCAGGAAACGGTTTCTCACCCAAAAGGTGGCTGGGCTCTGGAACTGTCTCACTGTGGAAGTGGTCACAGCACCAAACCAGTCTGAGATCAAGAAAGAATTGGACAATACTCTCAGACACATGATGTAATTCTTGGGGTGTCCTGCAGAGGACAAGAAGTTGGACTCAATGCTCCTTATGGATCCCTTCCAACTCAGCATATTCTATGATTCCAGGATAGTAGAGCAGGGATTTTGTGCCCTTTTTCCCCATCACTGGCAGTAAAGACACTGCATGTTAGCACACAACATCTCATCCTCCATATGGACACCCATTCACTAAAATAGAAAATGCTCTCAGTTTTTACCACTTTCTCACTTTGGCTTGGTTAAGGACATGGAGTGCTCTGCACACAGTTCCTTAGCTCTGGTGCCAGGGCAGGAGAAGCACATCAAACTGCTTTTCTTTTTGCCCTCAGTACCACATTTTCTGTCCCTCTAACTAGACATTCCTCCCAACTTACCATGCCAAAGGGGCACATGATACCAGCAGGACAGGTGGGTGAGCTTGCTAGTATTCATAATACAGCTCTTTTTCTGGAGATCATGGCTGCTCTCATCATGTGATACTGCAGCTGGTGGTAAATAGAAAATAAATTATAAGCCTGTATAATATAGACTTGAGACTCCTCTATAGAAAAGACTGCAAGGCACCTGAGACATTTAGTAGCTTACACTGCTATTTTTATGACAACATAGTAAACATCTTCAAATATTCTCCTCATCCCCCACTGCCACTTGCCTAGCTACCATCAGTATTACTTTTTGCCTGACTGTGGGGAGAAAGGTGGGGGAGAAACTAGGGCAAGGTAGAAGGCTGTGTGAGAGAAGGGAAGGCGATACCCAATACCCATAAAAAATTTGTTTTTAATTCCCTGGCTATCACAGATAGTGGCTGCTGCTAGCATTTAAGATAAGATTAGTCAGTGTTGTGCTATCAGCACCTCCATATTTTCCCTACAGGGACTCCTTCTGACAGGCTGAAGCTGGCAGCATGTCTGAGGATTAACACAAGCTAATGATTATACACTAAAGCTTTGGAACTGTCGGACTAATAGGATTAAGCAATACCAGATGCAGGTCCCCGTTCAGGTTAAAAATGCACTTTTTACATTACAAAGTCAGACAGATCCCTTTGAACATGCAATGAATATGGATGTTTTCAATTATCACAGTCTTCCAGGGCTATACGATATGGTAAATTAATCCCTTTAGAACATCGGAAACAGGACAAAATAGCCTTCTTGAAGCTGAAATCCCTCGTTTTAGATTTTCTTTCATGGGGATAAGCAGTGGTGCACCACACATAATTAATCTTATTACAAACAGAGAGAAAAGAGAAATGTATTTTTTTTTAAAATGGCCAAAAATTGTTTAAATATTTGAGAAACTAAGGGGTGAAGGAGGTGGGAAAACTTCAGAATCAACATCTCTTAATTAATTTCCATAACAGTGAGAAATGTGGAGATACTGTTCAGCAAATGAGACTATTTTCCTGTCCTTCAGGCAGCAGCAAAACACAATGATAATATTAAACAAAGTCTTTCAGGAAATAGACAATAAAAATATGTACTTTAGTAGAACAGAAGGTTTTAGAACACATTCAGTTCTGCTTTGAAGGGTTCAAACTCAGTGAGTTTGGTCTGTAGAGTGTCTGAAGCAGCATGAATTTGGCCCCTTCAAATTTCTGTGTGGCAAGGTTGCAATTTCTGTAAGGGAGAGAGTAAAGAGGGGAAAAATAGCTTTAAGGAAAAGAAGAATGATTCATATTCAGGCTGACTGAAGCCCCAGACTCTTTAAACTTGAATCTTGAGAGAAAACAGGGAAGAAATGTGATTGGGCAGTAAAAAGTAATGGCAAGGAGCCCTTGAAGTGCTTGGTGGTTCAGTTTGTTTCAGTGGCATCTGTTGCAAACACACCTAGGTTTGAATGAGCACCAGCTCTTCTGTCTTATTTGAAAAAATTAAAAAAAATCTGCATGAGAAAGACAGAAAAAATAGAGTCTTTTGTAAAATTCAGATAGATATTTATGGCTGTTGAAATTTTTAGCATCTTAATGCTTGCATGGGACTTACCTTCCACTGATGATCACCGGCACGCAGAATACTCCAAGGCTGAGTTTAGACTTTGTATGCAAGTTAACACCATTTAACTTATAGGATCATTGGTTCTAACCTCAAAAATCAGTCAATCATTTTGACTTTCATTAAAGCTAGAAGTGATGCTCTTTTGTCATATCATCTAAGTGTATGAAGAAGGTTGAAAATCAGTACTTCAGAACATGGCAGAAAACATAACATGCGTTAGCATGACTCATGGTGCCTTTTGGAAAGAATAGAAACAAGAAAGTTGGAGCAGAGGGCCTCTGGAAGCAAACATTAGACACATTGAAAACTAAAAGCAAAACCCAGACACCAGCTAGAATTTACAAAGGAAATAAATGCTTTAAATTCAAAAATCATGTTATGTAAATTCGCTCCCTAATTTTATCGTGCTTTATTTCTTATCAAAACAAAACAAAACAAAATGCCAAACAAACAAAACAAAAAAGCACCCAAACCCCCCAAAATAAACCAAACAAAAGGAAAACTAGATCAAACACACAAAAACCCCAGAAGTATTCACTTTTTATTCCACTTTATTTTCATTTCCCTTGCTAATTTACAAAAACAGATAATTTAGCACATACAGCTAGTCATAAGAAAATGTGTTATAAAAGTCTCAAGAAAAAGGTGATACTGAGCAAAATTAAATATTTCTGCCACATTTAGCTAATACTGCAGCATACTGATTAACAATTTGAGAATTACAATGTCAGAACACATTTACTAAGGGATAGAATCTACCTGAGAATAAGAATTTAAGAGTCTAGATTTTTTTTAAGTTCTCCCTTGCTGTAGTCAAAAGCAAACTATATGTACTTAGGAACATGTTCATATTAAAAAAAAACCAAACCAACCAAACAAAGAGCAACAAAAAACCAAACCAACCAACTAACCAACCAAAAAAATTCCATGAAAAATAAAGATGCCTAAATAAGGAAGTTATTTTTATTTTCAAGTACTTCCCTGAATGTGACTTATTTCTCCTGTTCTAAACTAGGCATAATCTTCATCATCACAATCCTCACTAGGAGAGATGAGAGGAATGTGCTCTGTAAGTACAAAAACCATCAGAACATGAGCATCAGCATATTAATCACCATAACTAAATGTATGAAGCAATCCTCATGTTTCTCTCTCTATAATGATATATTATTATGTAAATACAGGATGACATGATGACAAGAACTTCTTCTGGAGTTTTGGAAATATTCCCTATTTCCCAGGCATTTTCTTCATTTGAAACAGAGCTAAAAGTACAATTTAGGTTCTCCATTCTACAATTAGATCATCAGAAAAATGTGGCAAACTGTAAGAACAAAGACTGTAGCTATCCACTGCCATTAATGAGAGAAGAGTGTATTGTAGCCAAACCCTTTCATTAAAAGTTTCTCCATCTCTCTCTGCGTGCAGAGGTTACTGCTCTTCTGCAGAATTTATTGACAATGGAATGACAGTTTGGAATATGGATTTGAAACACTCTTTTCTTCCTAAAAGATGACAGTTCAGTGGAAGGCTCTGCTCTTCTTCATCAGTTTCCTAAATGCACTTGAGGTCAGCTGAGTGTCAGTCATGATTCATCTTGTAAAACTTCATCAGTTTACCCTCAGAACAACAAAACCAGGCACCTGATCACAGTGACACACACTAAGCTTAGTGACAACTTGCAGTCAGGTCTTTGTAAGAGAGGTGAACAAATTAAAACTTTTGCCCTATCCTCATCTTTTCTATTTGAAATTCTTCTGGTTCCTGACAGAAATTATTTCTGTGTGTCATTTTCACTGGAGTTTTAGAACATTTCTCAATGCTATTTGGGGGGACCCTAATCTTTTAATGGGAAATTTGCCTCTGCCAACATAACTAAGCACAGATATATTTCATCTTCTTAACAGTTCAGTGAAAGTTGAGGCTTCCTTTTGTCTTTATTTATTTTGTGAAAGGATTTCTTGTGTGCAGAAGAGGTAATAATACAACAGTACTAAAAGGTACACAATTTGTGGAAGGTTTGAAACAAAGCTTACAGCTACATTAGACTAAAAAGCAATCTGTCAAAAAATCTTTAAAAAAAAAGTCCTTTTGACAAAATTAGTTCATCAAGTAAGTGACCACTTCGAGCATGATACAACTGAGTCTGCAAATCAGGATAATGTACTCATCTATAATGTAATCACCTGTTGCCTAGTCTGATGGTTTCCCTTGTTTAAATTTCATTTCTGTTTAGATAAAGCATTTCCCTTATGATTCTTCTTTCTTGAAACCTATCAAATAACTCAGATCTGCTACAAATTTTGGGTCTATTTTAAGGAAGTTATAAGAATTAATCAATTCATAATTGTATTAAGTGCAAAAAATAGTCACATCAAAGAAATCGCATATGAGAGAGGAAAATATTAAGAAAGCTTAATATTCACCTTACAGAGACAAGATCACCATAATTCCATGGAAAATGTAGAAAAGAATGAAAAAATATTTCTAGGAAAAAAATACAAACAACCAGGGTACAGTCCAGATTTTGAGCAAGCATTCATCTTATGAGATATAGACATGGCAGGCTCTTCAGAGCAACTAGGTTAATGTGCAAAACTACTTCATGCATGATATTCCTGAGGGAAAGAAAAATATGTTTATTTTAGTTTTAGTTATGTATCACAACAGCATCTGTGTGATTCAGTTGGGAGACTTACTGCTCCTCTTAGTTATAGTCATCAAGTATCTATGAAACCTGAACCTTCACCTTTAATTCAGGTTGTTTAGTCTTTACATCAAAATGTTTTGTTAGTAAATTATGTTTAAGTTATGAAAATTAAGCACTGAAAATACAGTATTTCTGAGACAGAAACACGAACTATAAAGAAATCAAAAATAGATAAGAAATCCAGATTTGAACTACAAACTCTACATACAGAGAAAAAACATTTATTTTCCTTTAGGCTAAATGGGCTCCCAACACTATAATGACTCTAAAATATAAAGATATTGTTTTGGCCCACCAGAGGGAGCCAATCATACTTCATGAATGCAAAAGGAAAAAACACCTTGAAAATTAAATAGAAAAATAAATGAAAGTTATAGGTATATAAAGTATATCAATATATATGTGTGTATATTTGCACATTTGCATAGCGAGTCCTAAAGTAGAGCATCATGAATATGAGTTCAATAGGAAGTGCATTTCCATAATACAACACCAGGGACAGATATGTACAACAGTATCTTTAGAATCGCAGAATCATAGAATATCTGGGTTGGAAGGGACCCACAAAGGTCATAGAGATCCAACTGCTGACTCTGCATGGGCCCACCCTAAGAATCACACCACATGCCTTCACCTTTAGAGGAAGACCAGAGAACAGTGCTATGCTGAACTGGAACAAAGACCAGTTTGACTTATATTTAAAAACAACATTGACTATGGATAAAATACTAAATACGTTAGAACTTAGTGAAAAGAGGAACTGACTCTGATATGAATGTTGCTTGTAGTTTAACCTTCCCAGAAAGGTCTTAGGGTACCAGCTATGTTCCAAGGTTTGCATCCTGAAAAGGTCCTATGTTAATCATGTAAGTGTTGCTCACTTTTTCTTTCACATAAAAATCAGATCATCAATCTACTGTAACAAAGCAGGACAAAGCAGAAATTACACTTGTATGGTTTTGGGCAGAATCCAGTGGAGCTGTGTCCTTCTTACAGATGAGGTGGAGTAGGAATTTCAATTACTCCTTACCATCCCTGTAATGTGGCAACCAAAGATGGGTCATGGCAAGGAAATGTTAATTGCACTATAGACTGAGAAATCTTTTTCTTCTCAGTTGATCCCAGTAATGTCACTGCCAAAACCTATCTTTCCTCCCAAAATAATTTCTTGTCCTTGACTGTACTTTCCTTACCATTAATTTTGTATGCAGAGAAGGCCAAGCACAAATTACTTAATATAAACTGGGACTAGTTTTGGATTTCTGCTCGTAGGCATGTAGAGTAAAATCTCTGCAATCAATGAGACCTATTTTCAAATCGAACAGTAGTTTGGGGGGATTTTTTGTTTGGGTGGGAGGCTTTTGTTGTTTTTTTCCTTTTTTTTTTTTTTTCTTTTGAATAATAGGAAAGTGTCATAAAAATGTTCTAGGTCTTTGGTGATTTCTCAAAGAAGAACTGCAACAGTTTTAAATGCCAAGTTTTCTTTTTATGAACAGACTATGAGCTTTTAGCAAAAATTACATTGCTGCGTTTTCTAAAAAATATAAATTAAACATTGTATTAAATAAAACTTCTAATCACTGTGAAATACAGACTTCTACTTTTCAACTAATTAGATGTTACTATCAAATAAACACTCAGAAGATGTGTTCTGCACCAATTCATCACAAGATTTAAATAATACTTCTTACTCGAAAATTATTATCACAAATATCTGGTTTGTTATGATAACAAATTTCAAGCTTTTCATGGTGCCAGCACCCCTTCCAGGCAGCATTAAATACTGTGCACCGTTAGCTAGTCATCAAGTCTGTTATTAAACAAAGACTAAGCAGATGTGTCTCTCAACTCATAAAACCCTTCAAATCCAAACCTACTTAGACAGTCTCCCCATAGTTGTACTCAATTGATTAACTCTAACCTGTTGATCATTAAACCACTCATTTAATTTAGCAATCCGCTAAAGCTTCAGTTAAAATGCATCATGTATCCCCTTCTTGGACCTTAAATAATTGCCCATGTCTACTATATCTTTTAATCTGTTTCTTAATGAACATCTCTAGCCCTTCTTAATTTAAAAGGATGTCAAGATGAGTCTTAACAAAAAAAGATGATTTTTTTAAAAGGAATAAACAATGACAAATGTTTAAATAGCAGAAAATGAACAGCTACTTCTTTACTATCTGTCAGGCTGGTGATTCAATCACCAAAATTAAGAACGGAAAACTTGACAACTTGACGATAGGTGGCAAAACTGGCTTACCTGCTGCAGTGCTAAGCATCACAAAATTTCCTGTGAGCTGAATGGCTCCCACACTGGATCTAATCAATTGACTCACACCTAGACATTCCAGTTTGGTAGCTTAAAATATGATTCATAATGACTGGCACATTGACCCTATTACAGGGGTCTTTACTGACCATGGCAGTAGGACATGCCTGGAGACTGCTTACACAGAGACCTGATAGGAGTCATGCAGAGAAATCACTATTTCTCAGTAATGACTTGACTGAGGTTGTTCAGTCTGTCAAGATAGAAGCAGCTCTGGATATGGAATAATGTGCATTTCCAGGCAGTTTTCTAGGCATCTGTGTTATTTCTGTGGAAGAAGGTATTTTTTGAAATAAAATCTATGCATTTTTGAAAGCACGTACAGGACCATAGGTTGCCTATAAGCACCAGGATCTGTTGAAACACAGGTCTAAATATTTACTTTTATGTTCTTGGGGTTTTTTCTCCTTTCATGTAGGACAGAGTTTGACATAGAGACTATAGCAAGATTAATTTGTGGTTTAGCACATTTGCTTAACAATGCAATTTCTTGCCTCGCAAGGAATCCTGGAAAGTTTTTCCTAGTCCAGAACAGCCAGCATACAAAGAGTTTTGCTCTGGAGAAAGGCTCATATACTCCTCGTTTTCATTTTCTGAAACTGAATTTGTTCTATATGCATATGTTTAGGATCATTATCTCAAATAAACTACCTCCCTTTTTAGAGACACATTATGATCTACTCTTGTACCCTGTACAAGGGAAGTATTCATTCAACACAAATATTGCTGTCTGGGGAACATTCCTTAAAAGAAATATCAAGTGCAACCAGTTCTACTTACCTTTACATCAGCTACCAGAGAAAGCCTAGTCTGTAACAGAAGCAGACTGTTTTTCTAAAAATTGTTGAGAAAGAGCACAACATAGATTCCCTGCTCTTGAGTGAGAACCTTAATCTGGAGAGGGGCCTTAAAGGAACAAGAGGTTTGTAAGAAGTACGAACCATTTTATAAACTACAGTACGTATTGCAAGCCGTTTCTGGGAGTATTATCCAACTGGATTAGTGATACTGGCAAAGTGGGATTTTCATCTGAAGAATCTTTTTTTTTTCCCTAGGACCTGGGTTCATAAATGACCAGGACATAACAATTCGAAAGGAAGAACTGATAATTATGTATAGCAGTTAATGAAACAAAATCTAAAATTACTAAGGTTTGCATAGGAATTTCATTATAGAAAGTGACAGGGAAAACCAGTCTAAATTAAGTGGTACTAAATTAAAAATAAGGAACAAAGAGAGAAAATATGTATTCTAAATTAAAACTTACTGGAAGCAAAATGGATTTCAGTGTCTCCATGGACAACACTCTCAGAAAAAAAAAAAAAAAAAAAAAAGACAAAAAAAACCCCAACAGAATGCTAACAACTGTTAGTCGAAGAATAGGAATTAAAACCAATATTTATAAACCCTTGTAGCAGCAGTTTAAACTGTGATACCCCATCTTAAAAATATGAAACAGAACTATAACAGAGAGGAAACAAGAAGGGTGATCAGAAGTCAGAATGGTTTCTGTAAAAAGAATAAGCAAAGAGGCTTTTCACCATAGGAAGGAGGTGGCCAAGAATTTGACAGCTAAGTATGAAATCATTAGCTGCTTAAAGAAAGTGAATAGGTATGACTGTTCACCATTTCACATCGAGACATTAAGTGGAATCAAATAAAATTAGCATTCAATGAATTTAAAATAAGAGGAAGGTTTTGGTTTGTTGGGTTTTTTTTTAAACATAACATAATTAAATTGTAGTACCCACTGAAACAATTACATTAATAGAAGAGGGAGAAAAAAAGCAATTACGAGAAACACCCCTGAAAACAACAAGATCTCTGAAGAAGGAGGAGGTGGTGTTGCAGGTGTGGGAACAGAGATCGTGGTGCAGCCTGTGAGAGGGGCAGTGGTGGAGAAGATATTTCCCTGCAACCCCATGACAGAGCAGGGAACAACATCAGGAGGAAGGATTGGCAGAGATGAACTGTTATGAACTGACTGCAACGCTCCATTCCCCATCCCACCTTTTTCTGCTTGGACTGTGGAATCAGAAGATAAAGGAGTCAGGAATAAAGGAGCAAAGTTGAGACCAGAAAGAAGGGTGTTTTAGGTTATGTCTTTTTTTCTCAATATCCAACTCAATTTAAACTGGTAATGAATTAAAATACTTTTCCCCAAGTTGAGGCTGTTTTATCCATGACAATAACTAGTAAGTGATGCACCTGTCTTTATCTCAGTTGATGTTATTTTCTCCTCTTTCTCCACCCTGTTGAGGAGGGATAAATAGCGACAGAGTGCCTTGCTGCTGGCCAAAGTCACCCAACTAGAAGGCTCTGTTGAGGTCTACTGAAAAACACAAACTAGATGTGATTTTCAACTCAAAAGACGCCCAGAAACTGCAGATTTCCAGAAAGTGTAAAACTGTAACAATGGAATATTTCTGTGGCTCCTTTTCTTAATCTGTAAGCAGCAACTATATGTCCTGAGACAAATGGGCTAGCTGATCCTCTGATGTGACTCAGTGAGAAAATTATTAGATAAAGACATTGTATCTCAGCCTCACAACTGAATTATAAAACTTACCTTGCTATTTTATGCAACGAAAACAAGAAAATAACTCTGTCAGAATTGTGCTGGAGTTTGAGGGAAGTTCAAAAATGTAGATAAATAGTATGATAGGTGTGTGCAGGCGACATGCTTGGAAGTGGTTGTGATGTAGTCTAGGTGAAAGAAGATGAAAGTCATACAATAAACTGATTAAGAAGTATATTATGTCCTCACGTGAGTCTTTCTAAAGGAAGAAATACCCTGACCTCAGGTGGGGTTTTTAACTGAAGGTATTTCCCCTCACATACCTGTTTTTCTGCATAGCATGGACCACTAAGGCACTGCAGAAGGCAGCATGGCATGGCCACATTTTATTGTCTACAGACATAAAGTGGATCTGAGAATCTATTTGGGGCAGCCCATGTGTTGTCAAGAAAATCATCGAGGTGAAATACAATGAAATTCTCTCCCCACTCTTAGTAAAAAGTATAAGAATTAAGTAACCCTACATTCATGTATAACTCTTCAATAACCCAACCACAATTACTTCCAAAGAAAGGGGAAAACAAATCAGTAAAGAAACAGATGTCAATGTCAAGCACTAAAGGGATAATTATAAACAATAGAAAGAGCTTTTTTAATTATGAAAAATACCATGACAGTATGCTTCTAAATTATATATAATGGAAAACAAGGTGAGTCACGTAATCATACTCTTTTTGACACATAACAATCTTCATCAGCGATCTTCATCCTGCCCTCATGTCAAGACTGTAAAGGGGGGGCAGGCTCCCTGGAATATGTGAACATGCATCTAATCTAGTACACAGAAAATTCTTATGCACTCACAAGAATTGCATCTTTTGAAACTACTCAACTTACTGTAGAACAACTACTTGTTAAGATATAAAATATTAGTTGAATACCACTTAATTTTTAAAAAAACTGGCATGCAAGATTGAAGACATCCCCTCCCCTCCCCTCCCCTCCCGTCCCCTCCCCTGCCCTCCCCTCCCCTGCCCTCCCCTCCCCTGCTCTTTCTTTTCTTTCTTTTTGTTCTTTCTGTTCTTTCTTTTTAAATTCTCTTGCTAAACGTACAGCATACCCCAGTAGCTCAAATCTAAAAACGGAATTCACTGACAAATGTTGTTCCAAAGCAAGCATATATGAATGACCATTACTTCACTTCAAGATGGAATGTAACAGAAGATCAAATGGAACTAGGTTGTTTTATAATCCTCAGGGTAATTGTTTATTATGCAAAATTAGAAGGATAATAGGGCTTTTTCAGAGTACAACCCGTCTGACATGATTTTCTTTTCCTGATAGCTCAGGTTTAGATGACTGATATTTTTGCAGATGACTGTCCCAAGAAAAGGCAGCTAGTTATATTTTCCTACTACCATTCCACATGAGCAGCTGAGAAGAACTAGAAAAAGCTCTTATATGCTCTTTAAATCTTCTGGTTGGTAATTTCACCTGCTTTGGATAAGGCTTCAGGTCCTAACTACAATAAAGGTAGAACTCATATGAAGCAGAGGTGAAAACCATACACCACAGTGTGCTTAGAATTTCTTATTCTTGCATACTTTAATAGAGAGACAGAAATCAAATTAATTATTAACTACATGAAGGGAATTTTTATTCTTTTCTTTATTTTTCTGTAGCTTTCCATGCCTTCTGACGGGATTGTGGTTTAATGAGATTGTGACAACTTGTTCAGAAATGTAAAATTTTATCATACAGGATATTGCTTGCTGCTGGTAAAGGAATCATGTTCAGAGAACAGGTTTATGTGATCAGTGATACAAGCAGCAGTGAGAAGTTTCTCCACAAATGAGGAAAGATCTGTGTCAAAGAAAAAATATGACCAGCCTCCATGAACTATAACTTCTGAAACTTAAAAAACTGAATCTAAAGAAATGTCTTCCTATAAAGGTTATTTTTTTTGTTTGGTTTGGTTTGGTAATGTTGGTTCTGGTTTTGTTTATTTCGTGGGTTTTTTTTTTTTGGTGGTGTTGTGTTTGTTTGTTTTTTTTTTGTTTGGTTTGGTTTTGTTTGGTTTGGTTTGGTTTTTGTAAGTGTAGAATCCTATTCAACATCTTTTAATAAATTTTTTTCCATCTCTTCTGGAAACCTATTTTGCAAACCTTGTTGTCACCTTCCTCTTCATCCTTCCCTTGTCTGCTCTAACTGTGGTAGAATTATAAACATAGCAAATCACACATGAGTGAGATTTGCTTATTTTATTGTACTCACATATGTAAGAGAAATTATGTTATCTCTGTTCTCATTAATTATTAATGTCAAGGGGTCCTATTTAAAATTCTGCTCTTTACTCTTTTTCTATAACTCTCAGTGCTTTTGGGGATTTTCTTTTAATTTCTGGTTTTTTTCTCCTTCAGCTAACTAAACATTCCAAATACTAACATACAATGGTTTTTCACCCTATAGCTATTAAGAAAAAAACATTCTGGCTCAGTATTTTACTCCTTTTTTATAGGGAAAAAAACCCTACTGTTTTCTGAACACAAGGAATTCTCAGAATTACCAGGTTTCATTCCAGGGTAAAACCATGCTGCCTAATGTTAGAAATAAATTATTTGTATGCTTTTGTGCTGATATTATTATTAATAATATAATATAAAAATTATTATTATTAACAATAATAATAATAATATCAACATTCATCAATTTCACACCCTTCTTAGAATTAGGCAAAATTATTGGCCAGAATGAGGATGTGGGCTACTGCATTCACAAATATGCCTCGGTATTTTTAGCTGTCATTTTTTGCTTTCTTGGATGTTCTCTTGTTCTCAAGCTTTGCAATAGGAGAACAGAATATCCTTTGCTATTTCTTCCCTAATGTTTACTATTTTTCATTTTTTATCCTGTTTTTTCTTCTTCATTTCCTTTCTAAGATAAAAAAAATCCTTTTTCAGTTTCTCTAAAGTGTTTTTCAACTCCCTTAACAGCGTCCTCTTCATAATAATTTCCTTCATCTTTCACTGAATATTTTCAACTTCTGCAATATCCTTTTCAAGACAAGGAGACTCATATTGCTAGAAAATTGAAGTATAGTTGAGGCTCTACTGCTATTTTTGTTGCAATGATAACATACTATCTGTATCATTGCCTTTATAGGATTTGAAAGTTTTTGAAGAGAAAGTCTGGATAGCAAAAGAAGTTTTTCCTTGGACTGTCCCTTCCTAATGGCCTGCTTTACATAGCCGAGACAGCTCTAAAGTTTCTCAGTGCACTTAGGAACGCCTAAGTAATCCTTTTGACCTGATACAAAGTTATTTCATTAATCCCATTCTGGTTTGTCCATTTATGTGGTAAAACACTATATAGGACCTAACTATGGAATCCCAATGTGCTCTTTTATCAACACCTACAGTCAGTTTAATCTCAGTCTTTGCTTGCTTTCTTTTGTCTGTTATTTACCCATGCCATTATATCTTTTTTTCACATTGTAACTATTTATCTTCTATAACAGCCCACTTATATGACCTCTCTCAAGTCTTTTTTCAAATGTCGCTAATGTACACCCAGTCTTTCTTATCCTTCCAATACTTTAGTGAAATGCTCAAACAATTTAACTAAGGGACACGTAATTTTTATTTGCATAAAAAATAATTGGCACAAAAAGATTCCCTATTAGGGAATAATCTTAAGAATATTTTCACTGCAAAGTTTGGTATACAGAAACATAAAAGATGAGGATGAGGGTAGGGGAGTGTCAGAAACTGGGAAATCTCAACAAACAGCACAGATTTTAACTACTTGACCTGCTCAAGTAGCCAACAGAAAGTGTATCTGAGAAAACAGTTAAAAAATTTCGTCCTTTCATAGCTCTTACTCCTTGTCAGCAGGCTTTCACAGCAGCAAATCTTCTTCCAAACACCTGAACTCCCAGTTTTTAAGGATCAGGAGAGGTCAAATCTTTCTAACAAAAATTAGATTAAAAAATGCTTCTTTACACTATTGCTTGTTATTGAATAGGTATGGAATTATGGCAGACGGTGAGGTCTGAGGAAACACTTCGGTGATACATGTGAGAAAGCCTAGCTTGAATGAGCAAAAGGAGGACCTACCTAATAACACCTAGTCATGTAACTCAGGAGACCTAGCACACTTTTTCTGGTGTGCTCAGACAAGTGCCACCAGCATTGAACAGCAGGTAAACTTCAAGATGAATTAGGAGGTTCTGTGCTCTTTGAGGTTCAGTCTGGGAGGAGAAGCTTAATAACAGCAGAATATTTCCAGTGGGTCAGGGAAACAAACTGAGGCCATCTTCCTGTCAGCATCTCCTCGATACATCAAATGCTTTAATAGTTTGCCTTTTAGGAATGAAAAAATATGATTGTTTCATTCTGACTATTTTCAGAAAACTCCTGTGGCTTAGCAGCTATTTTTTTTATTATTATTATTATTTTATTTTTTTTTGTAAACAAAACTTTCAGCTTTTCTTGGTTATTCATAAGCAAAAACTCATTAAATCATTAGGGTTGTAAAAGACCTCTAAGCTCACACAGTCCAACTGTTGACTTAGCACCACCATCATGTTTACCACTAAACCATGTAGACTGCCATATCCACATTTTCTACTACTTCCCTGGGCAACCTATTCCAATGTTTGACATCCCTTTCAGTGAAATGTCTAGAAGAAGGAAAAGAGGAGGAAATCCTCCATGTCATAACATGACTTTCCTGCAGTACTAACTTTTTATTCACTATGCAGTCAGTTCTTTAGTTAATTCAAATATTGCTTCAGGATTTGAGAGCAGCTAAGTCTACTGTTGGAGAACAGTGCAGAAAGGAAGCATACAGGTACACCAAAGCCATTTTGCTTTAGTAATAATTAGTAACTATTTTGTGCCATTGGAGAATTCCACTAAGTGGTAATCTCCTCTTTTGAAAGTCCTGATATTTTATTTCTGCTTACTGCTAACTACCAAGCAGAATGCTGTTGGAATGTTGGACAACTCATACTTTATTAATCATAATGGTAATCACATGAACTCTTACAAAGCCAACCTTTAATTACATTAGGCAATGTAGAAACCTGGTTGCACTCAAAACCATAAGTTCTGGTGGGAATTATTTTTCAGTTTAATACCTGAGCTTCTAACATTTCAGAAAAATTAAGTTTAAGAGACTTTATCATGAAAAAGTATTAAAATCCTTGGGATTTTGAGATGATTTGGTTTGTATTAATGTAAGAGATAGGATTAGTAACAGATAGAGGAAATAAATTATTATATGTACAGAATTACACAATTCAGTAATCAAGTAAACAGGTCATCTTATGGAATAATTTGAATAGCAATACCCAAATAAATGCTTTTGAAAATTTTACTACTGGGGTAATTTATTAAGTCAAGATTTGGAATATTAGAAAAGCAAAAATACCAGTGGCCTCACAATTGAAGTTTGGGGCATACAATAAAACTGACTGGATAGAAGGATGGTAATTTTGAAAACAGTGGCATTCCACAAAGTAGCAATTTGTCTAAGTAGCTAAAAAAACTGTGTGAGGTTTTAATCTTCCTGCTCTCCTCACTCATAGTGTCATATTTTGAGGCAGTTCTTTACTTTTACCCTCTAGATCATGCTGAAATAAACTGCCAAACATCTCTTACACCTCCATGCCATCTAATTATAGCCTGTAACACTCAAGAATGCTGACAGTGCTGAGCTATTGACTCTTGACACTCTCTAAAGCACTTAATTATCTTTTCTCACAAGCCCCTTTGAGACCTGTCAACTTCTTTGTATTGTTTATAAAAAAGTTGCATATTAAGATTTCAAGATTGTGCACCTGAAGTCAAACTTGCGCATACACATGGACTATTAAAAGGAGAACTTAATGAACGACAAGAAGAGATGAAAGAATTTGACTTGGTAAGACTTCTTAATTAAGTAGGAAGAAAAAAAATTGGCCCTTTACAAAGATTCCTGGAATAAAAAGAAAGAGTTTGAGGCTTTTGATTTATTTTACCAAAAGCTAAAAGGAAAAAAAATTGCCAGCAGGTAAGTGGTTTGTAATGTTTAATCTTATTCCATGAGATTAGGATCCTGACTTGAAAACTGCATTTAAGCATCCTGCATCCTTGGGCGGGGGGGGGAGGGGAGGAAGGGAGGGTAGGGAAGCTACATTTGTCAAGACATTCCATGTACCTGGAACCCTACCAGGTACAACTAAACTGCAAAGAAAGATTTATTAGGTGAACGAAATATTAAATATTTTGGTCAATATAATCCAAATTATATACATGATGTAAGTGCTTTTAAGCATTTTGGAAGCTTTTCTATGTAAACGTGTTGAAGTTATCCCTTAGATGACATTAGGAAACAAGGTGTCATTTGTAATGTCTAAATTCATGTGAAACACTAACTCTCCCCATAAATTGTGGTCACTTGCACAGTATTACAGTCTTCAACTACAACAGCTTAATGACTGGATGCATGTAAGATAGATTTTACCACACTTGGGAATTCCTATCAAATTTGAAATTTTCAACTCATTCCTGTGATTTGACACAATTCTTTCTACATGACATAAAGTGTGTTGGCTTTGTATAGTATGTTGCCTTGAAGATAGTTTACAAGCACGTTGCACTTAGTAAGTCACGTACTCACCAAGTTAGTGAGTTAATTAATCTAGAAGTGACAAAATTCTGAGTTTGAACATGAAATATGTCTATCCCACTTATTACTTTTTTTTTTGTGTCATATACTAATTCTGAATATTCAACATATTCATAAAAAAGCAGCTAGCTCATAAGCATTTTCCAAGTGACAAAACCAAAAATCTTCCTAAACAATCCCGTATTTAGATACATGGAATTCTTTTGGAACATAAGGACTAATAATAAATACAAAAACATAATTTTGAGTTAAAAAAGAAAAATCCCACTTTTCAAAGGTAAGATGTTAGTATTTTCTTGGCATAAACAAAGAACCAGCCCACTGGAAATAGAACAACTTTGAGAAGCTCTGGCCTATCATACCATGCACATATCAGCTTTCTTTCTTTATCACAGGACATACTAATCATGCTAATTATGTCTTATGACTGAATGCGGAACACTTAAAAGTTGGCATTGTGAAGATTAACAGAAATAGCAGTTGCATACCTCACATGTAAGAGGTGTCAGGGCAGCCAGGTTATCCTGTGGCAGCAAAGTGACTAAACGTGTGTGCAGACAAGCAAGGGATCAAGCTCATTAAGGTTTTTGATAGGTGACACAGAAATAGTGCATTCAAAACATGAAGACATGAAGGATATTAGCTAAAAGCATTTTGTTTGGGTTTTTTACACTGACTTAAATTCTGTGTGTGTCAAGCACTCCCTTCTCTGAACTAAATTTGGAAACAAAGCTCCACGAAAACAAATTCAGTTCTTTACTTCAAACAATGATTTTCTGAATGGGGGAAATCAATCAGCTTGAAACTTCAGTGTAACTATTTCTGAGCCAAATGCTTCTTCACGTTTCATGCTCCTCAATTTATTTGGACTAAAAAAACTGGCAAAAAGACAGATAAAAATGTTATAAACAATTTTATTCTTATAATAAAACAAAATAGAGTAAGACATCTACAGTAACAACAGTAAGTATAGTTTCTGCTTTTATAAGTGTTTCAGTTGTAGTTTGATCTAATGACATAATGGAATCACATGTTCTCCATAAAGTTTGGTCCATCTTTACTTCTTGCAGCTTCTTAATTCGTGATCCTGAGTTGTCACAGAAGATTTCTCTTTTCCAATCTACTTTACTCTTACATTTTCTACAATCACTCTTAAACTGTGTTGGTGACTTGGAAGGTTGTTTCTCTTACTGCCCTAATGATTGCTCTTTTGCACAGTTTCAGAAATTTACTGTTCCAGTGTTCTTTTTTTCCCCCTTTAGCATCACTATTGTAACTTTACATTTTGGTGTAGCATCAACAGTTGCTTGGAATGTGTGCAACGGCACACCACTAACCTATGCGTTTTGCTTTATATCACTAGTCATGCAAAGAGTGAAATTTCGTCAATCAGAGGACCTCAATTTCTCAATGTTCCATGTTAAAAAAAGCAGCAGCATGTACAGGACATGGATATGTGTCTTATATGCAATGGACATGTTCATTATTTTCTTCAAACCTTTATCTCACCAATCTGAACCTTTTTTACCAGCAAAAGTAAACACGGAAACTAAGAGGACAAGAAGGGGTTGGGTAGGCTTCAGCCAGATTACCAGGAGAGGGTTTTTTTTGCAACAATTTCATTGTAATGCAATTACATAGTTCTAAGAGTTTGTTATAATTGAGTTATTTGATGTTTCCTATTTGTAGTTGTCCTAGTTACAGTGGCTGGGACCAGTTTATCATTGTGTGGGTGTAACCAAAACTGTGTATTCTACACTCACTATGTCGTTTTTCATGAACTGCTAATAATGGATCATTTGCAGCAGCTGCCCAGGGCACATCTGATCCCTCAGTCTACAAGCTGGGTGTTTAGGAACTCTGTGAGATTAGGAAGTTTTTCTGTCTTCACAGCAATGACTCCACCATCATAACTTTTATCTGGGGAGTCATGAGCACCTTCACACTCAGCCTGAGGGGTCATGTCTGCTAATGGGCCATCAAGGAGTACCCCATGGCTCATAGTGAAAATCACCCATTGTGAAATTCCTGTCCCTGGGGGAGGTACTGGGCACTCCCATCTGAGCCCAAGCATATATAATCTTGGGGGTTTGGGACTTCTGGTACCACCTGTGGGATCCAGAGGAGGACCAGAACCTCAACAGGACTACAACAATCATCCTCACCAACAGGGTTTTCTTTTCTTTTACTTTGTACTCAGGGGAACCTCATGGTGCTCAGCACAGGGGCTAGTGAACATTCTGTTTGTGCCCCAGGGTGCTCAGTTGTACATCTGTTTTTGTGGGTCAAAACCAATTTTTTCTCTGTATAATTCTACTTACTGTAATGTTTTTATTAAATTGTAATTCTGACTTTTAATTTTATTTTTTTTTTTTGACTTGGGTTCATTTCTCCTTCCACTTTACCTTTAAACCAAGCTGGGGCAGGAAGGAAGGGGTAGGGTGAGAGGAAAAAGTTTTATGGTTCTCCAGTAATTCACTAAGGTCTTTACATCATAGTTCACTTATAACTAAGCACCACAGAACTGCATGGCACAAACATTTATTTTAAAGGGTTATACATTCTCCATAAATATTTACTATGGGTCAGACTTCAAATATTCTATTCAATGACTTTTCTTCAGTAACTGCTACATAAATTTATCTGGAATGTGAGCATTAGGGGGAAAAAGAAGTCACCTCTCTTTCTGTATTTTGAAAATACATTTAAGATCTCTTTCTTTCATAAGTAAATTATCCCCTTTCTACTTTTCTGTACTCTGTAAGTCCTCCTAATCCTATTCGTAGAGTAAGCTAAAAGAGCAGTTAGTGACAATGTACTTCCTCCTCAAGAAAAAAGGAGATTACATTTGAGATTATTCTGTTTTTCTGTAGCTCAAATTAGACTTCTCAATCTTTTGTAAAAGAACAAAAACCTTCTTTCAACAGCATTTCACATAAAATTTATTTAGTTCTTGTGGTGACTTGAAAACAAAAGCTAAGAATGTAGTTAAGTGTTCCCCAAGCCTGAAAGACTTACTGCTGTATTGCAGCTATCTCAATATGAATAGTACTATACATTTAGTGAAATGAAGGCAGAATACACAAATTCTTGTCACTATTTCTAAAGTTAATTCATAAAGAGAAATCTATTCTCAGGGACATAAATCCTATCCTGCGCTGTGTGGCAGAAATGAGACACTGGAGAAAGAATAAGAAATGAAAATTGTCTACACTGTAAGTATTACATAAGTTTAAAGGCAGAATTTTATTAGAACAGCAACAACAAATAATCAGATTTACTTATTTTTCCCAAAATTTGTAGCATTATTTCTCACTCCTTTCTAGAAGCAGAGTAGTCTCAACATTATAGTACAAATAGAAAGAAAGAGGACATCGTTACCCTTGCATTCAACTGTGATTTAACCAAAACCATCACAAGAAAGCCCCTGTCTTTCCTACCATTTTCTACAGTGGGCAGTCCTTACTCTCATTTGTCTGCTTTCTCAGCCTGTTCTATTTTTAGTCTCTCTTATCCTCTAGCAGCCTGTTGAGCTGTTCATACTTTAAAAAAAAAACGAAACAAAAGAAAACAAAACAAAACAAACAAACAAAAAACAACGACAACAACAACAAAAAAAACTAAAACCAAAACCTCTAAGTATATTTTGGCAAACTCAGAAGAACTAAAAGAAATAGAAGATAGAGATGAACTTAGGGATACCCACCTCACAGAAAAGATTGGCGAAGTTTAATCAGCTTCAGTTCAATACAAGCAGAACTTACAATTCAACTCTAGGTAACTAATAAGAAGAGAAAAGAAAATATAAATGTTGAAAGCATAGTAGGAAATGATAACTGAGAGTTGAACTACTAGTGAGATATTATTTTTATATGGGAGGTAATTAAACAGCAGACCATTTTACAATCTTTTTCAGCTGGTAACTTTATATTGTCTTGATGCCTCTTCTAAAAGGCAGGCTCTGGTCTAACAGGAAAAGAAAAATTTGAAGCAACTACTTTAAAAAACTTGCATTTTGTCACTGTCACATCTTTTGGCTGATGCCTAAGGATTTGGTGTATATTTTTATGTATTTTTGGTGTGTATTTTATGGAACTTTAGGGCTTTAGAAGTAAGGGATTTCTTGCTCACATATTAAGTGGTGTTTAGA
>JAWMRD010000085.1:37936782-37986336 GCA_035584875.1 Syndactyla subalaris
CTCCAAGGACCCGACATGTTGTGAAGAAGACAACGACAATGAAGGAAGGCTCCTGAGCCCCCAGACCCAATTCCCGATGGGGTGTGCCGGGGGTGGAACGGGGCAGAACTGGGGGAAATAACGGAATGGGATTGGATGGACATTATTATAAAATCTTGAAACTCGGGTCAAAGGGGGGGGATCCTGTGTAAATGTATTCCTGGAGCCTGGAGGCTCATTAAAGCTCCTGCTCATTTATCTTGTCTCCTACTAAAAGTTGCCTGGAGTTTTTTTTCCTCAGTCTTTAAGGCATCGATACAGTACACTGACAGCAAGCAAGGAAAGACCACTTCTCTGTATCTTTTTTGTCAGTGTACATATGTTTATGTTACTTCCAGTGAAACTCCAGTTAAAACTGAGAAAGTGTACTAACTGGAGAGAATATTTTCTGTTCTATGATTTACTAGTATATTTTGATATTATCACTTCTGCTATTTTTTCACAGCAAATAGGTATTCATTATTTGTCTCTTTCCACTCTGCCCCAATTTTGATATTTCAAAAACTTCGTGTTCAAAATAAGAACTTTACCAAAGGCTCCAAATAGTAAGTATAATAAATTTGAATATAAGCTGTAATGAATATCATATGTAGTTGCTGTTGATAACTACAATTCACATCATCTTGTTAATACCATGATAGATCATGGAACCTCTCTGTATAAATAATACTGAAACAAATCACTGCAAGTACATCAACTTAACACCATCTGCTGTTAAAATCATTTACAATAATTGTAAATTATTTATTGCCTTTAAATACTGTATTTAAGTTCAAATAATTCAGAAATATATACCTACAGATTGTAAAGTCATCTTGTATGGTCACTTTCTATAAAAGAATCAAGAGCTGCATACACAGAAAATTCTTTTACTCAAAATGTACATAGTACAATTATGATGGAATACATGCCATACAAAATGACTTTTTTTTTAAAAAAAAGCAATGTTCATTTAATTACATTTATTGGAGTAGTAGGTAATCATTTACAGCACTCTGGGAATCTGCTTCACACTTTCCTACTCAGATAATTATACGTGCAAGTGCTGTGGAATAAAATTGGAGAACATTATTTAATGGTAAATTTTGCCACAAGTGAAAACTGCTGCAACAAATTGGTATTACCATTAAGAAAGCCTAATTCATATTTGTGGTATTAGTAATTAATTAGGCTTTCATAATTTCAAATTAAAACATATGTATGCTAAAGGAATGTAAGCAAAACTCTTTGGCAACTTTTGAGATAAATTGCTCTAACTTTACTGCCCTGAATTAGTTACATAATCTTTAAGATTACTTGTAGAGCTGTCTTATTTCAAAATGTGATGCTGAAATATCTGCACATTTCACCTTGCTGCCTTGCATGCTGAGATGACATACCTTTCCATCTTTTTATTACAGGATGGCAATCCACAGTTAATGTTAATTTTGACCCGTGCATTTGAAAGTATGTAATTGTTGCCAAGTGAGCATTGTGTTTTTTAAAAATATTTTCATCATAGCATCATGACTGATTTGCTCAGCTGTGTTTTCAACCTTATTATCTCCCAAAGCCATCTCCTCTCCAATTTCTATGACCCTGTTGCATTTAAAGCATAAGCAAAAGGGCACAAGATACACTGACACTCTTAATTCTCCGTGTCCAGTGCATATATACTGCTACTATGAGAAAATTTCTGCTTTATTTCAAAGTATAAGGCATGTAGTATGAAACAAGCAGTCCTTGAAAACTGTGATTCATAAGCGGAACATACAATAGTCTGAATTTTGATACATAATTTATGCTCACTTATTCCAAGTGACCTCTATAACTCGATCATTCTGCCACTCATGAATTATGGAGTCATTAAAGCTTATGTAAATAAGATATTTTACATTCTGCTGGTATATGTGGATTTAAATGGCAACACAGGATTTAAATAGCAAGGTCTGTATTTAAATTTCAACATTTCCGTTGACCATTAATTTCTCTGATGACTTTTTTACAAGGAAAAGTTAAAAAATTCATAAAACAGTTTCACACCCTGTGCATTAACTCATGATTTTAGAAATTGAAATCTATCAAAATTCATATGCTTGGATGTGTACAGAAGTGCACTCATATGAGTATAAATTTACAGTAAGTGTGTATGTAGTTTTTGCCTGGGTGTCTGTAATTCATGTGTGTCTATATCTGTGATTCTTCTTCATTTTAAATCAAAATTCAGTAAAATGTATCAAAAAGAAGACAATACTCCTTAAAAGAGGTCTTTTATTGATTCTGCTTTGATTTGGACAGGGGAAAAAAAAAAAAAAAAGAGAGAGGAAAAAAGACTCTCCAGAATCACGTGTTTTGCTGTCTAAAGTCAGGTATGGTGTCATTTAGAGTGTTTTGCTATATAAAGTGTATAAATAGTTATGCAACTAGAAGGAAAGGGTTGAAAATCATCCATTTACAAACTTCCTTGGACTTTCCTGCTGAAGAAACTTTGGATACATTTAATAAGGGGGGGAGTGGGGAAGGAGGGAAAAATAGCAAAAAAGAAAAAGTAACAAAAATAACGAAGATGAAAATCTCATGGAAATTAATGGTCTGGGAAATTGACTTCTTATTTTCTCTTTTTAAGTGAGTAGAGGAGAGGAATAGCATCCTTTTTTCTCTAGATAGTTTCAGAATTGTTTTGCAGTAAGATAAAGTTACTGTCTTGGTTTCCTTTGTGGTTTTTTGAGCCTGCCAAAAGACCCACTTCTTCCAAGGACTTAAAAGCACAAAAAAAAATATGTCATGCACTTCCTTAAATTTGTATTTGAGTAAATTCATTTTAAAAATAGTTTGTCTCCAAACATTTTTACCAAGTTATGGCAATATCCTAATTAAAAACTATAAGAGGGAAAAACATTTTCTAGTCCAATTATTTTGCAAAATAGTTTTAAAGAATGTGAAATTTCTGGGAGCTTCTCAAACAAATATTTACATATCATATTGAGCAAGACATATGTATTATATTCTTAAGAAAAATACAGAGGTGTTCAGGATGACTTCTAGATTGCTATTACTAGAAAGTTAACAAGGAAAAACTTCGCTGCTATATGTCTAATTTTATATTCTAAGTATGAGAAAATGTTTTCAGTGGAATGAAGTCTGAAGTGGTCTCTAAATTGTTTAAAGAATGTGTCTCTGTTTAAAGCATGTAGACGTACCTGATAAATGGCATAGACTAAGCACAGTACATAGTTCCTTCATGTACACTCAAAGTCATATTCTTGCAATTCCAATTTTGTTTTTGATAAAAAGAAAATCATATCTAAAAAACTGAAGGCAAAAACCAGCTTCAGTTTTAACCTCCTTAAAACTGTAAAGTATTTGACCATTAGAAAACAAGTGTTCACTATTGATCAATCATTGCAGCTGAAAAGTATTTTGAGAATGCCACCTGAGAAGTGCATTTGCTGACACCTATTTGCTGTCCATCATAGAAATATGGTACTTATCATTTTTGCAGATATTGCTATGCACCTGGTAGCTTGCTGTGCATGAAAAAAACAGTGAGATTAGCTGCAAAATGGTAAAGTTCCCTGATCACTTCTTTCCTAGTTGAGAGTGGTCTGAGGAATTGTAAGAGCTATCTTAGTAAGAGGAAAGGTGAAATAGCAGGTCTATACCTGCTGTGTAGAAACAGCTTCACGTAACCCACACTACACGGAAAGTAGATTTTGTTTCAGAGATAAAGAAGTAAAAATGAGTTAGTTCAAATTACTGAATGCATTTTTATTTTTTTTTAACAAAAAAAAATAGGCAGGTGTGTTAACTTTCAGCTCAGCTTAGGTTTGTCATATCTTCCTCATTTTTGTCAGGACATTACAAGCAACTGCTAAGTTATGATCAAGCACTCTGATTTGAAAAGCCAATTAGAAGTAGCTAACTGGGTCTACCATGAAGTGGTCACTCAAGATTGTCTTGAATGAGGAGCAATCAGTCCCTAAGGAGCAGTATCAATGCTACTTTTATGTGATTATGAAAGAATTTTTGCTAAGTCCAGCGATCTAGGTTGTGATGTTAAAGATAAGAGGAAAACAGTGATTTTCAAATGTTTATTCAATTAAAATATTTAATATTTTAAGCATGAGACCCTCTGAAAGACCATTGATGAATGCTGGGAACAGAGATAATGAAAAAAACAAACAAACAAAAACCAAAACCAACCAACCAACCAAACAAACAAAACTGCCAAAATCCCCCAAAGAAATATAAAAACAAAAGCACATAATTTGATTCAGCCTTCATCAGCTTGAAACTGTGGCACACTTAAAGATCTTCTTCCTTGTTTAACATTTTATCATTGTTCAAGCAGATAAATAATATTTTATCATAAATATATAAAAATTACATAATAAATGTATGAGAGCCTACTTACAAAAATTTTCCCATCTCTCACAGCTTTGTTTATCAGCCTATTGTGATACACAGATAATATAGAAATACCATAAATAATGCTTCTCCATTTTTCTATAGAAACTTTCTACCAAAAACTTCTCAGTCAATTTTCCTGCCAGAAGTTCTCACCAAAGCTTCCCACTGGATTTTCCTGCCAGATGATCCTGTTATTGTTAGTCTGAATAGGGCTGTGTGCCAAACAACGACATACACCCTCTTTTGAACCCTATAAAATTGAGAAGAAACTTTGAAAAATTAGGGAGTGAGAAAAGAGAGAGAGAATTGGTTACTGTAACCAAAAATCTCTCCCTACCTCCTCGTCACCTTTTCTCCACTCACTTTTGCTTCGCTACCACTTGCTGCCTGTCTGCTGCCAGGGACTGAAACTTAAGCCTGGAGAGAACTGAGACCCACCATGCCACATGCATGAGTTACATCTTATCCTTCAACCCTTACCATATGTTTGAGGGCCAAAGAGATGTTGGTCTGGCCCCATTAGGGGCAAGATGCCTTGCAGCACTCCTCATGAATGATGAATCCACACCTTCTGGATGCATCCAAGAGAATTAAAGTGGCTAAGACCTCCCCCTCCCCGCCCCCAGCTAAAGAGATAACATCAAAAGTGTTAGAAACAGAAAAAAAAACAAAAGGGCAGAAAGTGCTTCTCTCCCTACACACACATGGACTTGGCAAAAGGTAGTTTTTGGTGGTTTCTTTTCTTTGCTTCTAAAAGTAATTTTAGCTTTTTCCAACCTTTTTTTATTTTTACTCTTTGAATTTCTTAGCAATTAATAAAATCAGGTTTTGGTATCAACAGATAACTTGTGTGAATTTTAATTTTGCCCAGGGAAAATATTAAAATCTGAAGTTCTTTCTGCAACATTTAAGCAGAATGTAATACCTATAAACTAACATGTTGGATAAGCCAATTATTTTCAACACAATGTTTGCAAACTCCCTTTTCTGCAATCATAGTCTTGAGATGTCTTTTTAATAAAAGCAGGAATGGACAACTCTCTTTCATAAATTCTTTCTTAACAAATCTTCAATAATTTTCCATAATCCAGTTAAAGACTTTCTTTCAATATTCATGCATGGCAGCCCAGCCCACAGCATACCTACTGCCCATCAGAGAGTACTTGTGGTTGTAAAGTGTAACTTGATTTGGAAGTTCAGTTAATAATGTCAGGATTCCACACATCTACAGCCAGACTCACTAGATTTCATCATGTCATCCTGTCCCTCCACACATCTGCCACCAGGTCCCTTTTACTTGGAGGTATTTCAACAGCCACTGTTAAGAGTGGTGTATCATCCATCTGCTGTTTGTTCAGACAAGAAAATAAGAGGATCTACACTCTAGGGATGGCAAGAAGTAAATAAATTTCTTTACCTAGTTTTATTTATTAGTTTATGTTGTGTGAATAAATGTTGCAGCTGTTTCCTGTGAAACTACTTTTCATCATTAAACTGTATTTACACTTGTGTGTCTCTTCTTAATTGAAAAAAAAATCATTTCTGTGAAGTATTGCTTTGCTGAGGAACAAAACCAACAGTCAACAATAAAAAAGGGGGTATATATTTCAATGGAACAATTATAAAAAAGTAAAAATATTTTTCATATTGGCTACCTCCTGGTGCAAGAAAACTCTACTAATTTATACCAGCTCAAAGATGGAACTGGTGTTTAATGACATCGTTGCATCTACAATTTTATTAATTTCACTAGGGAGACTGACTACAGAAATACTCATGTGATACCTTAGCAGAATTTTTCTTGGAAGAAGAACAGTATGGTTTAATTGTTTTCACATAATTCACTAAATTGAATGAAAATCTGAAGCAAAGAATACATGAAGGTCATAGCCTGAGCTTAGAGATAAGGCTAGAAAACTCTTTTTTAATAATAAATAGGAATTATTCTCAGAAAATATCATTTGTACCAAGGGCTTTTGACTTAAACCACAAATAATCTACTTTAATTCATTCCAGAGTCACATACTCACTAATTCTTTACTGAGAAGTCCAAAATAATGTGAAAAATGGTAGAACATGAGACTCTAGAAAATACAAGTCATTATTAATTCTGATCTTGTTTCACATTGCTAGACTAAAGTCTGATCAGTGGAAAACCAAAGCAAGTCTGATTAAGCACTTTTCAACAACAGAGCCATAATGATTAGAGACTGCAAAGAAACGCTTAGAAGAACTCTGAGGAGACAACTATATTGAGAAAATGTATATTCATTTAACTGATTTTGAGTCAATTAAAAATGACTCTGAAGCAGACATATGAGTTGATAAATTTCAAGAGTAAGAAGAGGTTCAGAAGAAAAGAACTCCTCCTACATCAAGTGGAAACAAAACTATGTGGTCCCTTCTTTTCTGAGTAGACCACATAGAGGTAGAATTATGGAGCTAGAAACCTGTTGTCAAGGAACAAATGATTGCACATTTTCTGGCCTAAACAGAACTTCAATTTCAGATAATAAATAACATTTTTATGAGTTGCTTGAGAAATACTACTCTCTGTTGATTTCTATTAAAATCTATCTCTGTTCTGTCATTGATATGCCTGTGTATGGAGAATAGAATTGTGCACATCTCTATGAGGAAGAATTTTTTAATAAATTCCTAAAAAGGTTTTCTGTATGTCAGATTGCCATGAAATGAGTTAATATATTGTTGTGAGTTAAAGATGTTTTTCTTAATCCACTACCATTGTTTTGATCGCAGGCTTTTTTATTTTACACAGTAAAGCATAAAACCTCAAAGAAAGTAGGATCAGAGATGGAAAGTGGTAAACCAGAGCTGTTCTAGGTGTCTAAGTGTTTCCTTAACATAAATAAAGGGATTTTTCACTAGGCTACTTCTTCAGGTATAATACAATTTATAGAACTCTTGTGTGAGTCTTACAGACTTCACTTAATTAGGTCAACACACTGGACTGACTGAAATACTGGCTGAGATTTAAAGTTCCTAGTCAATCTAGGATTCCAATCCCCCCATAATGAGTCTTAACACAAATCTATGCCAAATAATCTCAACTTTACAGCAGGATGAGTTAATTTCAATGTGCTTATTTAACTACTTTGAATGCTTTGAATTATTTATTTGATTTTTAATTATGGCTTTTCATTATGTAGGTTAATTGTATGTGTGTTTAATGTCTACTTGTTCTTTAATAAATTCTGGAAAACATATGCACTGGCTTACTCCACTGAACTACAACATGGGTTAGAAGCTCTGAAGGCACAAGTTCACTGAGGTATTTGTATTCTTTTAGGCCCTCTTTCCAAATCAGTTCTGACATGCAATTGTAACTAATTCAAGGAGAACTCAGGGAAAAGTGCTGTGAATGAACTGAAAAGTAATCATCACATTTTCCTTCCCTAACAAGTAAAAAGAGCTGTTAAATTTTTTAGACAGTCATACTAGCACATGGCAACCTGAGATGACTTGTCATCCTAGAAAAGGACACGTGAGATTAGATTTACTCCTTGAGATCTTAGGTGTACCCTTAGCGTACTGCAATGAATCTTTCCAGAGTTCTGACTGCTGAACTTGATGTAGTCTTGTGAAAAATCATTAGGTCAGATTTGTTTTGAGGTTCAGTTATCTCTACAAAACACTGTGCTTTTAAATAGAAAGTGGGGGAAAGTATAATGGTTCCACTCAGTTTCCTCATTTCAGAAGACTTTCATGTCAGAAAAGAGTGAAGAATTTGCAAATGTTTAGAAATACTTAGAAATTCTTATGTCAAACGAGACAGTCACTATAGTTGTTTCTCTTCCTATAGCTACTGCTGCCCAGCTATTTATGTTAAGGAGGAAAGTAGTGATGCTGAATCCCACCAGCAGATGCTATCTGTGACACACGACAGACTGGGGAGGCAAGAGCTTCTGTCACCTTCAGAGAGCCAGCCCAACATCATCCCTGGTGTCTGGACAGCACTGTTGTGGAGAGAGCTCTTTGATTTTAAATTCTATCCCCAAATGTTCCCTGTGGCACATTTTGACTCTGAGTAACTGTGTTGCAGAACAAGGCTCAGCTCCAACCTTTGCTATCGTGCCATTTATTTACAGATTGGACCTGAGGTAGGAGGCAATGAAAGAATCTTACAGAACCTCATGTCCTTGGAAATAATTTCTTTCCTCCCTCCTTCACAGAATTGACAAGACAGACACACACACACAAATCAAATCTCAAAACCCCAAGAAAAAAACTTAAACAAGTCAGTCTCTGTTCATTAAGGGAGCAGCAGAATTTCCAAGCACTTCAGTGAGTTTTGTGACCACAGTAGAGCAAAGGACCCGAATGCAACCAAAGGTATCACAGAATTGCCCAGACTAGGGAAAGGTTGAGTGTTTCTCAGCTGCATTGATAAGGAAGGTTGTGTTACAAGGTTCTGACTGTGGGATATTCTGTGAAATAGCATTCACTTCTGCTAAGCTAAGTCCATCAATATCCTCACTGATGGCAAGTCTGAGGCAGGAGAAGTCAAACACCTTTGGTCACAATGGATCTCTGGACAATCTGTCTTTTGGCTCAAATTCACTCTTTTTATGCTTCTTTGTCCATTTTGAAGATGATGGAAAACCACCTAAGGATGGAGAAGTCTATGAAGAAGCACTGATGTGCAACCTGTTGGCACTCAACACGAAATGGTGCTGAAATGGAGATAGTCTGTGCCTTGCTTATCTAAAACCATTAAGAGAAATCAGAATCTGTCATGATTTTTAACAGTTCCTACATCTTTTGCCTATTCAGATGAACTGTAAGAAAAGTCTAGTCATATTGAAAGATGAATGGGGGGGGCAAAACAGGAAAGTAAGACAGAGAATCATAAATAAAATAAGTAAGCAAGATATTAAAAGTTCGTATTTTATCATATCTTGGAGAAAGTGTTGAAGTTGTAAACTGGAGTGTATATTCAGGACACCCTTCAGACCAGAGGAGACAAGCCACTCAGGACCTCTTTTAATTCTATTTAAGTAGTATGTATAAAGTATGGGATATTCTGCTTGATTTTTAAGATTTTTAACTACCTTTGGCTTGAAACAAGTCCAAAATTTCTCAAAATTTTTCATTTGGAAAGGTGTTGACGGATTGAGAGGTGGCATTTCTGAGTCTGGAAAAGTTCTTATTGACCTAAGAATTGAGACTAATTTTGCTAAGTATTTACAGACTGAAAGGAATATCTGAAAAATTTGATCTTTCCAGACCTAAGCATATCTTTAAAAATTTTACATGTCTTCTGTTCATTGTGAAAATATAAGTTTGTACACTTTTTTATATATTTTCCTGAACTTACTCCTCTTTAAAAACAATCATTTAAACATTCTAACAAGATTAAAGGGTTTCCATTTTTTTTTTTTGTTTCCTTAAAAAGGAAAAATATCTCTAACAACTCCCTAACATCCCTTGGGATAGAGGATTAATGAAATACCTGAGTTGCTTTTCATTTCTTACATTTCAACAAGTTATTTCTGTTATCTTTCAAGGTTGAATATTATGAGATCAAGCTAGACTGTGATTAAACTAGAAAGCTTTTCTAAAGAAAAAGTTGTAGTGCTATTCAATACTTAGCTATTACATTTGAAGAAGACTGTGATACAAATCTTCTGATAACAGTGACACTCAGTTTATTTTGTGTATATACTTATTATAATTGTTGCCTAATCAAAGATAATTCATAATTCTTGTCCATTTGTAGTTCTATTTATATATTTAAATTTTCATCATTATTCTTTGTATAGATCATTTATTGTATTATTCATGTGTCACAGACAGAACAAAGAGGAGATGGGGCCCAACCAGCATAAATTTGTGAAAGGCAGGTCCTGTTTTACCAACCTGATATTCTTCTGTGAAGAGGTGATCCCCTGAGTGGACTAGGGAAAATGCTGTGGATGTAGTCTACCCAGGCTTTAGTAAAGGATTTTACACTGTTACCCACAGCATTCTTCTGGAGAAACTGGCTACCTTTATTTTGGAAAGGTATTCTGTTTGCTGCATTAAAAACTGACTGGATGGCCAGGCCCAGATTGTGATGGGGAATCAAGTTATATCTGCCTGGTGGCCTGTCACAAGTGGCATGTCCCCAGGCTCAGTGTGAGAGCTGATCTGCTGGAGGGCAGGAATGCTTCTAAAGAGCAGTCTGGACAAGCCAGATCAATGACCCAAGCCCATGAGATTCAACCAGGTGAAGAGCCAGGTCCTGATCTTGGGTCACAACACCACCATGCAGTTCTACAGGTTTGGGACAGCGAGCCTGGAAGGCTGCCTGGCAGAAAAGGACCTGGGGGTTCTGGTCAACAGCAGCTGAACATGACACAGCAGTGTGCCCAGGGGGCCAAGAAGGCAAATGACATTGTGGCTTGTATCAGCAATAGTGTGGCCAGCAGGATCAGGGAAGGGATCATCCCCCTGCACTTGGCACTGGTGAGGCAGCGCTGCAAATCCTGTCTTCTGTTCTGGGCTCCTTTCTTCAAGAAAGACATTGGAGCATGTCCAGAGAAGGGCACCAAAGCTATTAAAATGTCTACAAAGTCCTGTGGGGAGCCGCTGAGGGAAATGACGTTTAACCTGGAGAAAAGGAGACCCAGGAAAGACCTTACCGCTCTCTGATAGGACAAGTAACAGCTTGTAGTTGCCCCATGGGAAGTTTAGATTAGATATTGGGAAAAAATCTCTTCACTGAAAAGTTTGTCAAGCACTGAAACAGGCTGCCCAGGAAAGTGGTTGAGACACAATCTCTTGCAGTGTTGAAAAGACATGTAGACATGGTGCTTAAGGACATGGTTTAGTGGTGGATTTGGCTGCATTAGGTTTACACTTGGACTCAATAAACATCTTTTCCACCAAAACAATCATTTGATTCTATGATTTAGGTCTTCAGTGAAAATATATATGTTCTATTAATTCAACTTGTTTTCACATTGTGTTTCCCTTTTCAAAATTCTCTTTTGGCATGAAATGCTTACTGCATTCTTTAGTATGTAATTCCCTAGACTGTTAACACAAAATTTGGGATGTGCTCGTAACTCAAAGCAATGTAATAATCAGTGCATTTAAAAGTGCTTTCTTTTTTAGGGAGAAACTGAAATCCTTACCTATTCAGATTTGCACAATTGGAACAAATATGTTTCAAGTGAACTGTTCAGTCTAATAAATTCTGAAAAACAAGGATACATTAGGATTTGAATTTGGAGTAAATCCCTGTTGTCCTCTTTTCTAATCATATAAGAAATAAACCTTTTTCATCTCCTTTTTCTGTATTTTTTGTGCCTGCATTTATGCACCCAGATTATTCTTTTTGCAACAATGCAAATTTAAAACAAAGAAGGTGGACATAAAAGGATACAGGATCAGAGTTTCCAGATAAGAACTGCCGCCTCTTGGATCACAGCTCCATGTAACCTAGCATCCTGTCTCTATTGCTAACCAAAAGCAGTCACAGAGGGAAAAATAAAACCAAGAAAATATGCATAACAGAATGCTTTTCTTTGGTGTATCTTCACAGGATCTTCTGACTTTGGTTGTGACTTGGTGGTTCTTGAGTTTAATGCTTGTGTTGGACTTATCCTCCATGAATTTCTCTGATGTTTTTTGATAAGCATGTACATTCTTAGCTTCAATCAGTATCTGAAGCCTTGAATTCCACATAATATTCCTTATGTCCATGATTTTAATAATTATTAAAACTTTCCAACTCATATTTTTCAGAACTTTTGTTTTTCAATTGGATTAAAATGTTTTGCATGTGTTCTTTTACGTGTGTTCATTACCTTTACATAAAACTATATTCAAAACACTATTCTTCTTCCCTCAAGTTCATTAATTAGGCCAGCAGGCCTAGTTGGAATCCTCCTTAAGCCTCAAATATACATATAGCAATGCAGTGTGAGTCATAGTTAAGACTTTTGAAAGGACAAAAGGGAAAGAATATTCCAAATAATGTATTTAATAAACAGTTAGCTTTTCCTTTTATGAATTTTGAACAGCTACCAAAACTTATTTTGCCTGCAAACTTTGCAGGAAATATTTTAAAGTAGCCACACCTTTAGAAACACAGAAATAAGATGTCTAAAACCATATTACTTACTTACTATTTTGGAGTAGCATCTTCAGAGACATTTCAGACTACTGAATTATCAATTGCATAGGCACTGCAAAGAATCCATTTTATTATTCTTTCAAAAGTCCATAACAATTCTTACTAAGACATTTCAGCTTATTGGGTCAAGGCTTGTAGTGAGAGTCTTCAACTTATGGATCACTGATTTGGCAGACTGTAATAGCTTCAGCCTGGCAGGTCAAAGTCAATGTATCATGCCTCTTTATATCCACCTCTAGGAAAAAGAAAAACAATGAAAATCCCAACAAAACTCCACTATGCCCAAGAACAGCTTTTATCCAGCTGTATCCTTCAAGTATTGAGGCCATATTTCATTCTGGAATTATATTGTCTTAGTTCATTATCATATGGTTCACCAGTAAAGTTCTTTATAAGAGTCAAATACTTGCATTAACCAGTACTTGCAATGTACTTGCATTAGCCAGTACATGTACATGTACAGTGATCTATTTATAGAAGCAAAGCTAAACAAGTATTTTTCCTTAAAAACAATAGATACAAAGCTCTGCATACTTGAAGTCACACAAATTTTCTTGTTTATTTTATTACTTACTCATGTAAGTAATATAAATGGCCTTAGGAATTAATTGGTGATAAATTACCTAATAGCCAAGAACTGCATTTCCACTCTTCACTATAGACACACTTGATATTCACACGTGCCAAATATGACTAATAAAGCCAGTCTTCTAAGATTATGGCAAATATTTACCCACACAGACCTTTTGTAATGCTATACCAGGCCAGTAACCTAATGCAGCTAGGAGCTATGAAACCTTTACGTACCTTTCTCCTCCCTCTTTCTTGGGATGTCACAAATTATTGGGTGCAAAACATGATTTTTAGAAGAACCTCTGACCCTTTCTGTCAGTGAGATCTGGCCAACAGAGTCATCTTTGCAGAGCACAGCCTTGTTCCTCAATCATACAAATATCAGGGCAGCTTTCATCTCCTTGTTAAACATTTTACAAATGAACTGGCCTAGAAAACACACAGGCAGAACCATTATGTATCTGCCCTCAAAGCACAAACATGTATATAACTGCATCTTCTTTGGATTCCAGTGTTTTGCATTTAAGGACTGATGCCTCTATTTCTTTCCAATTTCCCTACCTAAAGGAGATAATTTCTCAATAACAGTATGTATTTTAAAAAAAGAAAAAATTAAGCAGCATCATAAATCATTCTGCAAACACCCCAACTCTATTCATAGCCATACATATGTTGCCAGTAATACAGATAAATATAGAGTCATAGAAATACACACACAGACTTTGAGAAAATATGCCTCTAGACAGAAACATATTGTGCATATGCAAATAACTGTCTGGCACTGAAGCTTTGCCCTTTAGCATTCACTTAACTGTATCTCTTTCCTGTGCTTTCTCTCTCCCATTTTTCCATCTGTTTATTTTTTCAAACCTTCACTTAAGAATATGGTATAACTTTCCAAAAATCAAGAAATATGGTCCTGCAAATACTGCCAGGTATAACACACAACATTGCTTGTGGGAAGTAACAAAAGATACAGAGGAGGATACATTCACATTTTCCTACAAAGGTTACAGGAAACGGGTTTTATCCACTCTGTAGCAGCAATGTTCATTTCAGGTCTGGCTGCTGTACTTTAAAGAAGCTGTATAATCCAGGCCTTGTGATCAGCTTCCTTAATTTCTTTCCCTAAATGACAGGCCTGGAAAAGGCAGGCTGGCTTCTCAGATCTCTGAATTACACTGTAGCTATGGCAACAAGTATTAAAGTGCTATGAATTTCAAGTTACACTGATATTCTGCACATCACGTTCTGTACTGATGACAAGTTATTTTGCATGCTGACCAATACTAAAGCATCAGTCGTACTGATTTATAGGAAACCATAGGGTAAGAGAGTCTCCATCATGAATCTGGGGAGCTTTACCCAGATTTTATGCTCAATGTGTTGCTGTGCACATACAGGGTAATATACACAGGTGAAGATGCAGTACCTGCTACTACACCACTTCCAAAGTCTGCAGAGGAGGAGTTGCCAGTGCCTGAGGTTGAAGGGTATTGATTTTTTTCAGTGTAACATGTATTCACCTTTTTTTTTCTTTGTCAAAGAAACCAGTTTATAGTCCATACTCATATGGAGAGTTAACTCAGAGCTGAAGCTCTGCAGTAGTTTCCTTGGGTTTGCATGAGGCTATAGAAAAAGAGAAAAAACAAAGCTGAGATGGGAAGGGGAAAATAAACAAATAAATGCCTTTTGCTTCACTACAAAATTGCCTGTGCAATGACACCCACCCACCCCGCCACCGTGCCGTGATCTCTGTAGAAGCTGCAACAGCCTGACGGACCCAGCAGAATCCTACATGACTTCCCGTTGTCCTGCAGAGAATTCAACTCAAAAAAGCAACATAAAACACTACTACCCTTCTTCGTCACAAATAGGAAGTCAGAAAACCATTTCTGTGTTATTTTGCACCCAGATGAATAGCTGTTGAAATCGAAGTGCTTCAAACAAATATTCTTGGTCTCCCCAAGGCTTGGTGTCACTGTCTTTTATTTTGATACACCGACACTACCTTCTCTGTCACAGTCCTGATGATTGGTGAGAGATTTATGCTGTACGTGTATATAGATGTTCCCCAAGCAGCTCAACATCTACTTCCTCATTTGCACCACGCAGTCAGTCAATTGCTCCTGAACCTCTTTTTGTTATCTCTTATTCATAGCAATTGAAAGAATGATGAAGTCAGACTTGGTGTCAAACTGTGTTTTGTTTATCAAAATTTTGTAAACTAAAAAGCTTTTCCTTCTTAAAACAACTGCAGAACCTCTTTTAAACTAGGATTATATTGAAAATGTACACTGTATTTGGCATATAAAGTGATCTTGTAAAAGTCTAGCCTTAGATTAAGCACATTGCAAATCATTTAGTAAAACATTTAAACTACATTACCAATGGTGTTATGAGCTGCAGTCTGAAATCCCTTATACATATTCTGTGAAGCTATCAAGGCCTGTACTACTCCATAGCACTTCTGACTTCATACTGTTTTCAAACAACAGATCCCTGAATAGCTCAGTTGTCTGTTTTACATCACCATGGCTTGGCTTCATGAACAAAGATTTGGGAAGGGCTCCACCCACGCTTGCTGCAAGCACGATGATGGCTCAAAAGGCCAATGAGAGATAGAAATGTGGTTGAACCCTTAAAGCCTACACAGTGGATTTTTTAGATGAGGCACAGCATGCACAGAACTGGCCCCACCCTTTACTCCTAAGGTTCATCTGGCAGGGCCCAGTGAACTTGGATGGTGACAGCAAAGTTCTCATGGTGTAGGTTTAGTTAGAGTATCCTTCTCTTACATGGATGGCCGTACAGGGCTAAGCAAGCTCCATCTGCCCAGGTTTGGAGTTAGATTTGTCCTTCTCCTAGGGTGGTTACTGGAGAGCTAGTGAGCCCATCCTGCCTGTGGACACACTTTGTCTGACCCTTCAGTTGAGACCTGACTAGCATGGAAGATGCTACTGGAGGCATGTACCACCGCCAGCACAGCTCGCAACCTCATAAGGGCATGCAAAGTTCTCCCCTGCAGCAAGTGGGTGTCCGTGGAGAAGTCTGTTTTACATAAATGTATATGAAACAGCACAGAAGTAGTTTTTTTTGTAAGGTGAGTGCCTCCACATGGAGAATTGAAATAGGGCCAAAGACCCTCATATGAAGCATAGCATCACTATTATATAAAGAATTTTCAGACATTAGAGGTTTTGAAATTACTTCAGACTAGAGTAAAAACTCTCTGCACACTGATGGAGACTTCAGAGGTATTTAGTTCTTTGAATAAAAAATTCTATAAATGAAAAGCAGAAAGGATTATTTCCAAGATTTTGAAATATGTGTGCCAGGAAATCAAAGTTAAGGTCATGATAGTCATCCTATTTCTTCCTCCAGTTTCAAGAAGGATAAAGTATCAGGTATAAGCAGAATAAGAGAAAAAGATCTTGCTCCCTCTTGCAGGTAACATCATTCAAGCAAATTAAAGGCATAATTATTGAATTACAACACTGTTTGTGTTCACATTTGCATGATCAAATGAAAGATGTTTGAAGGCCTTTCTTGTTTTGTCTCTCTTTCAAACCCACTCTGGTTTTATACCAACTGAGGCATGAACATTAGTGTAACAGAAATAGTATGGAAGCCTTCCTTACTGTATTAACTAAAACCAAACTAGTGAAACACAAGTTTTCAGTAGTCACAATCTTGTCTGATGGCACCTGTGAACTCTGTAGGCTAATAATACTGCTGTTTTCTCAGCTATTCAGATTTTAAAAAGCATTACTCACTTGACACAGTAGAGTCTGCTTTGACTGATCACAGCAGGAACAAGCATTTAAAGGCCAGTTCAGTTTTCAGATTCTTTTCCCCATCCAAGGCCTTAAGAGCTGATGTTTCAAAGGATTTCTGTCTGCAGACAAAGGATCTTAGATCCACTGCCTCTATGGCAACTGAAGTCTTAAAAAGCATTCATTTCTTCTAGACATAATTCATATGAATGACACTTTTTTCACTATTATATCAAATCAAGTCCTTCCCTAAGGAAACCATGCTTCTGTTACATCCAGTCAAAATAACTACACCATATGACACATGGTTTGCTCCAGTAATTCCCCATTAATCAGCCTGCATTGGTTTTAGGTGCAGGTTCCAAAGGTTAATGAGTGGCTCATTAAATCTACTGTGCAATCAGTCTCCTAGAATATGCCCATTTTTTGCCACTTCACTTGTTTAAGCAGGCATTCTACATAATGGCAAAGGCAGAAATTAAAAGCTGAGAACCAGATGATTAAAAAAAAAAAAGTTTTTTTTTTGTTGTTTTGGTTTTTTTTAATCCTCTCTGCAAGTCTTTTGCAACAAGATTAGGAGTATGAAACAAAAAAGTCAGGGGACAATGATTTTGAAGGCTGTATCATAAACACATTTAACTTCAAACAAACAAACACAAAAAAAAAAACAAAACAAAACACAGAAAAATCACCAACCCACCGAGCTATTTGATCTCCTTCAAACATTCACATCCTTTCCCTGTAGGAAACTAGAGATGCCCGTCTGGGATGTGAGAGATGTTACACACACATGAAGTGTTAAGTATCACTGGTTCCTGCACAGAAAATGTCATCGTTCCCACGTCCCAGTTGGTGTCTTTAAATAGCTCACATTATTTATGGTGTACATAGTGTTAATGTCCTTCAGTTGCTCTATTTTCAAGGATGGAAAAGCAGTTGCTAAGCATTTCTAAATGACAGCCCCAGGGTTCATTAAAAATATGGCAAACATTTGCTAAGCTCATTAAGTGCAATTTTTGTGCGTGTGTGTATCAGATTCCTCCTCTGCATGTTATGCGTGACCAAACATCTATTAACCCTAATCCCATTGATGAGTCTGATACATTCAAACCAGCAATTAGACAAAACAAAAGGGATATTTACTGAGAGACTCATAAATGGGCTTTCATATTGGTCTAAGCTGTTGCAATATGACAGTTTAATTCCCTTCTGTTAATCCCCACCTACTAGAGTACTCCCTTTGTTTGATTATAGGTTGTCAGATTTAGGGATTCTGATTGAATCAAAATTTGAAATAAATCAGAAATACACAATAATTACACTTGCTAGGCAAGTAGGCTGCCTACTGTACAAGCAGAGCAAATGCAACAAAAATGTAAATAAAATTCAAAGAAAAAAGGATTTCAGGAATCATCTACTTTAAAAAAAAAAAAAAAAAATTATATATTTCCCCTATTTAATACAGAAAAAAAATCCCTTCTGTTTTCCTGTAGAATAACATGTTTTGATACGATTGTCAGTTAAACACAATTTTTCTAAAACGAAGAACATTTCTTCACAGCCACAGAGGAGACATCTCACCTTTCTTAAACAGAATAACCTTTCTAGCTCACAGGCATGCCCTTTGCACTTGCCTTCTCAACCACTGTGTAGCACAGATATTATTATGAACTCTGGAAAATATTTGCAATATAAATTGTCAGACAGAGAGTCCTGTATGGAAAAAATCAGAAACATTTCTTAAGCAAATATCTGCCTCTTTATTAAGTTGTGCTTACAACACTATTGCAAGACTTGACAGTAACATTTAATGGTGCAGGATTTGGTGTTGGTCTATAAAGCACAAACTGGACTGCTGTGAGTTTGTAAGGAGATAGTAACACAATTTATGTTGCAATAAACTAATATTTTCAAATTTCCACAGAACAATGACAGTGCTTTGCAAGTGAAAACTTCTGAGATTTACATAGAATAAAACAAAAAAACAAAACCAAAAAATCAAATAACCAAAGAAGACTCACTCAGTAGCTTTTACTCAAACTTTTTCTCGAGAAAAAGTTTGCTTTCTGCTAAAGGGATTTTACTTAAGTCAAAAATATTATGGCTTAATTTCATGCCTAAAAAAAGAAAGATCATTTATAATGTGAAGTCACTTTCACATAATCTCCTCTGGTTTTCCAGGAATCCCACTTCTTACTAGTCAAAGCCTTCTAAAAAGTGATCATACAGACAACCTTCAAACAGAAACACTCACCTCAGCAAAGATTTGTAATTAATTATTCTAAGTCATGCTAAACCAGGAGAAAAGCAGCTCCTCATTTCAGAAGAAGTAGAATTATCTAAAGAGAAAATATTTGTTTATGTGTATAAATAAATACAGAGATATCATCAGTCATTTTAAATTGTTTCAAAATAAACTTTTGTTTCCTCAAAATGTCCAGTGAAAAGGAAAATGCTCTAGAAAATGCTTCTTCCTTAGGATTTAATGCTATAAAGTAGCCCTTTCAGTCTACTAGTATGTACTACTGACCTAAATCTTCTGTTTAGTTATTCAGAAGATGTCTAACAGAAAAATACTACCTGAAATTTCTGTTAGCCACTCCATACTGTCATACCCATAGATTCATCCCATCTATGACGGTGATCTGCGATTCCAACAAATCACCTGTACAGGGACACCTTCCACATGCATTATCAGCTTCTCCTTCTCTCGATACAAACATTATATCACAACTTCATCAGCATATTTTCAGTAAATGCATCAAAACTTTAGTAATTACACAGGTAGTGGAAAGCTCCAGAGTGCAAAGGGACTCTGTGCTGAAGTGTGTATGCTTGGACTTAATTCAGCTTTTAAAAAAAAATCTAGCTTCAGACTGACCCACTTCATAACTCAACAGGAAGGAAAACAAATCATCATGGATTTTTTAATAACCTAAAATCAATAAGATGCAATGAGCATTAATGTCCTAACACATACTGCATTAAAAAGCAGTTGTAGCAAAAGAGCGCACAGGCATTTATAGAGCCTTAAGATGAAACAGTAATAAGAAAACAGATCATTAAAGCCAAAAGCAACAAACCTTTAAATCTTGGGGTTTTTTAAACACAAAATTATATTTTCCCCCTATTTATACATTTTGCTTAATAGTCTTCTCACTATTGCTTGTCTAGGAGTTTAAAAAACAGTTCTGTGTGTTTTGTCTTAACAGATACAGAGCTAGGTAGAAACACGTTGTGCATTTTATAGGATGGGGAGCAAAACTGAAGACATTAAGGTCTGAAGATGATGAAGCTGATGCGATTTTCTGTTCTTGCAGTAGTATGTGCTACTGCTCCAAAACCACTACTCAGAAAAAATTTTCTTTCAGATAATTCCCAGCACAGGAGTTCCCTATCACTCCTGAGGAAAAGAGGTGCCAAGGGCAATCAAGGTCTTGAGGGTCATGAAAGAGACCCTCAGCCACATAAAATTACCTAAGTGCAAAATCCAAATCACTTAACAGCATCTGTATGTTTAAACAGACACATGTTTCCAACTGATTACCTGTGCTAAGTTCTGAGTTAGTAGGGACCAAGAGGCAAACAAAATTTCCAAACACTGCACACTTCTGCAGCCAGAAAAGAACTAATAAGATTTTAAAAACAGAAAAAAAGAGAATGCAAACAGTTGTTTTATGCAGAACATTCGTTTCAACTTTCTCTTTGCTCAGGAGCAAAATGCTCTGGTAAGAAAAATGAAAAACAGATGTCTTTAGCTTCTTTACCTTCTGCAAAAAGCATAGAGAACTGAAAACAGCACATGTAGTAATTAACCAATGTAGTAATTAACTATCTCACTTTCTGAATGCAGTAAATAATGAATTGTCCTAAATTAATTTACTGTAAGATTATCCCACAAAAGGATTTCATATTTAAACAAATGCAACATGAGAATAAAATTTTTAAAAAAGGTTAATTTTCCTAATTTTCTCTTCCTTTTCCTAATGTGTATCTTAAAAATAAACTTGTAATGATGCAGAAAGATTTGACCATAATATTGCTGTATCTTGAAATCCAGAAAATTATTTGTAACGTATCTTAAACAAGCTTATTTACAGCCATATTTAATCTCATTTATGACATTTTAATAGTTAGAAAAAACAGCTTTTGTTGGTTTTAAAGACAACAGTGATTGGAATTCTCTCATGTATCACTGTTTCATTTTTCTTTGTTTTCCTTTACTTTACAGCATTCTTGTGAAGTATTTGCCATGGTCATCACTCACAATACTGCCACATTAGACATTCCTTTCCACCAAGGCTGTCCTTCAAGTCTTTTCAAATTCTCAATATATATCTTTATGGGCATTGTCAAAGTTCAATGAAGCTATAACACTACAAAAGAAGTGGTCCAGTTGGGACCAAGTGGGATTTCTGCACTGAAAGTCTGGTTTGGGAGTACTACAAGGATAGGGGAAAAATATTCATACATGTACATAACTCATCTGTTTAGCAAATGGTGAATTTTGAGTTCCTCCTCCTACTTGCTTCTATTTCCCTTCTTTCTAAACAAAGAACAACAAACCCCACACTATTCAGTAGCTTATGAAAATTTGGGAAGCATTCTGAGCATGTCTGGCTTTAATTACACTACAGAGATGGTTTTATCCCCTTTTTTTTTGTTTGTTTGGGGTGTTTTTGTTTTTGTTTGTTTAAGAGAAGCCTTTTAGCAAAGAAAAAAGTATAGAAAAAGTTTCTTGAAAAATTCAGTTAGATTCTGAATCCAAAGATAAACCAAGCTGTATTTCAAGAGCTAAACTTTGATTGAAAATCCATATTTCAACTGATATATGATAAAATATCGACAAACAACAACAACAACAATAACAACAACAAAGCACTATTACAGGTGTTGTCCAAGAAATGTTAAGCTTTACATCCAAACTTTGGAAACAACATATTTCTGAAATCATAACTGTGGAACTAATATTTTAGAATTGTAGGAAAACTAATAGGATTTATTTACAATATTTTACTGCTTGTGGTGTAGCAGAAACCAAATATCTACACTAAATACATGGTATTCTTTTTCAGCCTGCATCCAGCCACTAAGCCCTTCAGGCACAGCCATTCAGGTGAGGTTTACAGGTTTTCCACTGGGTTACTGAAAATGATGCTAACATGAGTATCCTTCAGCTCACAGAGGTCAAATTTAAATGTATATCCTATTACAATGTAACAGAAAGTTTCTAGATCTCAACCATCTTGGCATTTGTTCCAGAGAAAGACAGAACAAAATGGTCCACCAAAGGGTTGCATTCAAGTTAAACTGGCTACTGCTAAAATCACAAATAGCTTTTTAGCCACTCTGCTATGCTGCAGTAAGTGCACAGCTGATGAGCTTAGACTACCCCAGTGTGTGTCAGGACCACAGCCTTGAATCTTCACTGGGTGCTCTAGAAGCCATTGCTGTTTAGACAGAGATGTAACATTTCAGAACTACGTACCTCAGGTAAAAGTTTTGACAAAATCAGGCACATGGGGTATTACGTATTAACAAACAGCCTCAGTTACTCATAGTGGGATTTGTGCATACTTTGAAAACATAGGCCTTTAGGCTGCTATACAGTTAGCACCACAAATATCTGCTAAAAATGGTCAGGAAGACTGAATATGCAATTAAATAGCTATGTTTTCTGAATCAGTGTTAATTGATTGAAAAGTAAACACTTGAGCTTAATCTATTACTATGATGATAAAATTGGTCTTCCTCCTAAGTGGAATTAAGAAATTTGTTCTGACTTCTTACATCTGTGTGGAGAAGTGCCTATCAAAAAGGAAAAAATCTACAAACTGTCTATAATCCAGGGTAGAATAATAACAGAAATTGCGTCATTTGACTGAATTCAGGTCTGTATTACTAAGTATATTGTGTCCACTCCTGGACTTGGATTAACTGTGAGACATAGCACTGCTGCACCTGAAACAGTTTATAAAGTGTTCAAGCTCATTAGGCCAGAAACCCTCTATGTCTGAAATTTGTATAGCACACAGGTTAATCATACATTCTTCAAACCTACCCTACAGAACCAATGGGCATGCAAACATTATCATCATAATTTTGCTTGAAACAAGACCAAATACACAAAGTGAAAGGAAAAGAACTCCTAGAGTCACTTAAATTGACAGCAAATTCTTTTTGAGACTGAAAAAGGGAATAGTTTTGTGCCCTTAACTGAAAAAAATACATTAAAAGCACAGCAAAAACGAGCCTGGTATCTTTGAGGCTGCAACAGGGGCAGGGAATCAAACATCTTTTTCCTCAAGACTTACAAAAAAAAAAAATTTAATTGCACTATATGCCCAAGTAGATGTCTTTTATCTGTGTATATAAAATGAAAGGGGAAATTATAATGAATTAAAAAGTATCCAGAATAAGGACAGCAGAGCATCAGCATCCAGAAAAGAAACAAAAAAAAAACAAAAAACAATCAAAGCAAAACAAAACAAAACAAACAAAAAAAAAACACACAAAAAAACCAAAACCAACCAAACAAAAAAAAAAAAAAAACCACAAAAAATCAAAACAAACAAGCAAAAAACCCCAATCTAAAATGGAAACATATTGAAGAGAATAAAATTATACTTACGAAATTAAAAACTGAGTGAAAGACAATGAAGGCATATTAGCCTTTAGAATACATCTAAGACCATGACACAAATCAGTAATAAGTAGGAATTCCTCTAGGTGAAACCTGTGAGCTTTTTTCATAGTTAATAGGTCAAGATATAGAGTACACATAATCTAAGGAAAGAAATATTTGCAGACAGTAACTGACGACCCCAAGCCCAGCCACAGTTCTCATGATGGTTTATAAGAAAAAATATTCTACCTCCTAAAAATTGTTTTCCCCTGTTCTCACAGGTCAGTCTCTCAAAAACAAAGCCTGCATACTAGCCTGGCGAGCATTCTACTACCCATCATACCTGTGAGTCAAAAGAGTTGTGTTGTGGCATATGTTGCACAGAGCTATCCCACTGGATCAGTAGGATGTCACAAGCACTGTAAAACTACTTTGTGGCTGCTGCCTTTATTTTTTTCTGCAGGATTATGTTCAGGGGGCATTTTTTTTTTTTTTTTTTTTTTTTTTTAATATTTCTAGAAATGCATTCCAGCATTTTAAGCCTTTCTTGACTTAGGTGCCAGGGATTTAGGATTTCACTCCTTTAGGTTTACCAGCACAGATTTCCATCCTTTACAGAAAGGAGATCCTACGGACAGAAACTAATGCTTGATATATTTTTAGAACTAAAAAGAACTCTTGCTCATCCAAACCAGTGCTTCTGCTTAAATGGAAACAAAAAGATTGTAAGACAAGCCTTCATCTAATACAAAATCTTAAGTCCTTCAAAGCTTCAAAGCTTTGTAAATGTTTTGGTTGGTTGTTTTGCAACCAGATAGGAAATTCAACCACAACAGTGATCTATAATGTTTATTGTGCTTTATTTTTGTCTGGCAGAACTTGATGTCTTCATCAGTTCTTTAACTTCACAAACTTATATCTACCAAGGATGTTTTAGAAAACATAATAAATATTAAATAACATGCATACAGTTTTGGTATGTTTTTTGATTAATGGCTAAAATTAAAGTAATAGGAAATTTAATTATGGGTAAAGAAAGCATTTGTTTTTCAGAACTCACAATGGTATTTTCACATATTTGTGTTAGTTGTAGATGAAGCAACCCTCAACACTTACACTATAATACCAAGTTCTTTTTTAAATCATCAGAAAGATACCAAAAAAAAGTAGGCAAGTAATCTTAAATCTGAAATAGAGTAAATTCAAGTAAATTTCATTTTTAATTTCCCCCTTTTTTTTTTTCCATTGCCATTCTGGGAGACACACTGCTCAGTAATGAAATTTATGAAAGCCCACAGATTGTGAACAGGAGGATAGTTGTGTAGGTATGAACTTACTGTATAAACACCAGGCTTGAGTACAATTTCTCTTAACTGTTCTTCCATGACAACTCCTTCTAATCATTGACAAGCTTTCCCTGTGAAAATTAAGCAGGGACAACTGCCAGTATGCATGGAGTATAATATAACTGATGAAATGCCAGAAACCCTTTCACTTCACAAACAAAGCTCCTGCACTCTGTATTCAGATGAATTCCCATTGAATGCAATTTGCATTTTGCTGGTCAGAGACATGTCTGCAGCACCTTGTATCTCCACTATGAGACTATGAGACAGGAACTTTACCCCCAGTACAATCTTTAGCACTGGTGTGTGTGATTCTGGAAGGACGTGAAAGGAGTTTCTGTTCCAACTCTCCACATGGTGTCTCAGACTAAATGGGAACTTGAGCTTCAGTAACTTGTGACTACTTTTTCTTTTTTTTTTTTTTTTTCTTTTTTTGAAGCAGCAAAATCCAAGTCAGTTTTGAAATTTTTTTTCAAGCTCACTTGAGTTCGAAGCATGGCAACACCAGTATTACGTATGATTTACTACAGATGACATTCTAATCTAAAAGAGAATGATTTTTTGCTGCTTAATAGAAAATGCAAGGAAGTAAAATTTTAAACAGTAGAGTAGATGTGTGAGGAAACACCTATAACACCACCCATATGTATATAAATGTAAAGGAGCACTTACAAAGGTCATGGTCAGACCAGAAATTCTCTGATGCAATCACAGGAATCACAATAACGATATGTAGTTTCTGGTAGGTGAGAAAAGGCTTCAGAACAGCTCCCAGGGGCATGTTGATGTGAATTCAGGACCTGGGACTCACAGAAGCATTTCAGTGGTTCTTGTATAAACATGGCCTCTCATAGTCAGCTACTCTGTATGCCTGGCTTGCACTGGGTACAATGTTCTTGGTCTCTTCCTCTGCCAAAACTCTTATGTTTTGGGTTTACCTCTCATATAAAGAGTTTCTCTGCACCCACTTCCAAAAATGACAGAGTCCTCCTTGTAAGTAACTCCACTATATTTACTCCTGTAAGCAGTTATTTTGAAGTAGATTTTACTAATTTAACCATCAGCACGATAAGAATTTGTGCCATTTCATTACATAACTAGAAACAAAGATGTGCACACATGGTGTGCTCATTTTGGCTGCAGTAGAATTAATTTTCTTCACAGTAGCTAGGATGGGCTGTGTATTGGATCAACACTGGAAACAGTGTTGGTAACACAGAGATGCTTTTGTTACTGCTGAATGGCAGTTGCGCATCATTAAGGCCTTTTCTGCCCCTCATAGCACCCCACCAGAGAGAGGGCTGGGAGTGCACAAGGAGCTGGAAGAGGCCCCCAGCTGGCCAAAGGAACATTCCATATGGAATGTTGTTCAACATGTAAAGCTGGGGGAAGACAGAAAAAGGGAGGACATTTGGACTGATGGAGTTTGTCTTCCCAAGTCATCATTATGTGTGATGGAGCCCAGGTTTCCTGGGGATGGCTGAACACCCGCCTGCCTATGGGAAATGGTGAATTAATTCCTTGTTTTGCTTTGCTTGCATGTGTATCTTTTGCTTTACCTGTTAAACTGTCTTTATCTCAACCCACAAGTTTTCTCACTGTTATTCTCTCAATTCTGTCCCCCATCCCACTGGTGGGTTGGGTGAGTGAGTGAGCAGCTGAGTGTGGGTTTTAGTTGTCAGCTGAAGTTAAACCATGACATGTGGGCAAATGTGGTACCTACTAGCTTTCCTTGAGCAAACAACATTCCCAGGAATATTAAGATATCTTTGAGGTATCTGGAATATGCAGAATCAAACCAGAGAAATGTTCAGTAAAGACAAGTTTCAAGGAATAAACAACTTGCTGGTGAAACACTCAGAAAGACCACACATTAAAAATATAGGAATAGAAGCACCATCAATGAGAACAAACACAACATTTTTAACTAATGTAAGTACAGAGGAATATATATATGCACTGCTAAAATGCCTGCTATATAAGATGGATATCAGTATCAGAGTTTTCAATTAAACTGTAAGTTGAGAAGGAATTTTCTAATGTTGAACAGATAGCAAATGTGCCATACTACACATTCCATTTCTCTGAGAGTCACTATGTGTCATGATCTGAGTTTATCACTAAAAGGCCGAAATATTGAGGCCAAATATATTTTGAGGCCAAAAATATTGTTGAGAACCTCACCTATCTGCATTACATTTGCCATCAGTTCTCCTGTCCTATTTAGCAAGGATGGGTACATTTTCTTCAATCTCTTTTTCTGGCCTACATACCTGTAAAACAGAGTCACAGAATGGGTAAGGTTGGAAAGGACCACAGTGGTCCAACCCCTCTGCTCAAGCAGGGTCATCCTAGAGTACAGTGCACAGGATTGCAATCTGTTCCAGCGCTTGGTCACCTGCACAGAAAAGTTCTTCCTCGTGTTCAAGAGAAATTTGCTGTGCATCAATTTCTGCTCACTGCCTCTTGTCCTATGGCTTGGCATCACTGAAAAGAGCCCAACTCCATCCTCTTGGATGTTAGCTGTTTACATTGGTGATGTCCCCTCTCACCTTGGGGCTGAACAGGCCCAACTATCTCTGCCTTTCCTTGTAAGATAAATACTCCAGTCACTAAATCATTTTTGTTGCCCTCTGTTGGACTTGCTGCAGGAGCTCCATGTCTCTCTTGCCCTGAGAGGCCCAAAACTGGACACCGTACTCCAGATGTGGCCTCACCAGGGCTGGGTAGAGAGGAACGATCATTTCCTGTGACCTACTGTCAGTGCTCTTCCTAATGCACCCCAGAATACCACTGGCCTTCTTGTTCACAAGGACACACTGCTGGCTCATGGACAGCTTGTTGTCCACCAGGACCCCCAGGTGCTTCTCTGCAGAGCTGCTTTCCAGAAGGGCAGTCCCCAGCCTGTACGGGTGCCTGGGGTTATTTTTCCCCAGTTGCAGGATCCTGCATTTGCCTTGTTGAATTTCAGAATGTTCTACCCTACCCTTCTCTCCAAATTGTTGCAGTCCTTCTGAAGGGCTGCACGGCACTCTGGGGTATTGGCCACTCCTCTCAGCTTTGAGGGGAGCTGTGAAGAGTCCAAGCCACACACTTGCCTTTGAGGTTTACTTTTATTTAAGACCTCAGGAGTTTCACCCTCATGAATTCTTACAAAGCCTTAAAGCTCTTTGATACCTTGAATCACAGAAAGAGAAAAAGCTATACACATTTTCTCAAGAGAATTCTTTTAATTTAGTGAGAAAAAAAGCATTTCGGCAAAAGGGTTTTACAGGAGTAACAAACAACTGAGAAGCATTCAACAAAAAGCACCCAGAAAACACCACCCCCATAGAACTTAATGAAATACATCCCACCAGCTTTAAGGCACCCACAAGAGATTAAGAAAGAGTAAAGAAAGAAAGAGAGATTAAGAAAAGAAAGAATTAAGGAAAGAGGCAAATAAAGAATATGAGAGAAAAATAGTTACTGCCAAGAGTCACGTGGTGCCAGGTCCGAGAGCAGGAAGATGGAGTCCTTGTGCAGCTCTATTTCTGTGCCCCTGCACCTGTTCCCACTGGTCCCAGGGGGGGCACCTGGCCCACCAGCCATTCAGTGCCCTCCGAGCTGAGCTGAGGGGTCAGTCACCCAGCCAGAGGCTCCAGGGGTGAGGGGTGGGTGGGCCATCAGGTGAGCCTTCCTTGGCTGACCGGCCAGACTGGTGGCTCCCGTGCCATGTGCGCTCCATGCCCTCCTCCGTGTGGGCTGAAGGCCTCACCATGCGCCTCCCGGCAGTGAAGGCCTGGCCCCCACACACATATACGCAGGGACAAGATGGTTGATTCAACCCAACAACGCAGCAACGCAGTGGGACACAAATCTGGTCTCTCACAGGAGCCTATGAGAATCTTGTGAGAAACAGTGACAAAAGCCTTGCTGAAGCTGAGGTATAGAATACCCACCCCTCTCCCCTCATTCATCCAGGAAGTTGTTTCATCATAGAAGGTAATTAGGCTGGTCAAGCATGAGTTACTTTTACTGAATCCATGCTGACTACTCCTGATCATTTTCCTGTCAGTCATGTGGACAGAGATGGCCTCCAGAATTAAGTGCTCCATCACCTTTCCAAAGACTGAGGTGAGGCTGACTGTCCGCTAGTTCCTTGGGTCTTCCTTCTGGCCCTTTTTGACGACAAGGGTGACATTTTCTTTCTTCCAGTCCTTAGACACCTCTCCTGATCTTCATGATCTTTCAAAGATGACCATGAGCAGCCCAGCTATGGTGTCTGCCAGCTCTCTTTGCACTCATAGATGGATCCCGTTAAGGCCCATTGACTTGAGGATGTCAAGATTGCCTAGGCGTTCTCTAATCTAATCCTCCTAGACCAAGTCTTCCTTCCAACATTCTTTTATCCTGGTCTCCTGTTTCAGAGATTCCTGAGAACTAGTCTTATCAGTGAAAGTGATGCAAAGAACACATTCAGTAACTACCTCATCCACATCCTCTGTCACCAGGGTTCCCCCACCATTTAGTAAAGGGCCCACATTATTCTTTTATTTCCCTTTTGTTACTGATATATTTGAAAAACCCTTTTTGCTGTCCTTGATGTGCTTGACCAGACTGAATTCCAAAGGGGCCTTGGCCTTCGTCTCATTTCTACTTGCTCTGATGACCTCTCTATATTCATTCCATGTGGCCTGATCCCACTTCCATCTCCTGTGTGTTTTCTGCTTACACTTGAGGAATGACGGAACTTCTTCATTCATCCACAGAGGTCTCTTGACTCCTTGGCCTGAATTCTTGTTCATTGAGATGCATCTTTCTTAAGCCTGGCGAAAGTGATCCTGGAATATCAGCCCTTTTTCCTTGCAGGGCCTGTCCTCATGGCTTTCTTCCAAGCAGATCTCTAAAGGGGCTAATGTTAGCTCTCCTGACATCCATGGTTACAATGCTGTTGCTGCCCTGCTTCTTCCTTAGCTGGTACTGAACTCCACAATCCCATGGTCTCTACAGCCAATGCTTCACATCTGCAATAAGGCCCTCCCTCTTCGTTAGTATGAGGTCAAGCAGTACAGCACTGCTTGTGGGATCCTCCACTACCTGTGGCAGGAAGTCGTCATCATTGCTTTCTGGGAACCTCCTGGACTCTGTGTTTACTGTGCTGCCTCCCCAGCCAGTGTCAGGGAAGTTACAGTCCCCCACAAGAACCAGTGCCTGTGACTTTGAGGCAGCTGCAAGCTACCCGTGTAAGGCCTCATCCACTTCCTCCTCCTGGTCAGGCAGCCTGTAGCAAATATCTGTCAAAAAATAATTTATTATTATTATTATTGTTACTGTTATGCCTATTGTTACAACAATAACAATTGTTCATAATTGTTGATTATTATCATTGTTTGTTACTATCCTTATAATTACAATCATCATTAGTTTATCACCCTTACCACACTCAGATCTAATTATGCCTTCGATTTCCGAAATCCACCCCTTCATATGCAGGCATCACTCCTATAGTCTTCCCAAGACAGATGGCACTGTTTCCATTGCACTACCTGTGCATTTCCTTCTTACAATATAGTTTATCTAGAAGGTCCTTACTGACCCATGGTGATTGATCAATTTCTCTCATCTGGGATTCAAGAGCTCTGAGAGATCTTAAAGACAAATGTCCTTAAAAAGCTGTCAGATCCACTCATTTTGTATGTTCCTGAAGGCAGTTTCCCTATTTATTTATTTCTTAAAAAACTGAGTTTTCTCCCCTAAAATTTAACACCCTGACTCTAGTCTTCACCAGGGCCATTTGTCTCAAGATTTTGAATTCACCAGTGGATTATTGCAGTTCAGACTACCACCTGCGTCCACTTGTTAGCGCTTATTCTTCTGTGTTCGTGACCAACAGGTCCAGTAGTGTTCTCCTCTGGGTCAGGGTGTGTTGAGGTCTTCAAATTTGAGGTCTTCACTACTGAAAATGGGAAGAAAGCACTTAAGGGCACTATTCTAGACAGATTTAAAATGAATCATCTTTTATAATGGAGAGACTGTAACACGGAGCAGATAAGGGAAGATTTGTGTTCTTTTTGGTAAAAAAACATATATACAAAGTCTCTTGCATAAGAGTATACGGATTCAACTGCACTCTTAAGTAAAAAGATTCATATTTTTATTTCAATTTTCAAGTTAATGGAACATATGAATCTAAATTTTAGGACTGTAGGTGTCCTAGTTCTTATAGCAGCTATTATTCATAGAATTCACAGGCCTTTTGTGCTGACTGACATCCAATCTGTAAAGTGATGGGACCTTTTCCAAGAGCCTTGCTGCTACAGAGAACCCTCCTGGAAAGTGTGGCCTAAGGGTGTGTACACTAGATGTTTCACTCCTGTAAAGTGCTACCACCTTCAGATTGACAACCTTCTCGGAACAGAATCAAGATAAAGGGAAACATTTTGTTCCAATGTGTTTTGGTTTTTGTTTTTTGTGGGTTTTTTTGGTGTTAATGCAACTGCTTTCATTAACAATAAAGGTGAAGAGCCAAAGTGCAGTTCAGTCAGCTTAGAAGAATAAAATATTTCACAGCTTCATAATGACTGCTCTTATTTTTTGATGCCTGCAATATCTACTTGCTACAAAGGTATTGTTTATGAAATCCCCCATATGTGAAAACTAGTGTTGCAGGAACAGAGACAGAACTGTGACTGCAGGAATTGTACAGAGGGAACAGCTACAAAACAGTCTCTTGAGTAAACACTGTCTAGAATGAAAGCCTTTCACCAGTTTAAAGTCCCACTTAGAGGTCTCCCAAAGCTATTGAATGAGAGCACTAGCTCTTATTTATAGTCACAGAATACCTGTGTGACAAAAAAGTGGCAAGAAAGATTGAAAATTAGAGTAAAGGAATTAAAAATTTGCTCTCTTTTGCAGTGTTTATCTTTCCCCTTGTCTTGAAAATATCTTTGATTTCATTCAGCTTGTTTATTTCTACTGTAAATATCCAATATCTGGAATAGGCACTTCGAAAATCGTGAGCATATGTGTTTGGATTGAAATGAGAATAAGAAAATATAGTAAAAATAAATAAATGAGGAGTTATTGTAAAGTCTACCTCATTATATTTGCCTGTTTCTCAGATTGGAAAAGCTTCCCATTTCTTTGCCCCCTGGATATTGTCCAAAGAAGCGACTTCACCATATACTCATTTGAGAGCAGCAAGTCATTCAAAACCAGGAGGAAATTAAGTTTGAGAATCAATGTAGGCTGAGCCCACTTGAAAAAAAAAAAGATAGAAAATGCATCTCTAGTCACTTTGTTTCCAAATGGGCTCCCCACTTTAAATCATTTCCAGGAAAATCAACTGTTGAAGCCATTGCTACGGATTAGTCCTCTTTCATCTCTCCTTTTCTTTCCTGGTGTCATTTGGAGGTTCCCTTATGGCTCTGTGCAAACGGCTGGGAGCAGCTGCAGCTGTGGAGCAGATGTGTCTGGGGATGTCCTGCACATCTGGGATAGATTACTGTAAAACACTTTGGAGGAAGATCAGGGAGGAGGTGACTCCCACCATTATTGTCTCTAGCTTCATAAAATAAAAAGCAGCTGACAGCTGCTCTAGAACAAGCAGAGGGGCTTGATCATGTCTCTAAAGATCAGAAGTCAGTCCCGGAGAGCTTTACCTTCCAAGGCAGTGGAAAAGTGCAATGTCTGCCCATGTCCAGTGGTGCAGAAGGTAATGGTGAGGCAAAAAATTCATTCTGGGAGATCTGTACATTACATTCCTGGTCACACTATACCCAGCAGTTTTCTTGGATATACCTTTTAGCACATATCCAGTTATTTTTATTTCAGTAGGAGAAATTAGCCATAATTTGAATTGATCTTTTAGACAAATGGAATTTATATTGAATTTTGGTTAGTTTTTAAATAGCTTCCCAAAAAAAAAAAAAAAAAAAGAAAAAATAGGAAAAAACTGAAGGAGATACTGTGGGTTAGATCACCATTTTTATACTTTCTAAGCAAAACATTTCCATTGCTTAAATATGAAACAATTTTTCAAAGTCAGCTTTGATTTATTGTTAAAGACTGTTAACATTGCAAAAATACGATGCCTTGATTTATTTCAGATTAAATAAAACATTCCTATTGGGTGATTCAATTTCTCATTGGCCTTGTATTTTTGTTTATATTTAGTTCAGTTTAAACCACAAATAAATAAATAAATAGTTGAATTTTCATGGATCTTGAATTTGCTAAGACTAATCTGATTAGAAAAATAATTACTGGGCAATTTTCTTGGTGAGTAGGCACACTAAATGCCACAAATTCACAGACACAGCTTGTGTCTGATTTAAATAAGAAAAAATATGTAGCATTTAATAATAGTAAAAGGTCTTGTTATAGCTGTGGTGGTATAAGTATAAAAAAAGGGGGTTATAGTGATGATGCCAGATGTACTGGAAAAGTGGGAACAGCCCTTTTCCCTCCCTGCTCCCTCCACAGGCCAAGAAGCTCCCAGCCCTATGGTCCCATTCCAAGAACCCTGGTAGTTGGGAATACCATTCAGATCAGTCATCAGAGCTGGGAGCCAGGGCAGATTTTAGGCAGGTGAAATGCAGATAACTGGCTGAGTCAACAGTCTGACCAAGCCTTTCCTGAGTATCACTCTGTAGTGAGCAGCCTCACCAGCACACCTTCATTTCAGGAGTTCCCAGTACTACCAGCCCCCTACCAAGAGTCTCTCATTGCAATTTTAAGTTCAGCAATAAATCTGATTTTCATTAATGAGAGAATTAACAAGAGAGACAATCTCATTTCAGACCTATTAAAAACAAAATTAGGTATATTAAACAAGGTATATAAAGTGATATGGGAAACTTTTTTTCACCAATAACCATGACTGCAGCCAGAGTAATCCCATCTAAATTGCTATTGAAAAATTGCATCCCACAGTTTTCTTATTTCTGAAGGTCACCATCTCTCTCATACTAGCCCTACCTTAATTTCACTTGCATTAGTTTTACAGCAGCACAAATGAATGGCCTTTGAGAGAGTTACTTCTTTTCATAAACTCATTTCAATAAAATCAAGATCTGGTTAAGTAGGTTTAATTACGCAGATGCAGTTCTTATCTCATTGATTCTGGTACAAATTTGTGGTGTAAAGCAATCCAAGAAAAATCAGAATCAGCACCTCTGCTTACAATGTGGTGAAAAGCATATCTGATTGTGCTGAAAGAGCTTGTAGTTTAGGTAGGAAATGCTAGATTGAAAGAGGAATATTATATCTAAATATGTCATAATTCATTGCACTTTCCTATATCTCACCTGCATCTATTGTCAGGTCCTTTTTTTACCTTTTTTTCCTAGTTACAACAAGGAATGAAAATGTGCTAAAAGTCAAAAGGTTGAATTTTAAAGTTACAGATCTTATGCAGATGTGCTCATTTGTTCAAGCTTAGCATTTAACCACAGGCCATGACTAGAATTTATTAACTTACTAAAAAATTATAGTATTAAGTCCTCAGACATTGTGTAGTGACTGCTTGCTTAATTATCCATATCTAAAGAGTTAAAATGGTGGCTTTTGCTGATTTAATATTCTTCCAGCTTTCTGCTGGTGTTCAGTGTACTGTGTATTAACAACACAGGTCATTGAGTACCCACTGGAAGCTCATTCTGGAAATACCTGAAGGACACATTGAACTCTTCAGGAATCTGTGTCATAATACTTCATATGTTAACAGAATACATGGCACAGTGATACATAGCAAAGGATCAGCCCGGGGTGGGCATCTGAAGTGCTCTGTCTTGCTGCTGAATGTTAGAGTGAAGCATTGTAATTTTATTCCAATTATACTTTTAGTGCCATGATGTCACAGCATAAATTTGTACTTTTGCATGCAGCTCATGCTGGTGTGATGACAGCTCTTAAAATATTGAGTGATTGTAGGCCCGTCAGCATAAAATTATTCTAACATGGTGCCTTTATTAATGCTTCAATAAATGCCTTTCTTCTTGTGTTCCAAGGTGGCATTTGCAAATGAGCTAATTTCTCAGCAGTACAATAATTGTGTTGCATTTATTTTGTGAGGTGGGGGTGGAGAAGGGAGAAGAAAAATGCTGTTACATAAAAGAGGTTCTTTTGCCATCAAAACAACATTCACCATAGTTAGGCAAGTTTGAAAAAGAACACATTAACTAAATGACTGTACAATTATTTAAATGAGCTTGATGCTTTATAAAGCCATAGAAGGGTATAAACACTTTTCTCAAGCCATATAACAAAAGATATGACAGTCCTCTCACAAGAAAAATTTCCTGAAAGTGCAAACTATGTTTGCTGACTGATGACAGATATTTTGGGGTTCAGAATGCACCTACTTCAACAAACTAAATCCAAACCAGATGTCAGCTAAACTGATTCACAGAGCAAAATGCATAAGAAATAAAGTTAAGGGGGGAAGCAGATTTTAAAACTGTACATATTGTCTTCTACTGATTATATCGTATAGAAAATAGACAAAACAATGCAGAGAAAATGATGCATGAATGGAACTCCACAATCATAATGGTAACTTAACATGAAAGACTGAAATTCACTGTTTCGTTGGTGCACACATCCAGCAATTAATTTGAGAAGATTTTTGTTACTGATGTGCTTCTAATTTCTTATTTGGTTACTTAGACTTAAAAAAGCAACTGACTTTCCAAAACAGTGTTCAGTATGCATCACTCAGTGTTCACATATGTGAACCATGTTCAGTCACTGAAAGAATTTCACTTTAAGTGCTTGCTTTAAGGGTATATTAGGAGTATATGCATTTTTCAAATCAATTATTCAATGAGCTGTTACACTGTTTTCAATGTCATAAGTCCTTCTTCCTTTCCATCCTCTATTCCCAAATAAAAATAAAGTTGCTATTAAACTTAGAGTTTATTCAAAGCCAACAACATCTTCCACTAAATAAAAATTTAAAGGCTTTGAAATCTTTTACTGGAAAGAAACTCTTACCCAACCTCTAAAAATTAAATATTTGATAAAATCTGTTCAGCTGTCCTATGGGTCTCAATTTAATGGATCTTAGAGTCCTTAAGCCTCAGCTACTCAGATCACACCTGAAGTAAAGGCACAAAAAGTGCTTCAGTGAGAAGTCTTCTAAAAGAAAGGACTTAATTAATGCACACTGAAAAAGTAAGTGTAAGTTCAATAAGTGAGGAGATCTGGTCTTCTCTCAAAGATACTTAAGATATGTATCTTTACTTAAAACATCAGATACTGAATAAGGTTGGATTTAACCAGAGCATAAAACAGTCCTTTTGCTTAGTGAGAACTAGTTGTGTATAGACAGAATTAGGCACAGGCATAAAAAGAAGACAAATATAAGGAAAACCAAAATAATACTACATCTATTGCATAACCCCAGAACTGCAGGGGGCATATTGTGAAAGAGCATAGAAATCAGCTACCACATTTTAAGTGCATTTCTTTATCTGCCTGACATATCTGTACCTGCAGCTAGGTACAAGAATGATTTGCAGTCTGTAAATATCTGAACACTGTAAATATAAAAGCTAACTGGTCAGGAAATTGCATTATTATTGAAGTAAATTGCAAAATCTTTGTTAATAAACCTGCAGTAACAGAAGATGTTAATGACATCTTTCATAAAGAATTTAGCTGCAAAGTGAGTGCATCTGTTTCATAAATAAATGAAATATTTATCCTGTATATATATATATATATATATATATATATACAGTAGTTATAGTTGCTGGCAGCAGTAATCCAAATGCTTCTATAGGATGAAACAGGTCATAAATTAGTTTCCCAAAGCTGTTGATTTGTGGTTGATGAGGCCCTAAAGCTCTTGAAAGACTTTTAGAGTCTCTGCTACCAGTAACAGAAATACCAATAAACAGTGACCTTTTCTGTTAAAGATAATGAGTAAAAATACATAGGTAGCTGTCAGTCAGTCCAAATAAATCTATCAGAGTTGTTATAATGTTGTTATTATTCCCTAGCCAAAAAGGGTAAATCTTACTCTTAGGAACGTAAGAAAACACACACAGACACAAATGCAAAATCACTCAGGACCCTTTTCTTTACAAACTAATAAAATAACATATCATCTCACCTCCAAGCTTAGATTCCTACAAAGTTATCTGTGTTGATTTCCCTCTACATTTAACAACATTTTAGAGCTAGGCTTATATAGAGGTATTTCAGTATCCACACGGATAGATTATTTAAACAACAAGTTGATTGTGTTTTCATTACCCAATGAAAAAATCAGAGTAGGTACTGTTTCATTCCATAGCCAGGCAAGACTAGGAGAAGGGAGGAACTGGGACACAGGGAGTAATGAAGTAAAGACGGAACGTCCCTAAGGGGCACTAGTGTTATGATAGTGCATTCTATAAGAATGGAGCAATTCTACTCTTATTATTCATACAATCTACTCTGCAAAATACAAAAAAACAGTCAAGAGAACATTAGGGTCATCAAAGAAAGATAGGGAACATCTTCATTCAGTGGCAAATGGGGAACAAGGGAAAAGAAAGAAAACAAATAAACAAAGAAAACAATTGTATTTTTTACAAGGTGGAAGTATAAAAGATTAGTAATGTCACATGTCCTGGCAATACAGTAATACAAAACTTAAGTATAGTGCATAATAATGCTGCACATAAAACTGATAAATAAATGGGGTATTTTTAATAAAAGAAAATTAATAAAAATTATCAAATTTTGTGCAGCTGGAATGAAAACATTCAAAAATACTCTTCATACTAAACTCACTATTTTAATGAATCCACAAAGAAATGTTTCATTTAGCTTTCTTTTTCTAAATTTCATATTCACAATAAATTTCTTCTCAAATTTTATTTGAAGAACTATGACATATTTGATTCTATAAAGGCCAAGCTGAGATTTTGTGACCTTTTTAAAAGAAAGTCATAGCAATTAAACCTATTTGCATTGATTAATATACTTTTATGAACATATTTTCAATGGAGTTGAATCCATATTTTTTTGGTAAATAAGTTGTCCTGCTGAAAGTGTCAGTAAGCTTTGGTTCATAGAAAAACAAAGCTGCAGCCTCAAGACTGAGAGCTGGGACTGCTTAAACTAGGGAAGAGAAGGCTCGGGGGAGAAGTTATTGATGTGCACAAATACCTGAAGAGATAATATAGAGAAGATAGACCCAGGCTCTTTCCAGTGAAAGAGCCCAATGGCAGGACAAGAGACAGTGAGCACAAACTTAAGCACAGGAGGTTCCTTCTGAACTTCTTCTCTGTAAGAGTGACAAAGTACTTGTGTAGGTTACCCAGAGAGGTTGTGAAATCTCTATCCCATATGGACATGATCCTATGGAAACTGCTTAAGGTTGTCCAGGGGGGCTAGGCCAGGTGAATATCCAGAGGTATCTTACAAGCTCAGCCATTCTATGATTCTGTAATTCTGTGAAGATAGGGAAAGGGAGTCCACTCCAAATCAACCAGATTATTGTGTTCAATGAACCTTTTCTTTTAAATACCCATATTTATGACTTTCAAATGTTAAGGTTGAAGTATAAGGATTTCTGCCATCACAGATTAAGTCTTAATTATCTTTAAGCCCCAGGGTTGAAGATATTCTTAAGAAACCAGAAGAAACTATAGTATCCACCCATGCACCTTTTACAGAAATCTCATGCTTTGAAAATGTCTCTTGCCTTGAAAGACTAAAGTTTCTTATTATTAAGAGGAAGAGATACTCCAACAGGAGAGAAGTAAGAGGACCACTAAAGGTCCTAGTTATGTAGTGGCCATCCTCTGAGGCTGGATAGGCAATTTGCAAGACTCCAGGAAGCAGGGGAGGGCTGCAGCTATTCCTAAAACCAGCAGTAAAATAGCAGGGAAGTCCTTTGGGGAGATATTGAACAAGAGGGAAGGTAGAAGGCCGAGACATTGATTCTCAGAAACTGGGAAATTCTTGGTTTTGTTTTCAACTGATGTACTGCATACAAAGAGCAGAGTGACTTAACAATGTCACTTAGCGAAAGGAAATAAAAAAATTCATCTCCACAGCTGACAGGTCAAAGGCAGATGAAGAAGTAGTCTTAGGACACAGCCCCAACTTCCTTGCTGTTGATGCAAGAGCCACAAAGATGTTTTCTTTGAAGACAATATGATAACCTTAAGCTAGATTTTGCTCTAATGAGTATTGTGGGCCTGCTTTTTTTTTAACAAAGTATAAATTAAAATGGTGCGGTACTGTAAAGGGTGGGAGGACAGCAGTAAACTAATTCTCAAAGTCCTAGTTTCATCTTCCCACTTAAACCTCTTATGAATCTCCAAGCCTCTACTTTCCTGGGCTACTGTATTTAATCCTTATGTCCTTTTTCCTTTAAATTTCGTTTCTTCCTTGCTAGCACAGTTATGGATGACTGCCTTCACAGTAGAGTTGTACATTTCCAACTTTTCTCCCATCCAACAGGCAGAATGTTCACAAACATTTTACAAGTAGAATACAAGAATATCTGCCTCTTTCCTTCATGCTATAAAACGCACCACTCACTGAGCACGTAAATTGAGCCACCTGAATGCTGACATCTTCTAGTACTTTCATAGAGTTTTCTCTCTACTCTTCCCCCTAGAAGAACAAACCCCTTATCCCAAGACTCGCAGAGAAAGAAATACTAATATGAGCCAATGAAGCAGGTCAGATCAAACATTCTTCTAGCCTAGTAACATCTCTGACAACAAGCAATACTGGATATTCAAGAAGTATAAGAATGGAACAAATATGTTTCACTAAGTAATCTTCTAGGTCCCCTTGACTGACAATTTCAAGACATCATGAACCAGTGATGTTGTCTTACTCTTTAATAACCCACACTGTGTTTCTTCATGGACTAGTATTGCAAAAGTACTCATGGATCTACTCAATTTACCACAACAGCAAGATTTGTGAAGTGCAGCCTTCAAAATAAAACACCATCACCCCAAAAATAAAACCAAACCACAAACAAAAAATAAACCCTCAAAAGAAGTAACTCACCACCACCAAAAAAAAAGAAATAAACCAGGAGAAAGGCACTAACAAAAACATAATTAAGATACGGTTTCTTATATCCTGTCTAAGCTGTTTTAACAGCTGCCTGCTCAGCTCAGCTATGGAGGATAGATATAACCTTTTGTCAGCCCTCTTGAACAAAAAAAGTTGTGGCATTTGAAATAAGATTTGGTATCTATTTAAGGCTTGATTTCCAAAATTTAGAACACTCAAAAATACCACCCTAAGCAGTATGATCTACAGGTGTCAGTAGTTTACAGAATAAAAAGGTGCCTACCCCTTCAGTCTTTCAAATCAGAACAAAAAAACAAGCCGACAATATGCTGACAGCACTGTGGAGCGGCAAATCTGTGAGGATCATCACAGAAGTGAGGATCATCAGTAGGCAGAGAGGAACCTGACTATTAATTCACTAAAGAATGCTTTTGATGTGCTATCTTAGAATCCATTCCAGTCCTGTGTAATTTTCCTTTTCCTAGTTACCTAGTGCCCTCTGTCTTCTTTTTTAAATGTCTTCTAATATGTATCTCTTGGTGCAGTTCTTCCTCCTAAATTTAAATCATGAATAATGATCTTCATGCTGCCTTTCCTGAACTGTTGTCCTGTGTTTTGCTGTGAATTTCTCCTATCTCATTTAGACCATGAGCTTTTCAGATGGGGCATGCATCTTGTAAATTTATGGTGTTGCAAGTGTGTTTAATGCTAATAATGTGCAGTGACAGGGCAGGGCAGATTCATAAGCAATGCCCTGAAAAAGAAGCAGCTATTGAATTCATAATCTGGCACTTCATATTCACAAGAGAGGAAAAAGCTGATAGGGGATCCGCTATAAAAGGAATGGGTTGTTTGCACTAATGGTTATCAAGAATTCATACATTCCACTTCATCATCAATTCCATATAGTAGTGAGTAGTGACTATTTCCTAATGTTACTTGTACCATAAAGCTGTTGTTTAAGTTCACTTGATCGCTTGTATTTTTTAAAAGAAAGGTTTCACAAACAAAAAGTTAATTAGACCCAAGGTATATTAACAAAACACCCACACACTCCTGCCCATCAAACCTCATAATGCAGGGAACTAAACAACTTTATATGCAAAATGAGGTAGAAAGTTCCTTAGTGATACTTAAGAAACATCTGCATCATACAAGGAGAGAGAAAGGAAGCAGAATGCTTGATAGGCTAAACAAGGTAAATGTTTGAGAGTTGTACTTGCAGTAGTAAAATGAAAGACTTCAACAAATGGAAGGAGAACTTGTAGGAAAATTAGCGTCTTAACAAAATTGTTGAGGACCAAAATATGATTTTTGAAGAACCCATTTAATTACAGTTCTGATCTTAAAGTGAGTGGTCCTGACAAAGCACTCAAATTTTTGCTCATTTTTCATAAGGGTTGGCAGCACTAGGCAACATCCTCTTCTAAGGATAATCTACGAATTTACTTCAGAGTACTGGGATGTCTTGCTGTATACACTCAGATGCTTCTTAAAAGCAATAGCTAAAGGTAAAATTAAGATGAATGAGTGCCAGAAAAAGAAAAAAAAAAATACAGTGAAGAAGAGACCTGCGTTGATTCAGGATAGCATAAACCAGAAACACAATTCTTGTTGGGACTTCACAGTGGAGAACATGAAATTTGGCATGAAAAATATCCCCAGCTACACTATGCTTCTTGCTTCTTTAGGAGTGTCTGTAAGTCTGCTTGCTGGGACTTCAGAGGCAGCAGATACAGTGATACCCACATCTGCCAGCTTAACCACCGACTTTTGAACCCACAGGAAACCTTGCTCAGGGATCCCTACTTGTACCACCGTCCCAACCTGCTTCTCAAAGGAGGAGAACTTGTGGGAGGCCACCACAGACTACACTTCCCACAGTCCATCTCCCTCATGATGGTATAATTTTGACTGAGTTTGGCATCAGACAAAGCTGTGTAATGGTGTTGGACATCACATCCACAATACTAAAATATTTTTTTTTCCATTTCTATTTGCTTCTTTCCACTCTACTAATAGCCAATCCTCTGGAGGAATCAAGTTACAGTCAATTGAAATTTTTCTTCTATGGGATTGTGCAAGCTTAGAGAAATTATTCTTTCTCTTTCTTTTATTTTGTTTTTTTTTTTTTTCTCCCCTTGGTGTGGGAAGGGGGAAGAAGCCCTCATCTATAAATCTAGCATAAAGTTAAAGCCCTTATGGCAATCCTAGTTAGGTTTTTTTTCTTAAACCATAGCAAAATAATAATTAGAATACTTAAAGAAGTGAAGAACTGTAATTCCAACATGTGATCAGCTCTTTGATCTCACTAACCTATCTAGATCATACTGTACCTTATAGGAACAGTTTTTATTCCCATTGTATACCATATGTTTTATAAGAAAAAAATTATACTAGACTAAAAATAACAACAGAGGAGAAAGGTATAAAAATTAATAAGATACAGTAACAAAATAAGGATTAAGAGCAGTAGATTGCAGAAATTGTAGAATTAATGTTCATATTTCTCCCAACACTTTCTGATGACCAAATATATCCTTCAGGCTTCTGTTGTGCTTCTAGTAGTCAAATACCGCTAGTTTAATGCTTAATTTCTTTGCTAGTCTCTGTCTGAACCAGACAACTTAATTCTTGTCTCTTGCTTGAAAATCACAGTAATGAATATAATAAATATTTGAGGTAGGAAGTAATTTGTCACAATTAATTATATATTCTTCAGACAATATATAAAGTAAATCACTTTAGTTCAGTGGTATTACAGGACATAAGTAGAATTTGGTTTCAAATACGTCTTTGAGAACTAAATGTGTTACCAAACAGGCCCACAATTAAACTTTAAAGATAATAGTTGCACTGTCTCACTTTTATGAGTCAAATTCAACATCATACAATGGCTCTCCAAAAGTGTCTCATGGAAATATGTCCATATATAAACTTGATGGCAGATGCTGACAAGGTCAAAAAATGAAAAAGAAAAAAAAAAATTAAACTGTTTTTCCCTGAAATGGGACAGAGATAAGAAAAAGCAGAGAATTTAAATTTACAACAAAGTTCATTAATTGGCAAAGAGTTAATTTTTTTTAAATACTGTCCCTAACCAAAATTAACAAAGTATCAAACAACATTTTTATTCTGAAGAATAGACCCACATAAAACAAGATTAAAATAGTTTCTAAACTGTTTTTAAAGTAATATTTTTTCATCAGCTCATATATAGACTTTAGAAGGAAATGGGGAAGTATTCTCAAAAAAAAAAAAGGAACAACTGTGCCATAATCAATTTTTTACTGCTTCCTGAGGTTAAATGATGTTATATACTAATATTACATCTGCTGCAGTTTACCATTTCTGTGCCAATTAAGATGGAAACTAAATTTTTTTAGAGACAATACCTAGCTGAGTATACTCCAAGGGCAAGTTTTTATCTGCAGAATGCTAAGGTTGTGCCCACAAGGACACGATCTTTTGCAGATCTAATTCTGAAACAACCAAAGTGATGCTGAGGACTAACTTGGCCTTGGTGCTGTGTAGGAACAATTGTCTTCCAGTTCAGCATAGCCAGCCTGTACTCTTGAACATAACAAGAGATAATTTAAAATGCAACATATGTGTACCTAAAGAGTGAAATAAAAAGGAGGTAATCTGTTCAAGAGAACAAAAGTCATAAAAGATACTTATTTCAAAATGAACTATCAGTTTTTCCTTGTCTGGGAAGGAGTGTAGAGTGCACTAGTTAAATACTTTATGAACATTAAAGTACAGCATGCAGTGGAGACGGCCTTGCAAAAACCTCAGCTTGTAAGACTTGTCTCTTTAAAAGGGAGGAGCACCTAAGATCAGGTTTTACAGCATGTTTAGATACGTCTGCAGCACCAACCAAAAGAGGCTTGTGGTCTGAAATATAAATCAAGTAGAAAACTCTTGACATCCTAACTCCCTTCTTTGGAAGAATAAATGGAGATAAAATAGCTGAGGTTTAGTATATTTGACAACAACTATAGGATTTTTTATTGCTGTAAGGGGCTTTTTTTTCAAGGCAGTGAGCAAGAAATTAACCACATATTATGTTAAGGTCAGTGACCGTTGAGAATTTTCAGCTAGTTCTCAATAAGTATTCCTTCTGTAGGAGCTGGTCTATCCACAGGAGGCCACAGGAGTTCCTTTTAAACTGACATAGTTCAGGACATGTTGATTTTTCTTTTCCTTGTTTTCATTGTAGGGATTTCTCCCAGAAAGTTAAAAAGGAAGTGAAGGCTTCTTTTTAGTGCCTAGAGTCTCAGTTAAGACTTATATAGTCTCAAAAAGAATATTTCAGAAAGACTTAAATCTAGTGTAGCTCAGTGCAGATTTCAGCATCAGAGGGTCCTCTTAGCAACACCAGTGCTAAACAGCAGGTAGAACCAAAGTCCTCTGCTGCAGTTTACCAGCATGGCACAGTTTGTGCCACTCCTTCCTCCTGGCCCAGCCACCTCTTAGTACAGTTGTAGCTTCCTGAGTCACTTTCCATAGAGAACAGCTTCTCCAAGCTCTCCTCTTCATGAGAAGTAGCCTTTCAATGTGACACTTTTCCTATCCATCCTCAATGCTACCCTCATAAAAATGTACCATGATACTTTGATTTAAATACCATCATAATATAATCCATGGGCAATACAGATACAGAAATGTGATGGATCTGCTGCACTATGACCACAAGAAGTGGTCAAGTAAGAACTCGCAACATATCAATAAACAGGGCTTTCAAAAGAAATAAACAGCAAAACAACAATAAAACCCAACCTCCCCCTTGCAATAGAAATAGACAGAAAGTACTGTTGAATCATATTGTTCTGTCACTCAGAAATGCATTTAGTATGTGAGAGGAATTACATCATATTCTTTCACACAGATACAGAGATATCCAGAGTCGCCACTGACATTAGAAAATAAATGTGCTTGTTGTCAGGCCGTCTTTTTGCTGAAAACCACCTTACTTAGTTAAGTACTTAGTGTACTTAGTTAAGAAGTTGTGCTTGTATATCTTGAACAGCTGTTTAGGTTTAACCAGGCTTTCTTTTTGAGTGAAGGAATCGTTTAAGAAATTCAAATGTAAAAATAAAATGTGTCTTCGAGGACTTTTCCGTTCTCTTCTGATAGGGAAAAAATATCTTCAACACTGCAAAATATAATGCTTATAGTTAGCAGTTGACCTAGTCACATTTTCCTAAACAAAATGAAAACACATACTTATGAATGTAACTTGCACAACATGAGGAAGTAGCTGAAATATTTTCTTCTTCTCCAAAAAAGTCTTTTTCTTAGCACCATATGAGAAATTCTGGAGTGTACTGATCTTTTTTGCTTCAGAGTTATTTTCATGGGTGATGATATGAAAATTCTCATAATAATGTCCAAAGTAGAGGTCATGATTTCAGTAATTTTTCTCCTCACTCATTGGATTAAATAAACTAGAACATATGCATTTAGAACATTGCAACATAGTCTAGCATTAGGTATAGTGAAACTTTAACTGTCTTTCAGGTTCAGGAGTGTTCTTTCCTGGTTGCAAGCACCACTAAAGAATTAACAATTTACTTGTAGACATGGTGAAGGGTAAGTATATAATAAGCAAACCTGAAGTAAAGCAGGATTAGAGAGTGTGACTGCAGTCAGCAAAACAAAGATGCGTTCATATAAATATATCAATCAAGTAAGAACATTTTCAAGAAGTTATTATCCCTTAGCAGAGCTGTTGTAAATGATTTCAGAGTCTTTTATAAAAAATAGTGGTGACTTAGGGCAGATGATTTTACTTTGCAGACTCAGCAGATTAGAAGCACCCATACTCAGTTATAAAATAGGTATCAGTGTAAAGGAACAAACCTCCTAAGGTTTGAAGTCATAAGATATGGACTTTGTTGTTTGCAATGGTGTGACTATTTATACGCTCATAGGAGGATAAGAACCTCTACCATTATGAGTAGAGTAGGCTTGACTATGTTGTTTGTATTACTTTTCCTTCCTATTAATTTTAGTACTTAATTTCTTTTCTGTGTAGCCCTAACTTCATCTATTTTAACCTAAGATATGCATCCAAGAGCTCATTGTTGGAATAAGATTTACACCACTGTAAGTATTCAGGAATCAGCATGACTTACAAAGCTTATGTTAGCAGTTATTTGAAAGCAATGTTGAATCAAGTCCTAAATTTTTCCCTGCAGCCCTGACTGCACCATTTCTGTGTGCCCCACAGGAAATGGTATTATATATCTCATCTCACTAATTTCATGCCATGTAGATTCTTCAAACACTCAAAGGTTTGTTTACTAACCTGTTGATGAAGATTAACAATATAATAAAGTCTATAATACTGCATCAGTCTAAAGAGATGCCTTTCAATAAACTTTTGCCTAAAGGCAAGCTTGTCATTCACAAGTTCTATGCTGTCAGTGAACCTGCCCCAGTGATGTTCTAATGTGACAGCACAGTAAAGCTTAAGTCACAGATTCAGCTCATTCAGCTTACAATTTTCAGCTCATCCCCACTGAAGATCCTATTTGTTCTCAGTATAGCAAGACAGTGACTGCTATGAGAGGACTTTGGACTACCTTGCTGCCACTGAAGAGAGACTCTTCTGTCCTGTGTAGTCTTCTCTCAAAAAGTGAAAGAAAAAAAAATCCATGTACAATTACCTGGAAATAAGCATGTTTCCAGTATGGCTGAGTGGATTGCACCTGGGATTACATCTGAACAGAAACAGCAGGAGTCAAGCTTTGACAAAGTGAAGCCTCTATTCTGTCATTTGCCACCCACCTCTTTTTTATTCTGTGTGAGTGGAGGGGTTAATATTGAAATGCATCTTCTCCTACTATTATCAGCTCACTGCTGGAGTTTTTCACTAAACTATCTTAATTGCTTCAAACTTGCACTTCAGTCTCTCATAAATACTGCCTAAAATCAATTTGATGTCAGGCAACAGCTGCAATATTCACTGCAACTGGTCCCCAGAAAAATAGTTAATTCTGTAGAATGTTAATAGCTTCAGACTTCAATTGAAAGATTTAACAATCAAAATTTTAATTTACTCTCCTTTCCTCCCTCCAGAAAGCTTTAAAACAGGTTAACCTGTCAAGACCAGCCTTGCTACTGATCCAGCTGAGGCAGAGAAGGAAATTGTATATCCTTATTATTACCATAATTGGCATCTGGAATCTGTTCAAAAATCCTGATTTACTTTGTAGCAGAGGATTATGGTTGAATTTGGAGCACTTTATGGTCTACAGAGGCTTGTGAAATTCAAATAGAAAAACTGTCAGTTAAACATTTCATGAAAAGTCCTACCTTATACTAATCCAAAGAAACATGAACAAGTGCTTGAGGGGATAAAAATCCACAATATGTTTTGGCAGCTAACCACTTACAGAAACATTAACATTCTTGGGCAGGTTTGCTCTCTGAGCTTCTGAAGTAACTTTGGAGCAGCAGGATTTGGTTCCTAGCAGACTTTCAACACCCTGAAAAAAATAGTCAGTCAGAAGCCTCTAGTATTTATGAATTATTAATGATGACTTTCCTCTATTTTTTTTCCATAGCTTTGCCTTTGTCTGCATGTTCAGCTAAGTAATTCAATTGACTGATAGAGACATGAATAGATATGCTAATTAACACCAAGGCTAACCTTTAAAGTTCCTTAAAGCTGTCAGCTTTCAATGAAATATTTTCATTTTTCTTTTTCTGAACTGGAATACAAACACTATTTGTACACTTGATGCCAGCAAGGGTGCCCCCAGGAATCAGCTTTTTAAATTTTTTTTTCATTGTGGAAAACAGTTTAAGAAAGGTGTCAGGGACACTTCATTTACAGTCCTTGTCGTGGGAATATGTTCCTGTTGTGTCAGTAGCTTCCCTCAGTTCTTATTACAATTGTCGTCTAAACAAGATACAGAGATTTGAATACCTCACACATGGTCTCCATGAAACAGCAAGATCTGAGTGGGGGGAAAAGAAAGGAAAATGGAAGGCTTGGGGATCTCAGGTGCTGCACTGGCATATGTGTTGGAAGTAGAAGGAAAATTCCTTATATTTAAACAACTGTTCAAAAACATTTTTGGTAAACTCAAGAAAAGGCAAATTCACTTTACTGTCCTCACTTTAGTCTTCTGAAAAATTGTTCCTTCCAAAGATTTTAATGCATGAGAAGAAGAAAAGTGTATTTACAATCCAGTGCTATTATATCTTTTCTGGTCATTGCTACACTATAAATATAGAAAGACATGAAACTGAAGTATTTAATAGTAGAATCTAAAGAAATCTGAGTCAGACGCCACAATACATACAGTAGAAGCAACAGGAGCATAGTTACAAAGATTAAAATCCAGCTTCTGCTAAGACAAAACTGATCTCTTTTCTTCTCTTCTATTTTTCCCTTCTTTTTCATAACATTTGAGTAAGAATTACCAGGCTTTTCCCAAATTCAGGACTTTTGTTTCTACATTACTTTTTAAATGAATAGGCACTCTGAAGATAAATTCACAATCTGTTTTGAGATTTGAAGTCACTCAGTCCTGTGAGCTATTTTGAAAATACCTGTACTTCAGGACTATCTCAAATTCCAATTAAAAAACTTGGAAGGAAGCCTGAATTTTTGTTATAAATACACACTTCTGATCATTTTCACAAATAGACTGCCGAAAGCAGCTACAGCTTGGACTTGTTGTATTTGATTTTGGCATAACTATTTGATTTTTGTAATACAGAGAGTTTGTACTCCATAATGGTGATAAAAACTGTGGAGTTTTTTCCTTTTTCCCCCAATATAGATTAATAATATCCCAGAAGGGTAACTGCACTAGAAAACTGATTTGCTACTTTAAATGAAAAAGGCAAATTTTCAGTATAACTTGCTTGATTTTGATCTTATTTAGACACAGAGATTAGGCTGCCTATGGTCAGGTTCTGTAAAGACCTCAGAGACCAGCATATCAGTCAAGGGCTAAGGTAAAGACCCGAAGCATCAAGTAAATAGACAGACTGGCAAAGCATGGGGTAACACAAACCTTCACTGACACTATTATAATCATATGCAGTTTTCCTTCTGCAGATATTTTTTCATGCTGATTTCTGAGAAAATGATTAAAAATTGAATGCCAGTATTGCCTATCTTGTAATTTGATAAGCAATCAGCAGATTTTACAGAAATGAAAAACCTGTTTTTACACACTGTGCGTGACACAGTGCTGTCATTCAATCCGTTAACTGTGCTATAACATGAAAATGCAAAGTGTATGTACTATATTACACACAGAAGAGAATCCCAGGAATAAAATGCCTGTCATACCAAGCATTTTAAAGACATTTCTGAAGTTTTAATTCTTCTGCATGTAAGAAGATGTGGTGAGACAGATCCCAAAAACTGAAGAACTTTTTCATGCTCAGGTAATAAGTTGGTGCTACTCCCACTGTTATTCATAGGAGGCTTACCAGTGCAGTGAAATGAAGGTTCATAAAATTATATAACATTCACCATCTTCTTTCCCAGCATTATTTGTATCACAAAGACTCCTCTTTCTCAGCACCTTTACTATGTGCTTGTGCTGGTTTGGAGGTAAACCGGCAGGACAAATGGACCCACCACAAGAGAGGTTATAAGTCAGAGTTACAATT
>JAWMRD010000085.1:37987935-38007687 GCA_035584875.1 Syndactyla subalaris
TAGATGGGGGTAGAATACACAGCTTTAATCACTCCCACACAGTGATAACTGGTCCCACCTACTGAACTAGGACAGTGCTACTCAGGTCAAGTTTGCCCAATAATTTTTTCTGAACTTTTCTTCAAAACACTGAAGAAATATTCTTTCTTAGTCAAATATTGTGTTTTGCTATATGCTTGGCAGTTACTTCGAACAACGTGTTTGTAAAGGATTTCCTGACCTTCAGTTTGATCAACTTTACTATAGTTAATTGAACCAAGTTGAAAAATCTGGAAAAGATGCCTGTCTTTTTGTAAGTGATGTCCAGTGAATGATGTATCTGTCTGTATGTATGCTCAGTCAGCTAGTTCAGCAGAAAAATTTTCCTCCCTTCTTACCACATTATTCCTCTCCAACAGTATGACCTACACATTACAAAACAGAAAACCATTACCTGTATTGACTCTCACTGACACGAGCACCTTTTAGAAAATAAACCTGGGTTGCAACCATCCAGTCTTTTTAGACATATTTAACTGTTGTATGATCCTTTCCTGTTGTTTTTTGTAACAAATATGATGTAATACAATTTTAAGTTATTGGATTAGGTGACTGATTTATAATTGTTTCTAGGTAATTAGCTCTTATTGTCTTCTTTATATATAGAACAGGGGGAAAAAAATGAGAAAAAAAAAGACAACAAAACTTGAAAGTACTTTTCCTAAAAATGTTATCATTTTTATAATAATCTTCTGAGTATCTCAGCATTGTGGCAAATTTTGTCTCTCAACTTCATTTATTATTAATGTTTCCAACAAATTACATCATGCTTTATGTTTTTTAGTCTTTTGAAGATGAGAGAATCTTCAACATATCCCACATTTGAAGAAGATTCAACAAGGTCATTAAAACTCCTTCATGACCCTGGTAATAGAGAAGGATAAGGATGGAGCTAGAGTGACTAACCAAGAGTTGTTACATTGCAACATACATTTTTGCACAGGTGAAATACAAACACATTTGAAAATAAAAGCTGCCATTCTTTTTATCCTAATCAAGTCACAATCTTAGAAGAGACTAACAAAATTTATAAGATTGAAAATTTGTAAAAAGACAGAAAAATTATTTGACAAGACCACACAATAACCAATTGTAGAGCAAGGAAAACACTGATCAAGCTTGAAAAACAAACTTTCCCATTCTAACAATTTTGAATTACTACAAATAATCAGACATGAAATACATTAAAAACTCCCACACTGCTTTTCCCACTGAAAAGTGTAAAAGATTACACATTTTCTTTGCACAATATAAATGTAACCTATTAATGTAACATTATAAAATTCCACATTTAGAAAGTTGCTATTTTTCTAAGTTGGACAAGATCAACACTGCATTATGTCGTCATTTATTATTTTTTTTTAGTTAACTAATGTGGCTTTTGCTCTTATGATTTTTATCGTAATGACCACATACGTCTACACTTTATTTTGGAGAAATGATCCCATGCCTATAATCAGTCAGGCATTTGAAGTCATTGCTAAGTGATAGCTCTCCAGAGGCCATCCAAATCTACATGAGTTAGGAAGTGGGTAACAGTGAGATTAAGAGTCAGAGTCATAAACTCATAAAAGTCAACATTGTTGTGGAGTGTTGCAAAATCTCATATATATATATATATATAGGCTTGAAGTATTCCCTTCCCCACCTTGTCACATTTCTGCAAGTCTCTAGACCACTTCAATTACCAAAGACGTAATTTTATGTTCAAGCAGAAAAATTTGATATAAAAATTGCTAGTTGACTATGAATGGTTATCATCAACAATTTTCAGGCCCCACAGTTATCTTCTCCTATGAGTTCCAGATGGGTACAGCATATTGGAATACTGTGGTTGTAGTTTAGAAATCACCAGATTTGTAAATCATCATAAAACCCTACACATACTTAGTCCAATGAAAATATACCGCACTTGGGGGAAGGCAATGTATAAATAAATATATTACACTTAAACTCCGTCACAGCTGTTCAACTTCACATAACAGATCCCGAGAATAAGCAAAAATATTTGATTGCTAGAATGCTGCTGGCATTTCAGTTATTAAAGAAATTGCCTATTCACTCGGCTCTCTTGTTAATTTTGACCTTCCAGACATTCATTTCAAATCATATTGTGTTATTCTGATCATGTTATCAACATTGATATTTCTATTAAAAAGAAAGCTCATTAGTTTGACAAAATCTTTGGTAAGACACCAAATCACACATGCTTTGTACCCCTCTAGTGTGTTAAATCATATGATTGGTTATCACGCACAGTGTATATAACAGTTATACTTTCCAGTTGATATGGTCATGGTTGAAACAGACAAGATAGACAAGATTACAGGATGAAAGCATTTTGTATCCGTAACTGAACAAAGTCACATTAGTAAAAATTATACTTTTTTTTCCTCTTTCCAAAACCCACAGATTCATCATCGTTTCCTTAATGAAACCTCTGTGCCTATAGGTGACTGTCATGGAAGAGAGTGGAACAAGTGTAGGAACAAACCAATTAGAAAATATATGGATTATTTGTCCAAGAATGGCTGTATTGGCAAGAAGGGAGAGTTGGTACTTGGCTCTTACATGAAAAAAACTAAAGAAAATATCTGAACGTGGACTAAGAGGAAATCAGACCATGCCCTGGGGAAAAAAATGCAAACTAGTAAATTAGAGGAAGATAGCATCAAACCAGCACAATCTCATTGAATGAGAATCCACGTTGCACCTGAGCCTCTGGAATGAAAAGGGCAACCTTTGCCCTTCAAGATAAGAGGGCTTTCTACCTGAGAAAGGCTATTGAGTTTGGGCTGAGGTCACGTTTCTCAGGTTGACCTAGGCTGGATGCCAGACGCCCACCAAGCTGCTGTATCGCTTCCCCTTCCCAGGTGGAGAGGGGAGAGAAAATAAATGGAAAACGACTCATAAGTTGACATAAGGCCGTTTATTGAAGCAAAAATGAAAGTTTGCATGTGCATAAGCAAAGAGAAAATAAATAAAATTATTCTCTACTTTCCACCAACAAGCCATGTTCAACTACTTTCTGGCAGGATTTCAGCACATGTAGTGCTTGCTTCAGCAGGCAAATGCTATAAATAACAACTGCCCCCACTTCTTTCTCCTTTCTTTAGCTTTTATATCTGAGTAGGTGTCATGCGGTATGGAATACCCCCTTGGTTAAATTGGGTTAGCTGACCTGGTTGTGTCCCCTCCCAGGATCTTACTCACCCCTGCCTATTTATTGGGAAAGGTGTTGGGGAGACAGTACCAATGCTGTGTCAGCTTCACTCAGCAGTAGCCAAAGCACTGATGTGTTATCAACACCTTTCCTAGCTACAAGTACAAATCACAGCACTTTGAGGTCTACCATGGGAAAGTTGACTCCACCTCAACCAGACCCAATATATCATGTCACATCAACAATACTGTATTTGGGTCCTCACATGTCCTCTGTTGGTGTTTGCATTGGAAGGTAGATAAATTTCAATCTGAATAATTACCTTTTGCCTTTTTAAAAATCCTCAAACTGTGGTTTTGATTAAATATGGTAGTAATCTTCCTGCCTTGCCTCCAAGAACAGAGTATGATAGTGAACGGCTACTCTGTTCCATCTAAGCAATGGTTGCCTTTCATTTATCAGAAAAGTTAATTGCTTAATGTTCCCTATATTTTTCAGAATGATTTTCTAACATTTATGTTGGTCTTGTAAATCACTTTAAAATCCTACCTACAAAACATTCAGTTTTAATTACAGTAATACAGAACTGTACTGTGTACATATAGCTGAAAAGAAAAATATATTAGAGGACCACACAGATACCTTTACATAGAAGGGTATTGCACACTGTATATATTATTGCATATTATTCAGTTTCAAGTTCCAAGACATAAAGAGGGGGAAAAAAAACCAAAAAAACTGTATAATAAACTCGTTAATTGATTAAAGTTATATCTCAAATTATCCTAGTGGGTATAAATATAGAAATTTCTCAGTAAACTATTAAATTGTAACAAAATACTGCCTAATAAGAACAGCATATTTCAGTTCCTATGTTATCTTTATCATGCTTCTTTTACTTAGGGCAATAAGAAACTTAATATACAGAGGTTAATTTAGGTAACAACTAGCACAACTAACAATTGCATTAGCACCTCCCAAGAGTCATCGTTCATGGAAGTTTTAATGATACATTCCAGAGTGAATAAAAGTATAAGATGATTAGGAATAACATTGTTTCCATGTATGCTGACAGGAGTGCTGAGCATAATTATACATTTCTAAGGTGACCTGTTTGGAGTTTACTCCATAATTTTATGTAAATTTTGAATAACTTCATTATTTCAGGTTAAATGCTAATATGTTATTGCACTGCATAGTTGGATTACATGAACAACTAATGGACACAGATTGCAATTGATCGAACTTTATCATATAAAAGTCTAGAGCAATTCAGAATTACAAACTTTTAATTCGTTGTTTCCTACTGCCACATTCTTGTGGCTCATATGAATGAGCTGCCATAATTTTCAATCACTTACTAGATACTAGCTATATTATCTATATTCTGAGCAAAAATACATTCCAAGGAAAATATTCTTGCAGGGGTAGTACTTTATTTTTTTTACTCTCCTTTTGCTCATTTATTCACTGCATGATGAAGGCTTAAATCAGCTTATACAGCTCCATGTAATACATTCGCAGTAATCTGTACAACATAAAAGGACAAGCAGAAAAAAAAAAATCAAATACTCTGAAGAAAAATATGTGGGATCAGGGCTGTGCAAAAACCTGTCTGTTTAGATTTGCCCAGGTTTCAACGAATCACAGAGCTGAAATCCTGTGAGAACCAGTTGACTCCCTTTTAGGTTCACACTGGAAGCCAAAATAAAGCAAACTTCAAGAAATTTGCAGGTATCAATGGGTATGAAGTCAAAATGAAAAGAAAGAGGGAAGGAATTCAGAAGGAAGGAGAGAATTCAGAATTTGGAAGGCAAGAAGGAATTCGGAAGGAATTCGGAAGGAAGGAAGGAATTTGGAATTCGGAAGGAAGGAAGGAATTCAGAATTCGGAAGGAATTCGGAAAGAAGGAATTCGGAAGGAAGGAATTCAGAAGGAAGGAAGGAAGGAAGGAAGGAAGGAAGGAAGGAAGGAAGGAAGGAAGGAAGGAAAGTATTTGGAATTTGGAAGTAAGGGAGGGAAGGAGGGAGGAAGGGAGGGAGGGAGAGAGGGAAGCACATCCCACTTTGCAACTTTACATCTTTGCATCTCTTTTCTCCAACTCTTTTCTAACTCCTGACCTTACTGTCACACTTCCATCTTCTTCATACTGAGAAAAAAAAATCTGCTCCAGCTGAGCAGATCCATCATTATCCACATCCTGACAGTAAGGTAACATTCTGACATCCCACTAAAAGATATACATATTTTTTTTATTTTTTTTTTTTAATGATAAGCATCATCCCCATTTCTCTGTATTGAACTCATTTTGCTCACTTTGTATGGTTGTTTTCAGGGATGGAGAGAAAAAGGAAAACCTGCAGTAGCAAACTTGAAGTTCTCCACTATTTTTTTATATTAAGATGTTCCAAACCAAGTACAACCAAGTACTCAGATCCCTATAACCTGAATTCTTTGTTGGACATTATGAATTAACACACAAGGCTTTCAGTGACACAAATTTGACTACCATGAGGAAACATAAAGGATCTGAGTTATACCTTGACAGAAAGGTACTGTCAGGAAACTAAAACTTTTAAAAGTGTAAAATATCCTACATGCGAAGCTTCCTGACCAGATGCTGGAGAGAAAAGATCAACTAGCTGATCTTTGGACCTTTGTGAAGAAATATTTGATCAAAGCCACTGAAAAAGGAGATTATTGAGAAGTGGCCTCGTGCTGAAACTGATTTTTTTGCAAGATTTTGCCTTATAAGTTGTATGCTTCTGATGTTTCCCAATTACATGCTTGTCTTTCTTTCCCTTTTTGCTACTAATGAATCCAAGAATCTGTTCCAGTACCAAACAAGTGAAGATTGTGGGGGTTTAAGACTCTCTAAGTTGTATTATCTATATTACTGGAAGACATGTGAAGAAGAGAAGCTATTTTGATAAATTATGAGAGTGAATGAATGTATGTGTGACTATGATGTCTACTATAAAACAACCTATTTCTCCTTAGCAAATTAATAAATAAATAAAATCAGCAGCTTAGTCATCAATAGTGACAACTGCTTAGCAAACAGAAAAGTGGTTTTGCTTCCCTAGACTATAATTTGTGCCTTGTGACATAGGGTGAATCTATAGCTAAAGTTCAAAATTGAAATCTGATTTTCTCAGCAATTAGTTTCAATGCACATTCCATTTATATGATCCTAGAATCTATCACCATGAGTGCTTAACATGGTTAAGAGAGATTACTTGAAAATTGTAAAAGAAAAAAAAACATAAGAGGAAGATGTTCTGTGCTTGTTCCAATTTTTGTTCAAGTACTGTTCAATATAATATGATGCTATGTAGAGAAGAATATTGTTTTTTATATAAAGACACTTCCAAGGGAATTAATTTCAGTTCAATCATATTCAGTCTTGAGCAAGTTTTCATTATAAAAATTGTGTTTACTGATATCACAACAGCCCCATGGCAGGGATTTCTACCTAAATTTTCTACCTCTACTCCTTACTGGTATCCACAGGTAGCTATCCCCTTTCTTTCATTCTGTTTCTATATTCCATGGAGTACTTTGTTCTAGGCATTAAAGAATATTTACTAGCTCTGACGACTTCCAGAGATAATTTGATTTTACACTTAGTCACAAACAGAACAGCTTTATTGGTATGGCAATTATTGTGGACCTTTTAGAAAAACCAGTTGTTGGTAAAGTTGTTTGTGGAACTGATCAAACAAAAAAGCTTTTTTTACAAACCAGTAGGCAGATGTTTGATTGGTTTGAATGAAAATCCATTCCAGAAGAAGCTAATGTTCCTAGTACTATAAAATCCACAAATAACATGTTGAATTATCTCATGGATTCTATGTCACAGTAAGAAAAAAAAAAATCCAACTATTGATTTTACACTCTGAATTGCTCATTGCAAGCCTGTTAACCAGTGAATGTATTTGGGTTTTGTGTAATGTGCGTTGAGAGAAATTGATATCAATAATTAATTTCTGTATAATATCCTTTTCCTCTTTTTTTCCCTATCCTTCCTCATTCCCGAACCCTTATGGCAGTACAAATTAAAATTAAGTTCTTGGTTACATTTTAAATTAATAAATCATTTCCCTGCATTTGTCACTTTGATCATTACCTCTTTGCACCTTGTTTGGCCTTCCAACACAGAGTCACTCAGCAATGACCAAAAAAACATGGAAGTCCCAAAGATGTTCTAGTTCATCCTTCTTCCTGATCATGGAATCAGCTAGACTAGTGATATCCCTGAGACATGTTCTTTAATCTATTTAATAATAGTCAGGAAAACTTCACAGTTTCTCTAGGATGTAGTTTGGTTTTTTTCTGACAATGAACCTGAATATTCTTAGTACAATGCCAGGCTACTCTTTGTTAGTCTGTCCTTCATGCATATGTAGAACAATTATTCAGTCTTAGGAATATGAGCTAAACAGAGAACATCTTCCAGTGTCTGATCACCCTCCCATTAAAACCCCACAATTTTATGCTTAAATCTAATTACCTCTATTCAACTTCTTCTCTGGTGTCCTGACACCAGGCACCACTGAGAACAGCCTCGCTCTGTCTTCTTTAATTCATCGGGTATTTATGCACTCTGTTAAGATCAGTTTGAGCCTTTTCTCTCCAGGCTGAAGAGTCACAGTTCTCCTGACTTCCCATTAAGTCAAATACTCCAAGCCTTTCATCTTCATGACCTTTTACTGTATTCACTGATGGATGTCGATATGCTTCTTGCACTTGGGAGCCAAGACCTGGACACAACATTCAATTGTGTCTCAACAGGGTTGATCAGAGTAGAGTGATTATCCCCCTCTACCTGCTGGTGAGTCTCATGCCAGTGGAGCCCAGGAAACTGTTGGTCTTCTTTGCCAGAATGTTGCATTTCTGGCTCATGATCCACTTGATGTTCACCAAGATCATAGAGTGTTTTCCTGTGTGCTCCTTGCCAACCACATAGCCCCAGTCCTGCATTTGTGAATGGATTCATCTCTCTGTGGGATCAAGACTTCACAATTTCCCTTGTTGAATTTCTCTGCTGTCAGACCATTTTTTCAGATGTTGACATCCCTCTGGATGGCAGCACAACTTGTTGGTATATCAGCCAGTTCTAGCTTTGTATCATCTGCAGACTTTCTGAGGTTGTACTCTATCTCAGAATCCATCTCATTAATGAAAATAAGCAGTAGTGTACCTGGTGCTGTGTGGGACACAGCACTAGCACCTGGCACCCAGCAGAACTTTGGGCCGCTGATCAGAAACCTTTGAGCCCCATAAGTCATCCAGTTTTCAGAGCACCTCACTGTCTACTTTACCTAGTTGGTACTTCCTCAGTCTCTTATGGTAGACAATGTTAAAAGCTTTTGTTTCAATTTGTGATCACTTATAACCCCTAATCTTTCTTCTATTTAATAACTACAGTCTCCAGCTTTTCCCATCTTGTAGCTGTACAGTGGATAATACCTGCCCATTTATTCCTACCTTAGATTTTTCAACTCTTCTTCTATACTGACAGTGGTGTATTGGTTTCAGGCTCTGGTTTTCCAGCAGAGTTTATATCTCATTTCACTGGTGTCATTTAGCCCATGTGCATCCAACTTTTTTATTAAAATGTGATGTAATTTGTCCAAAGTCTCATTTTATCTCTGGATTTAGGAGCAAATCTTTATAGGTTTGATCACTGCTCTCTCCAGAAAGACAGACTCAAAGGCTAGCAGCTCTATTTCTCTGTAGGATGATCTAAATCAGAGAGTCAAATTCATTTTGGTAAGACACCTACACTACATCTTTAAAGAAGTGCAGAAAGCAGGTAAGGGAGAAGGAAGGTAGGTATATTACATAATAGAAATGAATACTAATTATGGGATGATAGTGTGGGGTTTTTTCCAATGAGAAAAGATAATGGGGCTAGTTAGGAACAGCTTTCTTTTCATAAAGCCTAATCACTTTGATCAGAAGACATTTTGGCAAGATACAACAAAAACAGGACTTAACTGAGGAATAAAAATCACAGGACGAGCTTGCCCTTCAGCCACAATACTGGGGAGGGGAGAGAGGTAAGAACCCTTCTGAAATATTCAAATGCACTATAGTAAAACCACTACTCATAAGTGCTATAAGTCAGATGAGTAGAGCTGTAGACATTGTCATTGCTGTCATTTTAAGCCTGTCAGCACTTCTGTTTCCACTGAGTGGCTTGGATGTGACACATCCCCAGAGCTGAAATATGGCACACAGACGGCCAGCCAGGGCACTATTTTCTTTTAAAAGCTGCAATGGATTTGTTAAAATGGACTTGCCTAGGGGAAACCACTCTACACAGTGCAGTACAATGAAAGTGTTCACTCCTGGCTACATGCTAGTAACAAACCTCCTACCAGCAACACACTATGAAGGAACACAGAGTGACAGAGGATTCAGTGCCAGAAAGTTGTGTGTAGAAACTCAGCATCTCCTGTGGACACTTGTTTCTCTACCATTTTTGCCTATTTTGGTGGTTTGAGCCTGTAGTTTCAAGGTGCCCACCAATACCTCTCTCACACTTCACTCCTCAGCTGGACAGATGAGAAAAAATATATCAAAAGGGCTCAGGGTTGAAATAAGGACAGGGTAGGTTCAGTCACTGATTATTGTCATGAGCAAAATAGACCTGGAAAAACAGACTTGAAAAGATTCATTTAATTAAAATCAGGGTAGGATAATAAGAAGTAAAACAAATCTGAAGAACATCTTCCTCTCACCCCTCCCTCCTTCCTGGGTTGAAATTTGTTCCTGATTCTCTACCTCCTCGCCCCCCAGCAGTTCAGGGACGTGAGGAGTGAGAGTTATGGTTGTTTCAGCGGGGAAGAAGAGTCAGCACAAGGAGCACACACACCAACTTTGAATAAGTGTATAAATTTACTATAGTACAAAGCTAGCAAAGAATTACAAAAGAAGCAATGAATTATTAAAAGGATAAGCTTAGCAATGCATCTAATCACTACTGCAAAGAATGTCCATAGTGACTAAGAAAGATATATCACCAGTTAACCCTTTAACACATTACCATCATCCAGGTCAGCATGTCAGCTGGGGAGCCCTGATTACAGTGAAGGGTCGTAGAACCTCTCACAGGAACTGGGAAGTCCTACACGGTGCATCCACTCATAGGTGAGGTCTCCATCTTCACTGTGAAAAGGGCCCAGCTTTTATACTGGTAAACAAAAAAGCTTACCTCACTTACTCAGTGTGGAAAATACCTGGCTTTCTTCTCTCCTTGGTTTTAACTCAAGGCCTGACCAGGTCTTCAGAGGAAAATCAGGGAGTCAGTTTGGACCATCTACTGTTGAATAAGGCCAACCATCTCCATGACCTTGACTACTCTCTAAGCACAGAAAAATAGGCACATTTATATCTCATTAATGAACAGACACTAATCTTCACTAATAAGCAAATACCAATATATCTTACTAAAAAGCATACATTTTTACACAGGTGTAGTCTTATCATATTACATATTTTACTGAGAATTATAAAGAATTTTGTCTAATAAGCAGATATTTGGCTAAATATAACATTATGTTGGAAGGTTCATCTAGAGATTAGCTCTGGCTCAGAGCCTGTTGTTCAGGCCTCAGCACTTTAATGGTTGGTTCATTACATGTTGTTTCTGTCACCCCTTCCTTCTCAGGAAGAGGAGTCCTTCCCCTGCTCCAGTGTGGAGTCCCTCTCACAGGAAGACAGTCCTCCATGACCTTCTCCAGCACAAGTCCTTCCAGCAGAATACAGTTCTTCATTAACTGCTTCAGCTTGGGTCCCTTTCCACTGGGTGCAGTCCTTCAGGAACAACCTGCTCCAGTGTGGATCCCCTAAGAGGTCACAAGTCCTGCCAGAAAATCTGCTTCAGTGTGTGTTGTGGTCTCCATGGAGCCACAGGTCCTGTCAGGAGCCTGTTCCAGCATGGACTTCCTTAACTGAGCCTTCAGTGATGTAAGGTATTTCTGCTAGTGGGTTTCCTTTCTTGTCTAAAAGGCCTGTATAAGTCTGGGGACTTCTGAGCAGGGACCATCTGTGATGTGAAGATAAACACCATTTTTGCCCCAAAACCTTACAATATCCTTGTGTTTTGTAACAGTTTTGTAGTTTGCTTCTGGACTGAAACTGTTGCTTCTTACAAAGAACACTTCACAACCAGTTAGGCTGTAAAATAAAGCAAACACCTTCTAGTCTTACAGTACATATTTTAATAACCAATTCATTTGAAATGCAATTGTACATAGAAACCAGTGTTTTAATATATTAAATATTTTAATATAATGTTTATAAATCTGAGTGGACTTCCACGAATAATGAGCAGAGAAGGTCAAGGCAGTCACTTTATCTTCTCTCAACTCCACTAGTATTAACAGTCATGACATGTCTTCTCTGAATCATAAGCACAAACCATTCAGGGCTGTCCATCTTTTCATGTCATGACAAAAAGTGTAACCCACAAACACAAACTATCAAGCCTGTTTCATCAGGCCTTAAAACAAATATTATCTCACACCATCAGTGCTAACTACTCAGCTTTTAAAACTTGATGATGAAAAGGGCAGTATTTCTTGTCACTTCTGGAAAAATGGAAATGCATACGTAGAAAAGTGTGGGAAGATGCAAATTATGCTGACTAGACTCTGAGTGATGTACTGTGGACTAATACAATGTAAGGGAAGAACAGCTTCACTTTTCACAAGCTTGAAGAGATTAGAAATCGACTGTGAAACCTTGGGAGATACCAAGGATATGCTTGAGCTAACACTTCCTGCTGTGAGTGGACAACACATGACCATCAGGTGTAAGACTGCAGCATGAACTGCAGCCCACAGCCTGGTAGTTAGCAGTTCCAGGTATCAAGACAACATTTCTGAGAGATACTCTTTCCTGAGTTTCTTTGTGGTAGGTGATTCACCTCCTGGCCCTTGAGGCAGGGCAACTAATGCAGTTTAATGAAAACTGCAAACACACTGTTTAGCAGATCACGTATTTGGGTTTTTTGGAGTGTGGAAACACTGACTGAAACATTATTTCTCTGTGGGGTCTGCCAAAGGTTTTGGGAGGAATCTGGTGGTATTTGCATTTCATTTAATTTATGTTCCCTGTCAGCTGGACCTTGTAAAAACCCAAGAAGATTGACCTTGCTCACACTGTAGCTCAGGGTGCATATGAAGAAAGAAAGGGCTAACCTGGACTGTTGCACTATGTAAAGAGCCAAGAGAGCAGCCTCTACCTTATGCTTTCACAGTGTCACTTAAGCTTTTCCTTAAGAAAGTATTCCTGTGAGAAATACCAACAAATTATCACTCAGGTGGTTCTGCTTGCATTTGGTGACACACAAGCTTTCAGGTCAATGAGGATGTCTAATGGATTTTTTAAGATCCGCCATACCTTTTCTGACTAAGATTATGTTACTTTAATCCTAACCTCATACACATGAAAAGTAACAAATTCATCATCTTCGTACAAGACTGGACATGTGTGTGTTTTCTATGAGGAAATTTTCTTGAGGTTAAACTCAGAATTCACAGTTAAATAGAAATACATACTCCAAATAAATAAAAATGGATGTGTGGCGTTTTTTTCCCAGGAGAAAAATTTCACATAAAGAGAAAGTAAACTGTCATCTACATGAGAATAAAAAAAATAATAATAATTTAAAACAAACAAACAAACAAAACTCAAAAAAAAACAACCTCACAAAACAGAAAAAGCAGAAATGGAAACAATTATTAGATTTCATCAGTATGCCTCCACAATTGCCTGACCTCTCTTCTTCTGTGCCTTTATTCTCCATATTATATCTTATATTTTTATTATCAATGTGTTATACACAAAATATTACATGCAGTATAATTTGAGCTTCTAAATGTGTGCTTGGGTAGAATGACTGTGTCCATTGAGACTCCTAGATTACTCCTATTAGGGAGCGAATGCCATGCTATTTGTCATCCAAAAGGTAATTTTCTCTAGACTTCTATTAAAGTTTCATATTTTATGGTAACCTCAGTATTATGTTGATCTGAGCATTTTTCATTAACCCATTCATCAGACAGGTAACTCCAGTGGTAACTCCAACCCTGCAACATTTCACTCGTGTTCAGGATGAATAATTTTTTTTTATTTTTTTTTCCAGCTGTATCAGTAATACCAAAGGAGCATTTGAGTCCCTGTGAGCATACCAGTAAAATTCCAGGACAAGCTTTGCACATATTAAGAAGTATACATGTAGGAGTTAATTTATCAATTTTAGAAAATACTATATCAGAAGGTAATCATGTTTATCCTGGACTAAATATTATTCTTTGACAACTGTCTTGTAACCACCGATCTCTAACTGGTCCAGAATTCAACATCGATACCATCAAAGAGTTAACAGGTGCAGTGCCTATGATTTGTGATTCAGTTCACTATGATACATTTACATGGGTGAATGAGCAACTGAATGTGAAGGATGACCAGGTTTGAATTAACTGCAAATTCTGCTTTAGACCTGGCATAGCATGAGGACAAGACCGACTCAGAGAGAAGAGTCTGCTTGTTCTAATTAATAAGCATTAAAACAATTTGCAAGATGTCATATATTGTTTAGAAATTGTACTAAAGCTTCACAAGATAAGGGTCAGGAACCAGCTCCAAGGATGGCATACTCAGTGATAATTAACCTTTCAGATTTCTCTTAGATTTCAAAGCAACTTGTGATCCTAATTGAAATTACATTGAAGGAGGTGGAGAGATATGGCTCTTGCCAGGTTATAAACTGCAATAAAATGCAGCAGATATAGCCATGAACATTAATTTCTTCTTTTGGAGAACTCTGACGAACTGATACAGACACTAAATCAAAGGCACAGTTTTATCTGACTAGGTGAGGCCTCAGCACTCCAGTCAAGAAGCAAAACAGATGCAGATCCTTTTGCCAACTGCATGCAGTTCCCATGGATAAAGGGAGCAATTTCCTACTCCCTCAGGCACTGCTCTAAGCTAGCATTCAGTGAGCCTAACAAAAAGTCCCAGCTGCTCTCATCTCAGAGGAAGAAAACACAACTCCAAACAAATCAATCTAGCATTTCCTATAGCCTCTAATGTGGAGCAGTCAATTCCTTTCTGCCTCCTCCCCTTTTTTACATAATAAAAATCTACCATCCCTGTCATCCCCAATATGTCACAAGCCAGCAAGTTTAAATGCAGCCATTCGTATAATTTGAATGATAATAAAAAATAAGTGAAAAAGAGGGATAAATTTATCAAAATTGTGAGAATATTCTGGGAAAAAAGGAATTTCCTGAGGTAACTGTCCTTGACCTGGCTCTTTAATCGAGTGAAATTTCATCACTTTATCTAATATCATGCTTCATGCTTCAGGCTCCTAGCAATTCTATTTTAGTGTGGTCTAATGGGCAGCTGACACATCCACTCAGCACCAGACTGCATAATATGTGCTGACACACTGTGTGGTGAGCACCCTATTGAGAACTGTTTATTTGTGCCTGGCAAGGAAAAATTTCATCCAGTAAAGTCTCTTCATAACCATTTTAGTCTCAGTTTTTGGGACCTCCACAGGCTCCACATTTGAAGATGTTCAGAAGCACTTGCAGGAAAATTCAGTCACCTATTTGGGTGGCTGTACATTGTCTGACTTTAGGTGAGAGGTTGTGAAAGCACTGGTTATGGTTGTCTGAAACCCAAATCTAGATAGTGTAATGAAGAGTGTCATTCTAACTGCTTTGGAGCCAGCTATCCTCAGAAACCCTGATTCAATTTGATATTCTGAGGTTAACACACTGTATTGGGACTGAAAATAGGAATGCACACGAAAAGCTTTTATATTTATTCAGTTCAGTAAGCATGGCAAACTCATCAACAGCTATTTGTACACTGTATCATGGTGAAACTTATTTTGATGTACTGATTTATGCTTGCTGTTTTTCCTGCAGTATTACTTTAGAGTAGAAAGGGACTGAAAACAAAACAAAACAAAACAAACAAACAAAAAAAAAGGAAAAAAAGGGGAAAAAGCAGACATGGTTCTCAACATAATAACACAGGACATTATCATAAACAAAGAAGGAATGGCACAATCACAGAGATTCTGGCCTCTCAACCTCATGTAGAAATGAAATTTCCTATATAGAGACCAAAGAATACATTTCCTAGACATATGCAAAGAGCAAAGGTATAGTTGTCTTGTTTATTAGCTATAGAGAAATAAGCAGTCTGTAAAGCAAGTTATAGGAACGCATAGACAACAAAAAACCTAAGGGCCCACAAGCAGGATTGATTAAAATATGCTTCATCAACCCATTCACACTAGAAGATATACTCAGATTATATCTATATATGCAATTACTGATCACCTTAGCACTTGGAGTGGAAACAAAAATTATTTCAGAAGTATTGGGGGGAAATGATTCTATGAGTCTGTGAAAAGCATTTATGATCTTTTATGTAACCTTAATGTATGTATTACACAAGACATGTATTTTCTACATGGAAATATACAAGACACAGTGAAGTGTATTATTCACAAGCCTATCTAGCAGGAAAAGTGTTTTGACCTTGACACTGTTGGAAAAGTAACTTCACCTTTTTCAGACTCTTACTTTAGAATATCCAAGGTCAGAACTTTCAGTAATTGGAGAAAATTACTATAAAATTCAGCAAGTAGAAAAAAATTCAAGCCTTATAAGAAACTTGCAGATATCAGTTATATTCATCATTGATACACATTTCTAGAATGAGAACTGTATGTTGCATTTAAAGGTTACTTTACTGGAGACTGTCTAGAGACAATGAAAAACCTGTGTACTTACTAGCACTTTAGAACTGCAGCTAGCAAGGAATCAAATTAGAAGGGCTGATTCTTTTCTTTTTTTTTCTTTTTTTTTTTTTTTTTTTTTAAGAAAATAAAACTATAAGGGCCAAAATCCAATTTTCAGTGCTTCAGATTGTGTCAGATTCAGATTCATTATTATGTGACAGATTTTATTTCCTTATTTTGCATAACCAACCCTTTTCTCGAAAACCTTTGCTTTAAATCCTCTTTTCTCCCCAAGTAGAAAACAAACGTCCAGAAAATAATTTGTACCAACACAGTGTTTGTCTGAATTTTCACCATCTCCCAAATTTCAAAGTTATGGCCATGTAAAGAAAAGATTCCATAACTAAAGACTTGGGGAGTTTAAAGACAATAGTATGTATAGTTTGCTACCTGTCTAGTTAATATGTGCATTCAGTTTCTTCAGTTTATTCAGTTTAAAAAATGTTTATTTGCATGCACACACATATGCATATACGGGTCTATGTTTATCTACCCATCTGTATGCAAATAGGCTAGTACATATACAAGCATGGAAGTCCCTATCACGAAAAAAACCAAAATTAATCTAAAAGTAAAGTAAAATAAGAAAACGTTATAAATGCAGAAGCTTCAGTCCTCACTGGAGCATTAATTTTGTCATCTTGCACAGACTGGGAGCTGTATTTTTCAGTGCATCTAAAATATTTGCCAATCTTTATCACAAAACAGAGAGGGTACAGCATGAACCAAACAATAATGTCAAGAAGAACCTAAGCCACATAATTTCTATATTTTTTATTTCACTCATGTAAGTTTCCGTGCAAATTAACCTTCTTTCATTTCAGTGTGATCTCCACTTGTAGAGAGGATCCTTTCAGGGGAACCGGTAGAAGAAAGACCTAGGTTTTAATGGATAGTGAGGCCATATGCCATGAGGTCTCCAGCAGTTTTTCTGTTTATGCTCTGGAGATAAGCTACCTCTCTTGACACAGTCCTTGGTCTCACCCTTGCCTCAATATTGCCATGCACAAACAACTGCAACATCAGTATGGCGGTTGGTACATGGTTGAGCTAATAGGGTTGAGTGGGGAAAAAAATTAAAATTATCTGCCAGAAAGAGGATGATTCTGAACCCTTTCTGAGAACTGTCCCTCCTTCCTAGCAAACACCTTCTTATCTCTAAGAGATGGAGATGGCTTAGCTCGGGCTTGGAGGTCAGACTGTCCTTTCAGATTAGGGGCAGTTTGTTACAATGCATCCACTTCAGGACAGAAACACAGGATTCTGTACACTCATGCAGACATGTCACTTCCCAAAGACTATTCCCAAACAGTAGGGTACATATCAAGGGTATAAGAAGAAAAGAAAAACAGTGAAGATGTAGATCCTGAACACAGGCAAGTTGCGCACAGGTTCGGTGTAGGAGAATGACCTTCAGCTCACTGAGTGGAGCCATATAGACACGAATCTACACTATCATACCATCCTAAAAAGAGAAAGAATAAAAGAAAGTACTAACCATATGCAGATTCAACTCTACAAAGTAGCCAGCAGTGATATCAAGCAAGCATCTTATCAAGTAAGTTTTGTCTTGTCACCTGCATGTGTACACGAGTAGTGTTAGGCACTATACTTCAGGTTCCCTTGAGTCACAGTTTACACAGGAACTGTTTTTCCTCTCTGAAGTGAACATTTCACAACTTTTCAGTCTAACATGAACTAAGCAAATAGAATCCTACACTAACTGAGCAACAGAAGACACACAAAAAGTTTCATAAGATTCTTCAATAGCTTCCCACTAGAAGAAGAGTATGTATTTTTTCAAATTTCTTCGTCTGTAAAGGTGAGTCACAGCATGCTTCAGCCTTCAGTCAGATAATGCATTGATCTTTCCCATTCAGCCAGAGTTAAGTATTTAGCAGTAACTTCCAGCTGTAAGGTAGGGAACAGTAATTGTGCACACGTCGTGATCTTTGGAGAATGAAGTAAAGTGGAGAGGTCTTTAATGAGCTTGAAGAAGGAAAGAGGAACTTACAGACAGTAAAGATGTTACTACAGAAATCCCTATTCATGCTCAGAGTCCTAATAAAATCTTCATGCTCTTTATTCAAATGTAAAACAAAAAAAAACATATAATCTGGGGAAGGGAAAAGCTAAATCAACATAACAGTTTCTAGCCTTCTGTATACATTTCTCTGAAAGTCAGCACCCAAAAACTAATAAAGAAAAAAAGATAGAAAATTCTGTTATTCTGAGAAAGGTAATTATAACAGTGTCTTCTAATGAAATTGTATGTGAGACAAGTGAAAATGCTGCCTAGTATTAATATACTTAGAACCACCAGGAAGGCTTGCACAGAAATCAATTTTGATATATGCATATGTGTACACACATGCATGTATATATATATATATATATATATATATGTATTTAATTTGTTAGGTAACATTTTTTCTAGTTTTGAATTTTACCTAAAACTAGTAATTTTAAATGTATTACTTATAGCAATTTCTAATGCCTGTTAACCTTGAAATTATAATTTCATTTGCCCTTTCTGGAAGTTGTAACTAGGATATGTGCTTATAAATAGACACATGAGTTTTTTGCAGAGCAGCATTTTTTTCCTCAAAGAACAATTAATAAAGCTAAAACTTTGAATAATGCAAGTTGAATCCTCCCAAAGAAGTTTACACTGAAAAATTAATTTATTTTGTATTGAAAATGTATTTCATAACAACACACATATGTTGTATTTCTTATGCTTTTTGGTTGACTAATTCCATAAATAATGAATTTAAATTACACAATAAATTAACAAGGCCTAGGGTTCAATGTGGAATCAATAACAGTCTTTTCTCTGTAATGCTTTAAGGTAGGATCCTCAAATACACATTTGATACAGACTTTCATAAAGGACTTACCATGTATATACCAAATTATTAATAAATGCTTTTATGGAAGGAGAGATGAACTATATAACAGATGAAACACCTGTTAAAGAGATTTTAATTCAAATATATATTTTTCTCAAGTTTTAATTGTAATATTCATTTCAAGGCACTATATGTATTTTACAGGTGTTGCATTGATATTACATGATGACAGAATCACAGATTATGCTAAGTTGGAAGGTACCCACCAAGACCAAGTCCAACTCCCAGCCCTGCACAGGACCATCCTTAAGAGTCACACCATATGCCCGAGAGTATCATCCAAACACTTCTTGAACGCTGCCAGGCTTGGTGCTGTGACCATTCCCTGGGAAGCCTGTTCCAGTGCCCAACCACCCTCTGGGTGAAGAACTTTCTCTAACATCCAACCTAAACGTCCCCTGAAACAACTTCAGGCCATTTCCTAGAGTGCTGGTCACCACAGAGAAGACATCCGTGTCTGCCCCTCCTCTTCCCCTCACGAGGAAGTTGTAACTGCAGTGAGGTCTCCCCTCAGTCTCCTCCAGGCTGAACACACCAAGTGCCCTCAACCACTCCTTATGTGTCTTCCCCTCAAGGCCCTTCGCCATCTTTGTTGCCCTCCTTTGGACGCTCTCTAAGAGCTGAATATCTTTCCTATATTGCAGTGCTCCAAACTGCCCACAATATCCAAGGTGAGGCCGTCCCAATGCAAAGCAGAGCGGGACAATCCCCTCCTTCGACTGGCTGGTGATGCTTTGCCTGATGTCCCCCAGGACAGGGTTGGCCCTCCTGGCTGCCAGGGCACTGCTGACTCA
>JAWMRD010000085.1:38007787-38031028 GCA_035584875.1 Syndactyla subalaris
AGTTTTGTGTCATCTGCAGACTTGCTCAGTATCCCTTCCAGTCCTGTGTCCAAGTCATTTATGAAGATGTTGAAGAGCACAGGGCCCATGATGGAGCCCTGCAGAACCCCACTAGTGACAGGTCACCAGTCTGATGTCACCTCATTCACTGTTACCCTCTGTGCTCAACCCATGAGCCAACTGCTCACCCACCACATGATGTGTTTATTCAGCTTTGTGCTGGACATTTTGTCCAGAAGGATCCTGTGAGAGACAGTATAGAAAGCTTTACTGAAATCCAAAAAGATTACATCAACTGGCTTCCCTTTATCAGCCAAGTAGACTACCTTGTCATGAAAGGAAATCAGGTTGGATAAGCAGGACTTTCCTCTTATGAAGCTGTGTTGGCTGTGACCAATGGCTGAGTAGTCTTTCAGTTGTTTTTCAATACCTCCCAGAATAATCCTCTCCATAACTTTTCCAGGCACCGAAGTGAGACTGACAGGCCTGGAGTTTTCAGGTTTCTCCTTCTTGTCAGTTGGGATAACATTCACTAGCTTTCAGTCAACTGGGACCTCTCTGGATTCCCAAGACCACTCAAAAATCAGAGAGAGATTTTGTGATGACATCAGCTAGCTCTTTGAGGATTCTTGGACGTATCCCATTAGGCCCCATATTTTACTTTGTATGCAATTTTAAACAGCTATTTTACTTCATAATTAGTAGCAGCCTTATATGAATAAATCTGTGGGAAGGAATGTGATGTTTTTACAGAAATACCAGGCATTTTCATAAAATATACCCGAGTATGGTGTAAGGGTCTGTGTTCTACTTTGCATAGGAAGGCTGAGGGAAAGTCTAGAGATGCTCCTCAGCCTTATCTCCTTGGGATTTTACCAGCAGGCCACACAGAATAAAACAGAGACTCAGCATTGGGATAAGTTTTGGCAGAGCAGAGTTCACAGTTTGTCTTGCATTAAATTGATTACTGAAGATGTGCAAGCAATTCATGTTAAATGAAAATATTTGGACATAGGTCATGGGTCTGACTGCTCTACCCAAATGATTATTTCATAATTGTCACTGTGGCATTTCTTCCATTTTCACTGAAGCATCTGATACTATTGTCCTACGTACAATACAGGGGGTAGGATGAAGCCAGTATTCTTGTTAGGTATGGACATTTTTGTGTGCTAGTTGAAATTATGTTTTAATTAAAATTCATTTCAAACCTTTATCTCTGTCTAGATCCAAATTTTGCTCAGCTTTACTGAAAAGTTCAGTAAAGGCTAGTGTTAGAGGTAGAAATCTCTGTAGCATTTTGGGTAAACAAATTACAGGTATGAGTATTTCTAAACATCTAGAGTGTTATCAAAATTTGCTTGATAGTGAAATGTACCTCATTTTTAATGTAAGTGCATTTGCAGGACATGAAATCTTGATCTAGCCAAATGCAATATATTTCATCACTTACTTCCTCACAATGCATTTAAGGTGTACCCAGGAAAAACTAACATGTCCTCAGGACATTATAGTAAGGCAATGACAACACCAAATGGTACAGAGTTACACAAAGTCTCGGTGCGATGCCTGAACAGCAATGATGTATTTCGTAGTGCAGATTCCCCCTAGCTCTGCATGAAATCCTAGCGCTCTAGGTTTTCTCTTACACTGAATTAGCAAGATGCACCTATTTTTCAAAGGCTTTATGGACTTAATTAATGTATGGTCATAAAGCACCTCAAATAGTATACTTACTGCTTCCTACATACATTGTGAATGAACAGAAATACTTTTGTAGAAACTGACATTTTCACATACATACTAAATTACTGGGAGGAAAAAAAATAAAAAAGAGAAAAAAGAAAACCAACAATCAGTTTCATTGTATTAAATATTTAGCAGGGATTATCTTTTTTTCCTGGATCTTCAGTAGACACATGAAGATGTCAGCTTTCACAAAGGCATTTCTATTCATTTTTGACAGATGTTTATCATACTGCTAGAGACAGTGGAAGGGGTCAAAGTTCAAGGAAAAGGAACATTTTTCTCTAAGATGAACTCTGTGATCTGCAATATTCTAATATTAAAAGGACTGGTACTCTTCAGTTAGGCTAAAAAGTTCATCTCTATGTCACATACTGACATTATTTTATAGAAAATCATATTTTAAATCCAAATCTGAATCCAGTGGGAACAATATCCTGCCAGTGGTTGAGACTTCAGTCCTGTTTATATCTGTTTAACAGTATAACAATAAAGGCACACAATTGGTTACCTCATAAACATGCAAGTGCTTTTAAGACCTTTGTTTGTACTGAGATATATTATATAGGTTTTTTTCATAGGATTAATTTTGTCTTAGCCTATCATCTAGAAGGTGACTTCCCCTTTGAAAATTTTACTTAAATCTAAATCAAATGGGTACTTAGGCAGAGGATAGGATGAGGGCCATTGAAGTGTCTCTGCAATTTAGTTCTGCTTCTAGAATGCTCTTTTTGATTCATAATATAGGCTTTCTTTTCTTATATGACTGTATGTAAACCTACAGTTATCTGAAACAAGATCTTCAGAAGAACCATGCAAATGTTACATTCTTTACACTCACATAAAGTAATTGGGAGAAATAACTAATCTGTACATTGTTGTTCACTGTAATATTTCACTTTTTGGCTCTATTCTCACCAGTGATAGTCAGATATACAGTATATACTCTGAAGATATCTAAAAGCTGTAAGCAAGCACAAATTTTACATTGTGGATTGTGGGTACTCTCTCTTCAGGGAGAAGTTAATTAAAGTTGTCTTCAACTTTAGCATATTTTATGATAGTTTTAGTTTGGAGATACATCAGTGCCATGAAACTACCAAAGGTATATCTCACAACATTAAAACATATTTTACAAAATACAGAGGAGGCAAAAAGAAAAAAAGTTAAAATATCTTACCTGCCTAAAAGATTCAAATTTACATCTCCAAAGTAACATACATTGAAAGGGGAGTATAAGGTCTTCAACACCTTGAGTGACATGGCTCCATTTGCATCAGATTCATGGGGGAAGCAGAAACATTTGTGACCCAGTGGATGCTTGCTACCTTCAGGCATCAGAATGCCTAGGGTTTTGTGCATATACCATATTTTCAATGAAGATGCAGAGGCCAAATTAGATCATCCAGACCAGCAAGTTAAAGATTTAAGTCAGGGCAGTGTCTTGGGAAAAGGTAGATAGCCAAAACACCTCCAGCAGGAGAGAGTCATTGCACTTCTCTTGTTTGCCTCAAAAGTTGCTGTCATTTTTTTTATTCCTATCCAAATGGCCAACAGCTAAGATATTATTCTTTTCCTTTTCAATTAGGGAATTGGGGAGAAGAAAAAAAAAAAAAGGCTCAGCTAACTTTATCATCTGAACAAACTTCTTCCTTAGTTTCTCATGTATCCTCACTGAAATTGAGTGTGGTTGAGGAGTCAGAGTTAATTCTAAGAGGCCTGACACCTAAAAGAGACATGCAGAGGGGTCTGTTGTTGAGGTTACAAATAAACTAAAACACAGTTACAGCTTTCTATACTTCTCTGTTCTGTGGTACTTTTACTGAGGGCTTTGGCCTGCTGGCCTAAAAGAAGTAAGATATCTAAATTTATTTCTTAAGTTGGAGAAATTGCATTAACCTAACCCAACCCAGAACATTTTGCAATTTCTCTTTTCTAAAAGAGAAGGCTCCTTAGGCTGAGCTACAGTTAAGTCTATTATTGTAGTTTATCCAAAACATTTTTATTTGTGTATGTGGAGAAAGATAACTTGACCTAAAATAATCAAGAAAATGTGTTAACTTTAGAAAGTACATGTTGTGCAGTAGAGGAGGAAAAAGTTAATGCCAAGATATGACAGCATGTGTAGAGTGTTTAACATGATGGGGAAGGTTGTAGAGAAGAGGCACAAAAAAGAATTCAAGCTTTTGTGACATGCTTAAGGTCACTTTGAAAAAAAAAAAATCATAAAGGACCAAGGAGGTCACACAATGAGGACAAAGCCTCATGAGAAATTTAAGAAACCTTCAGAAAAATTCTTAGAAATGTCCACTGTATTTTAAACCATTAGATTCACCACAGGTAAGAGTCTCAAATCTTCAATCCAGACAAATTACAAAGACATCAAAGAGACCTATAATGTCCAGTAAGGATGAATAAAGCAAAGGCAAGATTCTACTAACTATGCATAAGTGATAGGATTTGATAGATACACTGTACTTCTCATATTATTTTCTCTCATCAAAATACTTTCAGGCCCATCATGGCTCTTTTCATGCTAAAATAATAACAATAAACAAAAAGCGTGATCAGTTACAGTGGCTTTTCACACCACCCATCAGTTACAGAGCTTGAAACAGGAAGCACCATTTTCTAAATTGAAAATGTTTGAATGGGCTGTCAAAAAGCCTCTCAGTAAATGTGTTCCGTCCAACAGAAACAAACCCTCTGCAAACAAATCAAGTGGTGCAGAAATCCTTTCACAAGATGATAGGCGAGGCCTACATGCTGACACTGTATGCAAGCCAACTTTTCATGTACTTTGATGGCTGACCTCCAACTCCTGACATATTCATTATATTCCAGCATGTTGGGCGCAGATTGCATTGAAGTGATGACAGCTACAAGACAGCCAACAAGGAATATGGGCATTCTGGCAACAGGTGGCCTTTCATTTGTACTGGGAAAGTTAATCTAGTTTATCATCAAAGTATATTATGTTCAGGGAGTGTCATGTTTTGAGAAGTATAGTGACAGATCAAACAGAGGAAGCAGTCTTCCATAGACTGTGACATTTTTCATAGACCAAACCTTTCAAACTACTCTATTGTTTATGCTTAATTTAGGTCACTTAAAAGTTATTCCATTGTCTCAAGGTTTACATTGCTGGCTCCAAATTAGTTTCTGCCCTATGTCAAAGGCTGATGGAAGCACACCATAAAGTATGCAGCACTGTGACACCATCAGCTGCACACTGGGGAATACTCGATTACCTTGAAAAAGGTGACTTTTTCAAGGTAAAAATGGTACTCCTCAAGCTAAAATAGCAGCTAGAAATACTTCTGTGAAGGTGCATGTCTTTAGCTCTGAAAATCACATTAACTGTAAATCCAGTCCTGAAAATTCTTACACCCTTGTCCACTTTGCTTATCTATTCCAACAGACTGAGGAAAAAGTGTGCAAAATTGAAATCAAGTCAAAGTCTCATAACTCAAGTGGTTGATGTGAACTCTTGGTTTAATTTCACCTCTGCTTTTGGAGGTAGGTCAGAGAAATACTGCACCACTGTTAAAATAAACGATTGATTTTACATGGAAGACTATAGTCACAGAGCTGACACCAATTTTTTAGTTGAAACTGTTTTGTGGTAAAAAAGTATTTTTTAACTAAACTGATTTTTAATAATTAAATAAGTCCACTTGCCATGGAAATACAGTCAAGAGATATAAATGAACAACCAAAACTAATATACTAAAACTAGAAATGGAGATCTGGAAATCCTCATGCAGTCTCCAAATACTGCAGCTTTAAATCTTCTTAAATGACCACTCTCTAGAAAACAGACTTAGCTGAGGCTCTTGGAAGTAAAATTAGACAATCAAGAAAAATGTGGTCTAAGCCAGGAAATTAAGTCACCAACAGAACCAGCAGACTAGCAGGGCTTGAATGACAGATCTAACAGGACACTATTGCAACATCTCCAAATCAGGCATTCAGATGTCATAATTTTTTATGAACTTCTATCAAAAACAGATTAATGGACAATGTATACAAGCAGCTTCAATTCATAAAATAACATTGGCCAAATAAAAGAAAAAATCCCCATAATTTTCTAGCATTTGTTGCTCAAGATGTAGTTTATATTAAACTATTACTGAATAAGGATGCAAATGTAGTTTGACAGAAAAGCAGTTTGAAAACTCAAGGTATGTATTTAAATATAACTTTTGTAGAGGTGAGTGTTAATAAGGAATATCTTACAAATATATTGCTTTTGTATCAATTGAACATAATACTTGAAACACTTTAAGCAATAGATGCATTTATGCTTTAGCTGAGGTGAATAATGTGTTCACTGAAGCCGTCACCACCTCCTTCATTCTGGAGTTCATAATGGGGGTGCTTTTTGAGCACATGAACTAAACTAATTCAAGATGCAACTTCATGAAAAAACATGTTCCAGAAGAGTGCTGATCAATTACATCCCTTAATCCTTACAACCAGATCAGAGACCAGATTTAATCCAAAGATTTTACAACCAGTTTCTAGCTTTTCAAGCAAAGAATTTACTTCTTTTTTTTCTTCTGTTTTAATTGAAAGATGCCAAGGAGGTAATTTCTCAGATAACACTGCCTTTAAGACATCTAGAAACCTCCAGAAACTGTGGCATAAATACATAATGTTCCTGACACGACCACGAAGAAATCTCAATCAACTTCTCATATTATCTTCACATATGTACTTGTTAAGAAAGTAAAATATTTTAGGATGAGTCCAGAGAAAATATTGACATCTGGTGAACAGTGTCCTCTTTCAAGTTAAGAAAAGCAAAAATACACATCAACTTGAAAAGTAAGCCTGCTGGGGGGGGGAAAAAAGTGATAAATAAATTACACAAGTTTTCAGAATGTGACAGAAGAAATGGTCCTCACAGCATTATCTAATACGGAAAGGCAGACAAACAAACAATTATGCCAGTTTTCATAGATGAATACACCCAAATCACCACCCCTCACTGTTATAATGGCTGTTGACTCCCACTAATTGACAAATGTGAGTATCTTCACTTCTCTAAGTCTTTTCCTGGGAGCATAAGACTTGCTCCTGGTTCATCAGTTGCTTCTCCTAACCTCTTCAGTGGATTTATAGCTTCTGATTATGATTGCCTTGACCATGTTGTACAATTAATTAAGATGTATCTGCATTCTACCTCTTCTGTGACTGAGAGCGCAATCATGCCCACAGGCTCTAATTTCTTTCACATTACAACAAAACATGTTTCTATTGTTTTAAGCAGAGATGCCTAGGTTTGTCCCATGTTCTCTGTCTATTGCTGATGTTAGCTTAACTCCCTACAACTGATTTTACAAATGACTTTTAATTAAAAAATATACTATGCAGCTCCTCATGCTGCGCTCTTGTCTTTCCTAGCCATTAGAGACAGAGTGTTTTGGAATTTTAAATTAGTTTTAGTGCAAAGTTCTTCACAATCTTGTCCTTTATCCCTGTAGCCAGTTATTGAGTAGTTGGAAGCTGAAAATCGCATGCTGTTTGGTTACCCAGGTAATTTTGCAAGTTTTCTGAAACAAAGAACACATGGTAGAATTATGACACAAGGTGTTGAATGAGGTAGAAGTTAAATAATAACCATTTGAAATAATTTTACCTGCTGTTTTGTAAAGAAACTTCCTCTTTTCTGTCCTTATGGTGTTGCAGTTAGCCTGCGAAATCAGATGTATGGAAAATAGTTTTTGCAATGGCTTCCTGCCTCCTGGAAAGGAGAAAAGAGTGGACTCAGATGTGAAGTTTTAATGTCTCAAGACCATAGTGGCTCTTCTGCATAAGAAAAAGGACAGAAATAAATTTAATTTGAGTCATGCACCTCCTTCAGATAAAAGGAGTGTTTGAGTCTTGATCCAAAATATTTTAAGAAAAAAAAGGCTAAATTTACTTCCTTCTTTATAGCCACCATTCATGTGAACATCTGCATGGCAAGAGCAAAGTAAGAGAAAAATTACACCAAGAAATTTTGCAGTCTTACAAAATCTAGAAGCAGTGCTGCATGGCTTTCAGTGTTGCAAACAAGCATATCAGCTTCCCATGCACACCTTGGCTCTGCAGAGTACTTACTTTTGCAGGGTGTTCCACTGGCAGAAACAATTCCAAAAAAGTAAATTTTGTTATACAAATCACTCAATTCAATAACTTCCAATGCTTTTATACATGGCCTAGAAGTATGGGGTTCCAGTTTACAGAGGAGGTTTATTGACATTATTTTAATAAAAATAGTAAGCAATAATATTAAAAGACAAACAAAATAATCATGAGAAGTTCTCAAGAGAAGAATGCTGCTAGAGTCAGTATTGTTTCTGTCACCTTTGAGTGAAAACATCTAATTTTTACCCCAATTTATAGCTGTCTTATCTTAGTTCACCATTAAAATATTTTGCCTAAATTATAATTTCTAAGAATAATTATTAAACTTGAGATAGTTCAGTGCTGCTCACTCAAAATACTTGGAGACTGAGATAGCCCAGTTAACAGGACAGAGAGGCATCATGGCTTTCACTAATGGGAAGTAACACTTTACCATGTGTTTCTAGTAAAACCTCTCAGAACTAGAAATTACATTCCTCACTGTTCTTTCTTTCTCTCTTTCTCTCTTTCCTGAATACTTCTTGTATTTGCTTAAAAGTCACTTTTGCAGCAAACACTTTAACTAATAAATTCTTCTAAAAGAGAATTTCTGAAGGAAAACATGAAGCAAACACTAAGGTTTTCTCTGGACTTACTCAAAGCTATTGTTTTTAACTAGATTTAAAAAAAAACATAGTGCTATTTCACTCAAAAACCTTAACAGCAAACAAAGTGTGTTTCCTGTTTCCTGTGAAGTATCCAAGTAAGGTCAAACCTGTACCATTCTGCTGCAGCTGACCTTATTTGATTGACCTTGTACCAACTCTGAAAGTGCTCTGTTTATACTACAGTTTTGCCTCAGTTTTCTCCACGTAAAACACTTCTTTGCCATGTAAGGAAACTAGTGAAAAGGAATGTATACAACTCTTGCACTTATGGGTGCTATCAAATAACCCTAAAAGCAAAAACTGTGTTAGACAATTCTCCTTATTTTTCCCATTTTGCTGTTGCCGCAGAGAAGTGACAACAGAAACAGAACTATTATTGCAAGACTCTGCACTGGCACAAGTAAATGCAAACTCCTCTGACTAAACTATGGGAAAAAAATAGGAAGTGAGTTGGCTTTCCCAGTCTCCCCCAAAAGCACAATGTAAATTATGGGGAAAGTGAAAGTTTGAACATTTGGCTGACAGCATAACTGATTTACATCCCCACACTTCATTTGGCCTCTGGTAGATATTTATTCTCTAGAAAAGACTGTGTTATGTTTACACATCTGTAGCACACATCCCAAAAGTTTACACTGCAGCCTTCTGCTGATGCTGTCATACAACAAGTAGTTATGACATCGAAGACGTTAACAAAACATATAATGTAATTAAAATGCATTCTTGATATTGTCTTTTACAGAAAAACAGTTCAGAAAAAGAGGAGCAATAAGCTTTTCACCTTAAAGTGTACATACATCCTGTTTATACAAAGCAATGAAGATATCAAAATATATGCTAATGTGTCAAATATCTGCAGTAATTTCATGGCATGAGCTTCCAATGAACTTCTGTGACATTGCCACTAATTATTTTTATTAGGAAAAATTATTTCCATCATGCCAGTTTCTAGAGGTATGCACTAAGGAATGAGTGTACAGTAACTCAAATTAGACACAACGTGTCTGCCTAATTTACTTCATGCTGTTAATTACTTATCCAGAGAGATTTTAATGATGACACATTTAATAATCCAGATCTGTCTATGTATAAGTACATGTTTAAACTGAGTGGAACATATTTTGTTTTGGTACATGGCTGGCAACCTAGCAATTTCATGTAAGAGGATGTTGAATAAGCTGATTTTTGCTTGTCCTCCTGCCAATTACAGATTGATAGTGTTGAAGGTTTCCCTAGGAGGCATTTTTTCTGATGAGACTCTTCTGTGGAGAGCAAAGTCACTTAATCCCTAGGTCCTTTTCTTTTTTGCAGTTCAGAACAAAGGATGCAGCCACATATGGTCCTTTAATATATAATCTGAAAGGAGTTGTGCCAAGGAGGTAAATCCTAAACTTTCCTCACAGTCCAGCCTTGACTGTGTTTCAGTGTCCTTAGAAAATAAAATTGATTGATCGGAATAAAAGGTACCTCCAGGCAGAGGAGTACTGGCAAGTTACAAGGGGTTAGGCTGGGGTGAGAATCTCTTGTCTAAACACCAGAGCTAAATAGGACAGAAACTTTGTTTCAAGAGGATATTGTAGTTCTAAGTGCACTGTTCCTATTAGTCAAGTTAAATACACATTCTGGTACTTGCTGAATTTGAGATAAGAATCTTGCCTCTTTATAAGCTGTTTCACAAATTCACATTTTTGACAATTCCACATATTTTTCAGAAAATTTACTTACACCTTACACCTTACGAGCAGTACTGTGGGTGCAGTAAGGATTCCTGCTTCAGTGTATGCTCGCCATGCTCAAGTATTGCAACATGTGGTCTGTGGCCCTCCACATCTCTGGTGTATCAGGGACATTTAGTTAAGCAGTAATTCCAGATGCTTTTTTCCCATTGTAAAATTTCAACTATATGGCTATTTTTGAAAAATAAAATAGTGCATTTCTAAAGATAGAGAAACTGTACTTAAATGAAGAAGATACACACCGGTGTTTTTAGGAGCTTAGTCTGACATGGGCAGAAGACTTGATGACTTCCTTTACAGCCTGTTTCATCAGTCATGATGATGAAGGTGAAGACTATGCAGAGAGCAGTACTTTAACTACTACAGGAGAAAATGTGCTTATTTAAATGCAAAAAAAAAAGCAAGAAGTAAAAAGATTTGCAAATTATTTTACAAATTTCACAAATAATTAATAGTGTTAATCTGTCCCATTTCTGTCTTGTCATATCATTTACTTTACTTGTATTGAATGTTCTGAAAGCCACTGAGCTAGCAAAGTGTTTTAGATGGAAAAAGAACTGAGAAAGGTTAGGAGTTTAAACTCAAATCATGCCAGTATACAAGAGGGTTTTGTAAAATATCAATAAATCATTGTCCTTTCTTTGTCCAGAGTATTGACATTGCAAACATCTTGCAGTACAGAATGTCCATTTTGAAAGCAGTGAGAATCATTTATTGCAACTTACTTTCAAGCTCATATTCATCTTAATAAACTGACCACAGAAAACGTGGTCTAAAAGGTTACAACTGTTAATACAATAATCTCTCACAAAACTCAAGAAGTAAGACCACATTCTTTTAAGTCTTACAATCAATTAGTTTTCTCAATTCCTTTACCTATGTGTTAGGGAAAAGTTGCTGCTCCTTCATTATTACGTAATATTCAACAACTTTGATTTTATATTTCTAAGGCAATGATTTGGCTTCCATCAGTTTTAAGGCATTTAACTTTTCCTTTTACATGACTTGGAACATCTATATTTTAGTTACCCTATTCTAACTTTTTTTTTCTGTTTGTTTTGTTTTTTGGCCTCTGAAGACACAAAATATGTATTTTTCTTCATATACTTCCTGTTTTGAAAGATCGTGGATGTCTTCATGTTTCTTACCTATGAACACTCTGCAGTCTGTTTTTAATAAACTGGACTCAGTTTCACATGTACCAATAGTCCATTGTGTTCTTGACCTTGCCTACACAAATGTCCCTTAAAGGTGCAAATGAAATTTAACTAGACAATGAATAACAATGAATAAGATGTTGTTCTGGCCTTCCAGAACCCATTTGGCCAATACATTCAACCTTTCTGCTTGTTTAGCAGTCCACTTGCACTAGACCAATAGAGGTCTCTTATGAATATTACTACTCATAGTCAAGTGGTCCTCTAAATCTCTGGAGGTTAATAGAAGTCCACCATCTCTCACCAGTGAAAAAAAACAAAACCACTATTTAGGAAATTATGTGATAATTGCCAGAATAGGAAAAGATTAAATCAATGCTCTTGATATTCTATAATTATATTCCTCTGGGGTAATGATACAAAATTCTTAAAAAGACTGAAATATATCCAAACATTTCCACAGTTAACTTTCTTATTCAAAAGTGTTTTAAATACCATAAGTGATGCAATTTTCTCTTTTATCATTTATTTAATTTAAAAGAAACAAATATTGTCAAATGGTGTTCTTGCAGTAGTTTGGTGCTATGGTTTCTTCATACATACAAAGATGACACAGGGTTATTACAGAATTGTAGAGACAGAGAACAGTTCCATAGTTTATTGGCAAGAAAGAGGTGAACATATAAGTTCACCCTTAAATTCATCACATTTCATTATACAACAAACCCACTTCTGTAGCATTACTCCATCTGGGAGCCTGTTCTAGAATCTCCTTTCTCTGGTAAACAACTCAAATGAAGCAATCTTGGAGGAAAGTTTGCCTGATACATTTTTCAGCAGTAACTCATACATTAAAGGCAATATTTTTAAACTTATTCAGTATTTCCTTTAAATTTAACACGGGCACATTTTCACATAAAAAGACCACCTAACAAAACTCCTAATTTTGCAATTGTTTCTTCTATACCCAGACTCCACTTAACTAGCAGGAGTGGGCTTTCACCATGTTTTTGAAACTGTCACATTTTTTGATCTCTTATTCTTCACCATACAAAGGACTTGATTTGACTGACATAAATGTCCTAGACATTATACAAAAATATATTAAATATATTAAATAAGAGTCCCTTGTTCATCACAGTTATGAAAGAGCCTGCAACTTTGCGTATTCTGAGATTTGTACAACCTTCAGCCAAAAATATCTGATTCTGTGTGGATTGTAGACCTAAAAGATTGAAGATATTTCTCTCTGTCAACCTGTCAGTAAATAATTTATTCTGATAGATGAAAAAAACTTTAGCTTATTAAGTCTTCAAGACTAGACCACTATCAGGACATTTGCCTTTGATCCAATAAAAATGAAAATACCTGTTCTGAGGACTGGCCTGGGTTTTTTTGGTTGTTGTTTTTTTTTTTTTTCACTAAAGAACTGTTAACAAAATATGGCATTTTAAAAAAATATATTTTAAATATAATGAATCTTATTGAAGACGGAGTTGCTGACTTTTAATATGGTGAAATTCATGGTTCTTCTAAAAGCACTCAGCCTATGAGAGAGAGGCTGTTGCAATGAGCAACTATACCAGTAAAAATTGATAAACTACTCTGAGTGACAGGAGATGCTTGATGTCTGGCAGTTTCAGGACATATGAGAAACACTTAAAAACGTGTCTAACACCAATGCCTTACTATGTTGTCTGTAGTGGTCACAGCAGGAGGTAAAGAAAGATGGACAAGTTCCAGGCCTGTGAATATGGGAAAGCTCAGTTCCACTTTCCTGTACCTCCTTTCACATTCTGCTCAGCTGACAGATCCCATTAAACTGGGAATAAAGACCTTCATATTTTTTAAACCATGAGCACTTAAGAGTGAAGTTTTGTCCTTCCCCATATCACATTTGCTATTGCACAAGTGAGGGTCAGAATCCAAGCCCAAGAGTCATCAGACAAAAATGTCATCAAATAAAATCTTTGTTATGCAGAAATTTCTGTTCTAGGTACTTGTAGCCTAGTTATCACCTCTTTCTGCCAAATTGAGAAGAGATCATGATCTGCTGAGTTTATAACCTTTATGAAACATAAAAGTTCACACAAAAACAAAGGTGAATTACCAGAAGATGGAAGACTTGTATTGCTTTTTTTTACCATACCAGATTGGATGTGTTTTGAGCATAAAGAACAGTACATAAGAAGAGTCTTAAAAAGAATTTAAAAAGTGCCTCACAGACTAAAAAAAAAAAAAATAAAATTACTGGATTTGCAATTTATTGCAAGCTTTCCAGGTGTTTCACACCAGAGAGCATCTAAGCTGACCTATGATTTCATACTGACATCATAGCAATATAAATGAGAGAGTGGTTAAAATGTAGCACTAGCAGACTTGACATTCAACACTGAAGAATAAAAGACAATGTTTTCAGCAGTTTTTGGGTCATGGAGATTTCTGACGTATGCGCAGTCTGATTCAAAGTCCATTACTGCTTTCATGTCAGACCCACTTATGGTTTTGATTCACCACTGCTGTCACAGAGAATATGTCATTTGAACATCTTTCCTTTTCACTCAGCTATTTTGAATAGCATGCAAAATGAGTTTTGAAAATTGATGTTATCTCTCAGCTCTACCAGTACTCCCAAGCCAGATCACTTGCTCTAACAAAATAAATAAACAAAACTCCCACCTACGTTGTGGTAGTAGATTTGGGAAAAGATGTCTCCAGTTGATAAAGTAAATCAGACCAAATGTCATTGGGGAATACAAAGAAGGTTGCTTTACTCCCTGCCTTCAAGATCACCTGACCTATGAACCTCTGTCTGTCATTCCACCAACTTCTGGAAACTTTTCTGGTGATCCTACCACAAAATGCCTGGGTGGAAGTTTGCCTGAAGTGGCGTGAGTTTTAGCTAGTAGTCCAGATGGGCCTGAGAATACATCTCTGCCACCCCAGTTTTGCAACCATAACCTCTTCTCTCACTCCATTTCTTATTTCTACCCTGACAGGCATTGCCATGTTCTATATGTGAGATTCCTGTGGTATAGCAACTTTGCCGGGCTTTTTCCACAAAAGGGACAGGTGGAGAAAGTGAAAAATACCAGTGCTCATATTTATATATATATACACAAATCTGGCAGCATTCATCAGCTCTTTCTACCCATGCAACTTAAAGTCATCCGACTATCCTATGGACTACAGATGAAATAGGAAATGGGTCAGCTTCTCATTAGTGTTTGGTGGAAGATCTTTTCATTATTCAGAAAAACTCAACATTTGAGCTGAGCCAAAACAGGTCAGAAAGGACCTGTAAGGAGTAATTTCAGTAAGACAGGCACAAAAATTTTGCTCATGGTAAGACAATAAATTAAACTAAATGCAATGATAAATATGCCTTTCATTGATTAATTTTGCTATTGGTTTGCTGTGTGTGTAGAAATAGATTTTCAGCACTCATTGTTTTGTTGTTGTGTTTGACTGTCTGGAGAGTGTAGAACCACAATCTACTCTAAAGAAAGTGAAGAGCTTAACTTGCCTAATTTTCAGAGGCACATATGTCAATATCTTGCAACCATATTTTGAAACTTGGCTTGATTCTTCAGTGTTAGAGCTCTTATGTCATCTGCTTCACTGGATGATTTTCTCATTTAGAATGATTTTACTTTTATTTTATCGTTAAAACCAAAGATCCAAGGATAAAAGTGATGTCTGAAATACAACTTACCAGCATCTTGGACAATTCACAAAAATAGTAGTATTTTCCTAATTTGGGAAGACTGTTATAGAATGTTGCTGAAATTCTATCACAGATTTTTAACAAATATTTTGCCTGTAATGAAACAAAAATCAAAAACTCTAAGTTTCAAAGCTCTCATACATAATTTTGTCATTAACAACACAAGTTGTTTGCAGCAGTTTGTCAGGCAGATATTTTGACAAAACCTTTAAGATATTTTGATAAACCTAATTATCTAAGATCAGTGAAGAAAAGAAAAAGTACTCTTTAAAGGGTATAATGTCTTCTATTACTGAGAAGCAAAAGTGCAGCCAGAAAACTATTTTGAGCAAAAGAGTGAACAATGACCCAAAGAGTTTAGCTTGAGCTTATGCAACAGCTTTGATGTCACTCTGACCTAAAAAACTGACAAAATTTTTAAAAACTATTCCTCCTTCATTGTTGCAGACTCTTGAATCTTATCCTTTGGACTACAGCACAGCTGTGTTTTATGCTGTTGTGTGGTTTTTAGTTTCTTGGTTTAAAAAGTTTGTTGTTTTTCTTTTTGGTTTTTTTTCCCAAATATTTCTGGAACTTTTTTCAACTGAAGAGAAACAGTGAGTTCAGAAACCTATCAATTTAAACAACAAAATATTAAGGTTTTTTGTGACAATTCTTATACCTTTATTATGTAGAATGACAAGAATAAATATTTTGGATTCAGTAATTAAAGTTGAATCCACGATTTTTTGAATGCAGAAATTTGCAATTCATTCCCATTATTTATGGATCCCCGAGGAATTTGAAACAGAGGTATATTAAGAATGAATAAATTCATTTGTTGTATGAGTTGAAGGTGACCACCCCTCTCTACAAGACACCTGATGGCCCTAGACACTTTGCAGATTTAAATTAAAAAATACTTAGTTAAAATTTAAAAGTCAGTTAGGATCAGACTTCCCGTGAAATCCAGTTAGGGCACAAGAACTGAAATGCAATTCTCAGCAGGGGGATTTTTTTTAGCAAAAGAACAGCAAGTTATTTCCATTCAGATGAAGTAGTTAAAATACTTACACCTTTAGCAATAACAAATCTTAATTAATGTTACTTTACAGTTTAAAAAAATAATGAAGAAACAGAAATTTAACAAATCATTTTTCTGAAATATAAAAATCATGATGATATTATTTCTCTAATATTTAGTCATTCTTGATGCATAAAAGTACAGGAAAACATTTCTATTTGTGCTAATAATAGCAGAAAGGAATTTTAAATATCGTCATATGTTTCTTCTCCATAGCTCAATGTAATGTTTTTATTTAATATTTGAAAACTGGTATATCTTTATCTTTCATTTTGGTTTAGCATATTCTTACAATACGTTGTTGAGATAAATCTGTAAGGCTAACATTAAAAATATCTGAAACAACACATTTTCTGCAGCTCACCTCCTACTTGTTAATCATTAGAAACTTCAATATCTCAATTTTTTAAAATATTTTTTGTTTCATGACATTGGATCCTCAATATTGTAGTTTAAGCTATAGATACAATTCTGATCTCTTTCCCCAGGTAGTGTACCTCATTTAGTGACTTTGTGGAGGACTTAATGTTTCCTGAAAGACGAAGAAAACTCTGATCAAACTTCAACTCTTGGATTGCAAATAACTTACCTTACCAACACTACCTGTACAGATTAATCCACATAACAAGGTTACACACCTGTTAGTCCTTTCCTTAAAGCTCTACAGTGTCAGACAGAAATAGTAATATTCTGACATAACATTTACCACCAGGTCAAAAAATTCAACAAATCAAAAAATCCATCATATCTCAGGCTGCAAAGAACCTCTCCCATGATGCAGGGAATCAACAAGAGTTCCCTGTTTATTGTCTTCCAGACGCTTTCTTTCAGAAAATTAAACTTCTAAGGGTGCAAAGTTAAAGAGAGTGCTCCAGAATACAGAGGAAAAGATGACTACAGTGTGAGCCAACTCACGTTTCAGTACAAGGTCTTCCAACATGTTGCAGAAAAATGGGAATTCCTTGTTATCAGTTATAATGAATGAGGAGTTGAGTTTACTTACACTGCACATCAATACAGCATGATTTTTACAAATTCAAGAGTGTTGTCTCAATTTACATCATGCAATGGTGTTAATTCATCAAACTGCTGAATTTATTTGCCATTATATAAATTTCTGTATTTTAATTTTATGAGGGAGGGTCTTAGACCTAAAGACATAGGTTAAGGGTTAGTCTGCATGACTCATATCTCTGTTTTTTTCAAGACATCTGAAAGAAGTGGTAAATAAAATGGCAAGAATGGCAAACAACCAGACTGCCACTCAAATGATGTGCTACAATACGAGCTTAACAATCCATGCTTGAGAAAAAAATTCACAATAGGGAATTTTTCCAATGTATATTGGATGTAACTAGAGATTAAATTGATTTTCAATAAGCATGGAAATACTGCAACTGTAGAAATACTTCAAGAAAACTTAATAGAAACTGCTTCAATGAAATGATTACCCATTTGCCACATTCCTCTTCTAATGTTTGAGAAGTTTGTAGATTCATCATAAGAAGTATGTTTCAAATTGAAGAGAGTCCACCAATGCAAGGAATAACAGGAAGGGCTTCTACAGGTATGCTAACCAGAAAAGGAAGGTCAGAGAAGGTGTACCTTCTGTGATAAACAATCCTGGAAAACTAGTAACTGGATAAGGAGAAAGCTGAGGTTCTCAACATTTTTGCTTCAATCTGCACTGGTAACCACTCTTCTGACACCTCTCAAGCAGATTGACTTGAGGACTAGGGGAGCAAAGTCCCTTGCATTGTAAGTAAAGATCAGGTTCATGATGACTTGAGCAACCTGAGTGCATGCAAGTCAATGGGACTCAATGAGAGGTATCCCAGAGCCCTGAGGGAATTGGCTAAGGTAGTTGCCAAGCCACTGTCCCTGACATTTGAAAAGTCGTAGCAGCCAGGTGAAGTCTCAGGAGACTGGAAAGAGGAAAACATTGTACTCATCTTGAAAACTGGTAGAAAGGTGGACCCTGGAAAATACCAACCAGTCAACTTCCAATCTGTGCCTACAAAGATCATGGAACAGATCCTCCTAGAAGCTATGTTAAGGCATATGAAGGACAAGAAGGTGATCTGAGACAGTCAACATGGTTTCAGCAAAGCCAAGTCCTGCCTGGTCAACTTAGTGGCCTTCTAGGATGAAGTGACTATAGCAGCAGATATGGGAAGGGCTACAGTTGTCATTTATCTGGACTTCTGTAAAGCCTTTGGCATGGTCCCTCACCACATGACTTTGATGAGTGGACTGTTGGATAAGAAATTTTTTTGCATCCAACTGGTCACATCCAGAGGGTAGTGATTGATGGCTCAGAATCCTGATGGACATCAGTGACAAGTGGTGTCCCTCAGGGGTCTGTACTGAGACCAGTGTTATTTAATATCTCCATTAATAATATAAGCAGAGGGAATGAGTGCACCCTCAGCAAATTTGCAGATGACACCAAGCTCTGTAGTGTGGTCAACACACCTAAAGGATGGAATATCATTCAGAGGGACTTAGACAAGCTTGAAAAGTGGAAACCATGATCAGGTTTAACAAAACCAAGTGCAGGGTGCCACACCTGGGTCAGTTTCAGCAGAGACTGAGGGATGAACAGATTGAGAGCAGGCTTGTCAAGAAGGACTTGGAGGTGCTGATGGATAAGAGGCTGAACAAGTGCTGGCAAGGTGCACTTGCAGTCCAGAGGGGCAACTGCTCCAAAGACAGAGTGACCAGCAGGGTGAGAGAGTGATTCTAACCCTCTATTCAGTTCTCATGAGACCTCTGCTGGAGTTCTGCATCCAGCTCTGGCGTCCCCAGTGTCAGGGCACCAATCTACTGGAGCAAGTCCAGAGGAGGGCCATCAGGATGGAGCACCTCTCCTATGAGGAAAGGCTAAGAGAATTGGGTTTGTTCAGCCTAGAGAAGAGATGGCTTCAGGGAGACCTAATTGTGGCCTTCTAGTATCTGAAGACAGTCTACAAGAAAGATGGAGAGTAACTGTTTGTAAGAGAAGGTAGCAACAGGACCAGGCAGAAACTGGCTTCAAACTGAAAGAGAGTAGGTTTAGATTAGATATTAGGAAAAAGTCTTTATTGTGAGGGTGCTTCGGCACTGGTACAAGTTGCCCAGAGAAACTGTGGATGCCCCATCCCTGTAGGTGTTCAAGGTGAAGCTGGATGGAGGTCTGAAGAATGTGGTCTAGTGGAGGTGACCCTGTCCATGGCAGGGGCATTGGAACTAGATGACCTTTCAAGTCTCTTCCAACTGAAACCATTCTATGATTCTGTTATTCAAATACATTCTAATTAAACATCTGATAATGTGCAATTTTAATTATTGTTAAGGTTTGCCTTTATTTTATGGAAGGATGCAGGATAAAAAGTATTTTTACATGTAGACATACTTCACACATTGTCACATTGATATTTCAAGATTGCTTTAACACTTTTCTTTAATGACTATTTAACTTCTAAAAAGAAACAGAACTGTTTGCAATGTCAATTAATAAGAAGGAAATTATTTTTGGTAGTATTCCAATCAGGAAAGCTGAACTCTATATTCATTTTTCCGGAAATACAGTTTTTATTTTATTTTGTGATAAGCAGTCATACCTTTATATATATATTTTTAAAAATTTATAGATGAATACAATGTTTTCCCTGTGTGGTACCAGCATTTACAGTCTAATTACATGACCAAATATTTTTCTTGATTTTTCTATCTTCTTAGAGTCTGGCAAAGATTATCTGAAAGCTTACAAATAAAATAACTTCATCAAAAACATATAGCAATATTAATAGAAAGTTAAGGGTTATATAAAAGTAGTTTATTCAAACCTGGATTAAAACCAAGATTAATATTTTGATCTGGTGTATAGAAATAACTCAGCTGACTCAAAAAAAACCAAAACCAAACAAAAAAAAAAAAAAAAAGAAAAAAAGAAAAAAACCCAAACAAACCAAAAATAAAGCCCCAAAGTTTTTGCTAGAGAAAGGGGAAATACAACCTTTTGAAGTCATGTGGGAAATGGACAATGTTCTGTCTGATTGAGAGGCTTTGGGGGATATACAAACAGCAGAGGGATAAGCATACAAAAGAGAAGAACTGCAGAGTGTACTGCTCCAGCCACACAGTTGCATCCTCAGCTGGCACCATTAGCTATGCATCTCTGAGGCCAGCAGCTACGGAGGCACCTGGCCTTTTCCTTACCCACTTCCCTGCAGCCCTAATGGAGACAAGTGCCTTTTCACAACAGTGTCATGGCTGCTTTCTCTCCCTCTCCACAACTGAACCTCCTGGTTTGATAGATCTGGAGAAACCATGGTTAACAACAGGGAACATATGTTTTTCTCTGTTTACAATCATATCCTGCAAATCTGACTTGATTCTGCAACCCATATAGCAGTGGTGCCCCCCATCCCAACCACCTACCCTCCCTTTATCCACAAGACTAGCAAGGGGACTTGGGTCATATACCCCAAAGAAGTCTTTTGACCACCACTTTGAGGACAACTCCAAAGGATTTGTCTGTAATGGTAATTCCTGTCTAAATAACATCACATTAATGAAATACATATTCCTATGGCTGATAGAGTGCTGATAGCCTGATATAAGAGGGCATACATGAGTGTAACCTATTCCTGTTTAAAATTAGGATTATTAATTGCAAAATATACTACTCTTTACCTTGCAGCAGTTAACCTACTGTGTACGAAGTAGTGCAAACAGTTATCATGTTTATAACTATGATTTACTTTATACTTTATATTCCCCTATGAAGCCAGCTTTTACTGAATATAAGTTAAAATTAAAAGATTAAAAAGTGAGCAGCTAACATCTCAAGTTCTCAAAAAATCTGCTCAGATGGAAACAAAATTTTTGCAATTGAAAAGTCATAATATGGAAAAAGGCTCTGACCTTCCTGAAACAGAGTATTTGGGAAAAGGACAAATGCTTATCAGAGGGAGCAAAAATGAGGGTGGTTTAGTTAGCTAAAGAAATGGAAAACATGCATTAAAAAAGATTATTCATTAAATAAACATACTCATGGGTGTGTATGATTAACTAGATTCAATAAACACTAGAGCACATATTTAAACTTAAGCACTGACTGTAAAATGTTTTAGGTGGATGCTGAGGTGCTAGGTTGAACAGAGATTTTGAAAGTGAAGTTATGTTTGCCTGCATCACTGTCACAAAACCTGCTATATTTTCTGCAGAGAACAAAAATATCTTACTAATATGTTACACTGAGATATTTTTCTCATTGCAGTCATTCCTTTTTAACAGTGGAAATGAATGGTTATAAAGAAAACACCCTTGACATAGATAAATTATTGGGCCCACACATCCTTTAAAAGCATCCCTTTGTGCTGTTTGAAATAAAAAAATAGGAAAATAAGGTAGCACTATACAGATCTTCAATGATTAACAAAGCTAAAAGGATTAAGATCTACTATTTAGTTTAAGAGGGACACAGTGATATTCTGGAAGATCGCTTAGAGAAATCACATTCAAAAAATCTGGATATTTTAGGAACAAAGGTTTGTGTTAGTACTATTTGTAATTGTGGAGCATATGGCTACTGGCAACCATTGAAAAATGACATCATCTTTGACCCCAGAAATTCGAGTGATAGATATAAGAGGATTATAAACATTTTTCCATAGTGCTTTAATGCTACTTCCTAGCTTGTCAGAAATTATTGCCTTAGAAGTAAAGTAGTAAATATTTAAAAGTCTTCGTTGTTGACAGAATTAGCTTGTTAACTGTGAAGGCAACATTAGCATAAATATCTTTTTAAATTATCAGTCTCTGGCTGCTCATATGAAAAGACTAGAACTGAGCTGAGCTCATCACCACCCACCACTAGGAAAGAGCTTACTATACCTTTTGGAAACCACTTCTTTTCCCTGGCCATGGCTTACCCTTGCAGCTTCTTTCATCTTTAGGTTGCCATTCCCACCTTTGTGTTTACAAAGTTCCACAGCCATGATGAAGTTTACATTGCGTGGCAACCAAACACAGGCCTCCTTTCCTTCAAGGGTCACATCCCAATTTCCTCTGAAGGCATGACTGCTAAATCACCCTTCACTCACATCAGCTTGCTGAAGCAAAGCATTTTAGCTCCATGGATGGCAAGTGTTAAGGAAGACTTGCATATCTTCATATTATGTCCTAGAGCAAAATATAATGTATGTATGTAAATTACATATATGTCATCATCATGGCTAGGCTTCGCAAACGAAGATTTGCAAGGGCTCTACCCATGCTTGCTACAAGCACATTGGTGGCTAAAAAGGCCAATGCGAGATAGACAAGTCCGATTGCAAAAGGCACAGCGGAAAGTCTCCATTGGCACTGCTGGCAAGGCACGGTTTTCCTGCATTGCCTTTTATCCTACCGGCCTGATTCTGCATCTGTTCTCAAAGGAAGCAGCAGCGTTATGGATGGTGTGTCTCCATTTCTTCTGATGGGAGGCCAGGGTGGACCATTGATGGTGGTCAATATGGCCAAGGCTGAGGTGTTGTTTCAAGGAGTCCTTGTATCTCCTCTTCGGGGCTCCTCTCTTGCTGCAGTCAGTGGCGAGTTCCCCATAGAGCACAATCTTAGGGAGGCAGTGATCCTCCATCCTGGAGATGTGCCCTGCCCAGTGCAGCTACGTTTTCAGCAGCATGACCTCGATGCTGGTGATCTCTGCCTGTTCAAGGACAAACACATTAGTCATATAATCAGACCAGTGGATGTTTAGGATTGTACGGAGGCAGCGCTGATGGAAGCACTCGAGGAGTTGCAGATGGTGGCGGTAGATGACCCCTGATTCAGACCCATATAGGAGAGTAGACAGTACAATGGCTCTGTAGAAACTAATCTTTGTGCTTTTCTTCAGGTGTTTGTTGTGCCAGACTCTTTTATGGAGTTTTCAGAAAACTCTCTATGCCTTTGCTAGGCTGTTGTCTATTTCTTTGTCAATCTTACCATCTGAGGAAATGATGCTTCCCAGATAGCTGAACTGCTGGACTGACTTAAGCTCTGATTC
>JAWMRD010000085.1:38031128-38155499 GCA_035584875.1 Syndactyla subalaris
AAGCGCTGCAGAGCTGCTTCTGTGTGAGCAACCAGGGCGGCATCATCAGCAAAAAGCAGCTCACGGACAAGGTGATTTAGGGTCTTAGTGTGGACCTTCAGTCGCCTTAGGCTGAATAGGCTTCCATCTGAATGATATCTGATGTAGATGCTGTTTTCTTCATTGAGGTCTGCCGTGGCCCTTTGGAGCATCATGCTGAAGAAAATTGTGAATAGGGTTGGTGCGAGAACACAACCTTGTTTCACACCATTGGTTATTGGAAAGGGCTCAGAGAGAGCATCACCATATCTGACTTGGCCACGCTGATCCTTGTGTAGCAGGGTGACCATTTTGAGGAACTTGGGGGGACATCCAAATCATTCCAAGATCTACCACAAGCCTTTTCTGCTCACAGTGTCAAAAGCTTTGGTGAGGTCAACTAAAGTTACATGGAGTCCTTTGTTCTGTTCCCTACACTTCTCTTGCACTTGTCTGAAAACAAATACCATATCTGTGGTACTCCTGCTGGCTCTGAAACTACATTGGCTTTCAGGTAGAAATTCTTCTGCATGTATGTATGTATTACATATAAATACACATAAAATATATAAATCATATATCATTTTTTTCATTTCTTTTTCATAGAGCATTGAATTAAAACCAGAGATCTTTTAGAAATTTTGCAACAGAGTATTTACATTAAGGCACATCTTCTCTGGGGAAAAGGAGAGATAGGCTAATATTTTATTCTTATGTAACCTTACTCTATTTATCTATTATTTTATTTATTTCACATATCTGATCAAGCAAGCTAGTTTCTGGTATTGCACAGTGTTGAGGACTTTAAATTTCAGTGTGTAACACTTTGTGCTGCAATAGAAGGGCTGCAGAATCAAAGCTTTGGACTACTTTACTGGGATACTGTATATTTCACTAGGTATATGATTACACTAAGAAAGACAAATATAGGGAGTGTGATTGAAACCAGGATATCTGTTACAGTCTCCAAGCTCATACTCATTTTTAAGGAGGCCTATATAACAAAAATGGAGATGAACTTTTTAGCAGGTCATGTTGCAGTAGGATGAGGGGTAATGGTTTTCAACTGGAAAAGGGTCGATTTAGATCAGATACAGAAAGAACTTTTTTTACAATTAAGGTGGTGAAACACTGGCGCAGGTTGCCTAAGGAGGTGGTAGAAGCCCCACCCCTGTGAACGTTCAAGGTCAGGTTGGATGGGGTTCTGAAACTGATCTAGTTGAAGTTGTCCCTGCTGATTTCAGGGAGGTTGGACTAGATGATTTGTGAAAGCCCTTCCAACCCAAACCATTCTATGATTCTATGATTTAATGATCTGGAATTTAAAGGGTGTTTTTTAACATTGCACTACTTATGTAAAAGTAACTGTAGGATCAAGACTCATATCAGGTGTGTACCTGCTCAGGCATGCACACACTGCTCCTGAATTCAAAACTAATATATGATGTATAAAATGCTTTTGCAGAACTGGAGTTGCATGGGATGGAACCTCTCCAAACTAAAAACCTCTGGGTCTGTCCCTGCTTAAGAATAACTTGCATAAGTAAGGTGGCACAAGGCTGAATAGTTATTATAAATCAAAGAAAACAAAGTACTTACCCACACTCTCCAGGAGAAGCAAAGAATCAGTGGCTAACCTCTGTATTCCTGCTATGTCAGCTTGATATTTAAAAGCTCACTAACATTAAATGTAAGGACCTTCCACAAAGTTTAATTTTAAGTAGGAAATATAGTGCTCAAAATTCGATTTCATGTTAGTAATATTTGAAAGAATTAATTTTCTCACATTTCTGCTTGATATTGATAAGGTACCGTAGTTTTTCACAGAATTATTTTAAATAATTGATGATTGTTTACCATTGTCAGCTTTTCCTTTGATGCTTGTCATATCATTTCCCTTTTAGAAAGCACTTACAGCTGCATAGTAGAATTGTTTCATCATCAATAAACTGACACATCATAGATTATTGCTTGTACCGAGTTCCAGTCTTGATTTCACCAGGTCAACAGGAAATATCATATTAAATTTAATAACACAGAGACGAACATTTTCATCTTCTTTCAACTTTGCAGCCAGAAAGCATACAAGATCCACATGCATACAGCCCTGGAAAATCAAACACTGCATTCTGACTCATACAATTAACAATATGTCCTACCTTTTAAGAGGAAAAGAAATCTCACACTGATGGAATCACCACTGATATGCTGTTATTTATACCTATACCAAAATAGCTGGAAACTCAAATGTCAAGATGTTATGCAATTAATGGCTCTGTGTTTTCACCTTTTCTACCAAAAGAGTACAGATTAGAAACTGCTTTGACAATCAGGGGTTTTTGTCTTATTTTCTTTTCTTTTGACTTGATTTTTATGTCAGCATATTTTAACACCAGTTGCTGGATAAAACCTCACCTCATATTTAAGAAAAAATTAAATTTGTAGTAAAATTTTTACATGGGACAAAAATGTCCTGAATAAAAAAAATAAATAAATCACAAAGTGCCTAAACTCAGCAAAGTAGAAACCAGAAAATAAACAAAAACAAGTCATCCTCAATTACTTAACATTTAACACATGCTACTTTGGGGTCTAGCATATTAATTTCTTTAATAATTGAGAAAATAAGGGCATTACTTGTTATCTAAATGAAGTCTTAAATTCTTTTTTTTAGCTCAAGAGAATTTTTGGGAAAAAATGGCAAATAATAATTCTGCTTGGATGACATTGTCTTTTCTCATAATAGAAATTATTAAGTTACAGGAGGGTCCAAGATCCACCCATGCTGAAGAGGAAGTCATGGCTCTCAGCTCTTCAGTCACTTCAGTTTATCTCCTCCCACTGAAAGTTAGCATCCCTTCAAACTTTCCATCTGAGCTTTCTAATATTTCATTTCCAAGTGAATATAACTGGCTCTTTTTATGCTACACTTTGCACTCTTTCAGCTGACTTGATGCATTTGAACTCAAGTAGCTTACAGAACTTTCACACAAACAGCTTTTCTAGCAATATGGGAGACAAGGAAACCCCGAGATGGAGGGGAAAGGAAGATGCCAGCCTGAGTACAGGCAAGGGAACAACTATGTTTTTTACTGGTAGAGCTGCTCATAGGACTCTCACATTTGTCTTCCTCCATATTTCACTCTTATCCCATTCTATGTACAATCTCTCAGAAAAGTAAAATTTTTTTTTTTTTTATTTCAAATAATCAACTCTATAGATAATAAAAATAGTAAAACACCAAAGTAAATGATAAACAAAAATAAATTGTAATTATTTTGTTTCAGGGTTCTGAAATAATATTTGAGGTGAAAATAACTTCCACTAGTATCTGTCAAGTTAGTTTCTAATCTGGAAAATATATAGAGAGATATGATCTTTTTGATAACTGAAAATGATCCATAAGTATAATAACCCTGGATTCATCTTCATGTCTGTGCGGTGTATACAACTCAAGCTTGTGCACTTGAGTACATGTTTTTATCTCCATGATCAGCCATTGTGATAAGGGGGAACTGCTGACTAGAGCAGGTGGGAATCAACCAGATGAAGAGAACTAGATAAGGGGCCTGAAATTTGCATATGCTACATTGCATAGAGGTTTGGAAACTTCACAAGATGCAAAATATAGTATATGTTTGAAGGAATTAAAATAAAAAGTTATTCTTTTAAAGATAAGAAAGGGAATGTGCAGTGTTAGCTGTAAGAAAGCCAAAAATTCTGAACAAGAATAAGCTACAAGCAAGATCCACTGACAAAAAAAAATCTAAACAAAACCAAAACCCAACAGCAAAGAGAGACATTGAGACAAGTGAGAAAGGTCTGATGCAGCTGCCTGATCTAAACTAAGAACTAAACTGAAAACGTGCAACAGCAATGCCTTGTCAACACTAAAACAGAATAGAGAGGAAAATGGAGAGACATTTACAAGTTTCAATGCCTGTTGCCTAAAGATGATTTTTAGTTGGCAATACCAAAAAGACTGTGGTGATAGCCAACCAGGCCTATGTATAGACCACCATCTGGAACAATAAGGCTGGTGGAAAAGTTGAGAGCAGATGACTAAACTCAGATCTTACATAGCAACTTTTATAGACAAAAAGCAAGAATGTTATGGACCTTGTCTATTTCAAGATCAAAACACAACAGCAATCTTCAAACCTATTGCTACCAAGAGTCTCAGGTGGGAAATGAGATAAAGGGTCTGGTTCAGGGTAGAGAGATTGAAAGAAAAAAGCCAAGACCAACATATCTATAGCTCACACCTTCTAGAAATCTATAATTGTTTTTCGTTTCCCATGTCAAAGGCTAATGTTACAAATAAGAATGCAAATGGAGATTCACATGAAGGGCAGGTCTTAAATCTGGGCATATCTATAGCAAGGACTGTTTGTAGTTTGAGGTCTCCTGCATGCTACATTCAGCTTCCCTGGCTTTTCAGAACATAATCATGCAACCTTATGGTGCTATTCAATATCTTTTCTGTGTGAATTACATTTCAAAAAAGGTAAAATAGAAATCTAGTAAGATTGAAAATGCAATATTACTGAGTTGGAAGATGGTTTGGCAGCTTCAGTGGTGAAAATAAAATTCTAGCATTCTGTGGTTTGTTTGGTTGTTTTTTTTTTATTATTGGCTGACAAATAACTTCATATTGGTTTTAAGAAGAAAATTACATGTATGCTTTTGAGCTACAAAATGTTCCAGCTAAGTGTCCAAAACCAGTCATTTAACTCTGCCAAAATCTTACATGTCCAAGTATAATGCATACTGTAAACAAACAAACAAAAAACTTCATCCAAATGTCAGGAAAAAATAAATGCAACAAACAAAACTAAGACTGGTTCACTCATCTAATGACAGACCAACCACTAGAAAAGAAAGCATGACAGACTTTCCTATAGCTGTACTATTTGCAGATTGCTTCACGAAAGCTGCACTGTATTTATCTTCCCTAGAAGAGAGCTCTGACCCCATAAAACACTATGGCTATGCCAATACTTCCAGCTTCACCGTACTACATGCTGCCAGATGACACTGCTGCTCCTGGATGACCAGCTCATATGAGCCTAAATAACCCAAATTAGCTGCAATAAATAGGTGCAGTAGTAGGTCTTTCTGTCATTTGTCTAAAACAGGTTAAAGTATACTCACCCAACAAGCTGTGCCAAGAAATTTCAGGGAAAATCATGACTGCTAGGAAGCTGGTCATGAGAGTGGGTAGCTTGAAGCAATTCACCTGGCAGAGATACATTACAAAGAACGTGTACTTCTACAGAAGGAAAATACTTGTCTTGGAAAGCTGACAATGCAAGTGTATGATGTAGAAAGAGGCTATCCAAAAGGGTTGGTATTTTTCCTTAGTTTTTTAGATGAGAAGTTAAGTAGCAGTGGAATTATTCTCTGTGTTCCATGAAATACCTGTCTTGCAATCACTGGGACATAAATCTGTGCTTAAACCTTTTGCCAAATCGTGACCTGGAAATTCTGGTTGAGGTCACTCCTGGCATCAGTAAGAGTAAATGCAGTGTCCTGAATCTCTGGCAAGTGTCTTGCTAGAAACACAGAATTCGTCTCCCCAAAGAAGTAGGTGAGCATCATGCAAAATGTCTGTTAGTTTGACTAGCCGTTCTCAAGCTCCTGTTACCTACTAAAAAGGGCAGTTTTGAATTTTATTGTTCTTTAGAAACGTTGACATGAAATAAACATACTTTAAACTGATGTGCACTTGGAAAAAGACTAAAGGCCTGTTTATTTTGGCAAAAGCATTGCAGTACTTATTGCAGAACACCTCCCTCCCTTCCTCAGCAATCATTTCTAGAATGGCAAGTTTATTGACGTTTATTCTGGAAATACTACCATTTTCACAAAGAAGGGTACACTGTCCACAAGAGGAGCTATTTTTCAAAAGCTACTCCATTAGTATTTTGAGGGTATTTAAGTGAAAAGGAATACACCTATCTGCATCTATATTAAGAATTACAAAGTTCATTTATTTATCTAAATATTTTAAAGTATTTTCTCAAGATCCAATTTACACACTTTTTGTTCAGAAATACTTCATTCTCTGTGGGAACTCAACAGAGGTATATAGCCAATTCTTGGTCTGGCAGGCAAAAGTAGCATCTGCTTCATGCCCATATTTTTTTTTTTTCTTTTTTTTAACAGTTATGAACACTTCCGAAACTGAAAAAGAACAGATAAATTAAGATTTTTGATCTCTGAAAACTGCACTCAGAATTATTCACCAAACCAGAAGCAAATTGATTTTATTCACAGAATGTCACATTCTATACAAGTACTAGACCAGGTTTTCAGCAGTTTTGCTCATCCATTTGCTTTTGAGTTTTGCAAACCCAATAACACCAGTAATGGCGAGCATTTGGAACCAGGAAGTTTAATCACCACAGACATCTATATCACACAAAAGCACTCTAAAAAACTGTTAAAAGCCAAGAATTCTTCATAGTAAGAAAGTTAGCAGTTGCTGATATCTTGAGAGTAGAGGACGACTGGGAAATTAATCAAATCCTGAATATATCTTCTCTTGATACTCATACTGTGGAATATCATAAATTATTTCCAAACGTATAGGAACAAAGTAAAATATCTCTTCAGTTTCAGGAGATTTCTTTATATCTCATTTTTTCCCACTCTGAGAAAGAAATTACATAAATATTTACATGGAGTACGTAAGTACTAAAATACACTAAAAAGGAACAAATATAATTGCCACGCAAATAAGAGTGTTATGTAAAAAGATGTGTTCTGTAGAGCATATAAATCCATCCTTCACATAAAAGTACACACTTTTCCCAGACAGAAGAAGACCAAAATACATACTTGCATGATTTCTTGAAGTTGAGCCTCAGGTGACTGTTATTTAAACAAAACAAAACAAAAACACCAAACAAACAAAAACCCCTCTTCTATTAAAACAGATAAAACACTAAAAATACTTTTTTTGCCCCAATGTAAAGACATTTCCTCTCTCCTTTATCCAAGGTAACATAAAAGTTCTGATACTTATAAATTCTCTTTAAAATCAGATTTTTGTTTTAAGAACTGTAATCACTTCAGGCTCACCTGAATTTCAAGTGCCACTGTATTTCAGGACTTAAGATATCTAAGAAAAAATTCTTCCTTGAAATGTTTCACTTGTGCTTTCATTTTGCAACAGATGGTGCAGAAAGAGTAAACCAGAGAACCAGGCAATAGTCCTAGGGAATCTAAAAATGTTCAAATGTTTGCTCAATTCAAACACACAAATACATGCATGTGCATGATGATGTGCATGCACACCCATACACTTTCAACGAAAAATACTGTAGTTAGATGGTCCCATACAAATCACAGCAGTGAGAACAATGGTGAAATAAAAAAGAAACACAATAATATTTGCTGAATAAAACAGATATAGATTAGATAATCAGCCGGTCTAAATACATTCAGCAATGGACCATAAGCCACTGAAGAGTTCAGGATGTACTTAAATTGGCAACCCCAGTCTGAACAAGAGGGACAAACAGAAACTCCCCCCAGATCTACCTCCTTCTTCACAGGGCTCCATCCAACTTCACCTTGAGCATCTGCAGGGATGGGGCATCCACAACTTCTCTGGGCAACTTGTGCCAGTGTCACACCACCCTCACAGTAAAGACTTTTTCCTATTATCTAATCTAAACCTACTCTCAGTTTGAAGCCATTCTATCTGGTCCTGTCACTACCTGCTCTAGTAAGTAGTCCCTCTACATCTTTCTTGTAGACTGTCTTCAGATACTAGAAGGCCACAATTAGGTCTCCCTGAAGCCTTCTCTTCTCTAGGCTGAACTAACCCAATTCTCTTAGCCTTTCCTCATAAGAGAGGTGCTCCATCTATCTAATCATCTTGGTGACCCGTCTCTGGACTCACTGCAACAGGTCAATGTCCTTTCTGTGCTGGCTACCCTAGAGCTGGATATAGCACACCAGGAAGAGTCTTACCAGTTTAGAGGGGCAGAATCAATTCCTTGACAATACTGGCCACACTGGTTTTGATCCAGCGTTCCTTACCTGATTTCTTACTCCTGTGGATTGCTAGCTCTTGTGCTCTATGGAAGAATTCTCTAAAGGTGTGTCAATGTTGTTCCACTCCCTTGCCCCTGAGGACAGCCTCCCAGGAGATCCCATTGTTGCCCTGAAAAGCTGGAATTTTGCTTTCCTAAAGTTCAGTGGTCTAACTTTACCTGACCCATATTCCTGAGGACTGCAAACTTCACCAATGCATGATCACTGCAGCCCAGGCTGTCTCCAGTCTCAATGTCCCCAGTTAGCTCACTTGTGTTGGTGACCAACAGATCCAGTAACACATCCCCTCTGATAGGGCTCTCTATTACCTGGGTCATGAATCATAGAATCGTCAGGGTTGGAAGAGACCTTTAAGATCATTGAGTCCAATTGCCCCCTGAGCACTGTGACTGTAACCCCTAAACCAGTAAACCATATAACCTAGCTGATCCAGATCCAGACACCTCTTGAACACCTCCAGGGATGGTAACCCCACCACCTCTCTGGACAACCTACTCCAATGCCTGACCACCCTAACAGTGAGAAAATTTTTTGCAAATATCTAATCTGAATCTCCCCTGTCTCAGGTTAAGACCATTGTGTCTTGTTCTCTCACTGCAAACACAGTAACAGTGACCAGCCCCCACCTCACTGCAACCTCCTTTCTCAAGACTAAATAAAGCCAGCTCACTCAGCCATTCCTCACAAGACATGTTCTCTAGTCCTTTCATGAGCCTTGTTGCCCTTCTCTGGGTATGCTCCAGAACTTCAGTGTCCTTCTTTTGAAATGAGGGACCTGGAATTGCACACAGTACTCAAGGTGTGACCTAACTATTGCTGAGTAGAGGGGTATGACCACTTTCTTAGTCCTGCTGGTCACACTGTTCTTGATATAAGATGCCACTGGCCTTCTTGGCCACCTGGGCACACTGCTGGCTCATATGGAGCCAGCTGGCAACCAGCACCCGCAAGTCCTTACTGCTCAACATCTCTCAAGCCACTTCTTCTCCAACCTGCAGAGCTGCATGGAGTTGTTGTAATCCAGGTGCAGGACCCAGCACTTCACCTTATTGAATCTCATACAGTTGTCCATAGGCCATTGATGAAGTCTGTCGAGGTCTCCCTATAGAGCCTTCCTACCCTCAAGCAGATCAACACTCCTACCCAGCTAAGTGTTGTCTGCAATTCTCCATGCACTCTCCTGGATTGCCCACAGTTTGCAGTGCTACTTTCCCAGGAGATGCTGGGGTTGTTGAAGTCCCCCAGCAGCAGAGCAAGAGCCTGTGAATGTGATGTCTCCTGTAGGTGGACCAAGAAGGCTCCGTCAATAGGCTCACCTTGATCAGGTGCCTGTAAGTAGACACCAACCACAAGATTCTCTTTGTTGCCTCACTCTCTGATTCTTACTCACCTGCTTCCAGTCTGCTCATGTCTGTTCTTCATAGACAACACTTCACAATCAATTCAACTCCTGATGTAGAGGGCAACCCTTTCACCTCTCCTTCCTCCACTGTCTCTCCTGAACAGTCTGTAGTCATAGATAGTTGCACTTCAGTCAGAGGATTTATCCCACTAAGTTTCAGTAACAGTAGCAAGGTCATACATGACTTACTAGCAGCATGGTAGCTTCCAATTCCTCTTGTATGTTGCCAGTGTTGTGTGCACTAGTGTAAAGACATTTCAGCTGGTCTGTCAGCCATGTCATGGTTTCAACCCAGTTGGAAATCAAGCACCACACAGCAGCTCACTCACCTCCCTCCTCTCTCCCCCACTACCCCAGTGGAATGGAGAGGATAATCAAAGTAAAACTTGTAGGTTGCGACAAGAACAGTTTAATAATTGAAAATAAAGTAAAATACAGTAGAAATGGTAAATTATAATAATAATGATAATAAAAAGGGAAAAATAGTGATGCACAATACAATTGTTCATCAGCCGCAGGCACTCTTTCCAAGAAACTCCCCTCAGTTTATTACTTGGCATGATGGAATATCCTTTTGGTCAGTTCAGGTCACCTATTTCAGTTGTGCTCCCTCCCAGTTTCTTTTGTGTACTTCCTCCCTGGCAGAGTATGAGATAAAAGCCCTTCACCTTGGATAAACACGACTTAGCAAAAAAACAAAATATCATTGTGTTATCAACATCATTTTTATTCTGAATCCAAAACACAGCAATGTAACAGCTACTGAGACTAAATTAACTCCACCTTAGCTGAAATGAGGACATCTTTCTAGGGTGACAGTCTTTAATTCCTTTGATATATTTTGCTGGTGTTTCCCTCTTGGGCTTCTCTTACCTCAGGAGACCCTGGCTCACCTCCATAAGACTGCAAGTGTGCTCCAGTTCAGTGTCACTGGCAGGCCCTCCCCAGCACCCTGTCCCTCTAACTTTTGCTTCTCATCCCACAGCTTGCCAGGGACAAGCCTGATGTTGTCCCCCTTCCAATCACATCTAGTTTAGAGCTGTGCCAATGAGTCCCAATAGTTCCTGAGCCAAGACTACACCCTCACTGAGAAAGGTGAGCCCCATTTGATGCCAGCATATCCAGTGCTGTGTAGGCCATTCCACTGTCAAAAACCCCAAAACTCTGGCAGTGACACCAGCTGCGGAGGGTGGAAGTTTCCAAAGATTCAAAGGGAGAAATGGGGTGAAGCGAAAAAAAAAAGACAGTAATTTCACAATCATAGTATGTGATTTGCATGGTATCACACAAGGTCTCACAAGATAACAAAACTACACATTTGCATACATGAACCGGATGAACTAGAACTAGGTGATAGAGTTGACATGTATCAACAAGCTCTTATCTTAAAAAGCCTTTGGTGACTTGTACAATAGCTAAAAGCCAAAAATGCAGCTATTAGAAAGACTGAAAAATCTGTAATATCCTGATCAGTTAAAACTGATATCTGAAAAAAAATATATGTATCTTTTAGGCAATCACAGCAGACTGGGATAAGATGCCTGGCACAACATGCCTTCAAAGCACACTTCTCCTTCTATGATGTAAGAAGTCCATCCTGTCTAAATGATTCCACTGAGACAGCAGTCAGAAGGAATATCACTGTCATCAAGAATAGCACACAGCTGTATTTATCTACATACAGCTTACATCTGCAATGAATCCTGCTTGACAGCCCCATGAAACATTTTTAAACACTTGTTAACTCCTAATGAAAACATGGCTTCTGATTACACAACGGGCCAGGTGTAGTTTAGCCTTTCAAAGAAAGAAAAGTCAACGTCTCTCAATTTTATGCAAACGTCGAATAATCTTCTTCTAGACTGCAAGAAACATCCAACAGTGTAAAACAGCAATACAGCATACAACTCTGAGAATAATAAACAAAAACCTCCAATGAACCACCAAAACAAATCCCAACCATAATAAATAAAGAAATTTATTACTCTGAGTAAAGTTAACAACTAAGGCATACTGGAAGTCTGTCCAGCCTAGGTTGTTTCAGATCTTTAAAGCCCAAAAAGTTTGAAATGCTCAAAAGAAGCCATCCACTCTTCCGCTTTTAGTCTGGTATGGAAAAGGAGTAAGGAAGAGAATCTCACAGCGTAATTTAGTACAGCACTCTAGTTGCCAAATTTTCCATTGTAAGCCAGTATGAAACTGAAGTGGCCACATGCCTTTGAAAGTGTCCCCTATAATTTCTTTCTTTTAAATAAATCTTATAGTGAGTAATCATTTTTGTATCTTATAAATGATTACAACTTATTATAAAAGTCCTAAATATCTAAGCTCAGGTAAAGGATTGTTTTCTTTATTTCACTTCCTGAGCATATTGCAAATATTTTGACACAATGAGAAGTGCACAAAATAGTGTCTGACATACACAAAGTCTGAAGAATCCCATCATTTCATACTAGCAAAAATAAAGTTTTTACACTTTGAAATACAGTCATTGCAATCTATGCAATAAAATAAAATGTAAAATAAAACAAACCAAAGCACTAAAAGGATTCATTGACTGTATTTAATTGCTTTTTCACAAACCAGGATATATTACCAGAGGCAATTTAGCCTTTCTTGTAGTAACAGACTTTCTTTCATGGATCCTTTTCCTGAGCTGCCAAAAATTTTGCCCCTTGGCAGGCAGCCAGCACTGATTTTAAGCATATAGCAGGAGCTATTCTCTAACATGGTTGCTTTCACTGAGAGAAGCTTTCTCAGCATTGTACTGGTGGTTTCTGCAACAGTCAGCGCATTCTTGGAAACATGCTGTAGCTCTAAATTAGGGATGAAATGCAGTAATACATTGCTCTAAATTTTGCACACCTGACAGCAGCAGCATTTGAAGCTTGAAAGTGCTGCAAGATGATCCTCCTTCTCCAATGACTTCCTGCAATTCAAGGTCTCCTTGAAATTAGTAGCAAATGGTATGAGAGTCAGGTACTTCCTCACCCAGTTCATCTTCTTGGTGGAATGCCTGTTTCTGCTCCCACATTACATTTTCCCTAACGGTCTCTCCTAGGGAGAAATACTGTGATTTTCACACCCACATTAACAAACAGACTGTGGACTTTATTTTTAATTTTTCTTCTTTCTCTCTTTTTTTTTTTTTTTTTTTTTTAATGCAAGAAAAAGTGTGAGGCAGTAGTATTTGAACTGGGGAAAAGAGATTCTTTTGCTGGTGGTTAAGAGTAATTTGAGATAGAAAACACATTTTTCACCTTTTCATTACTCCCCCAATGGGTAGATTACTTCTGCAACACATGACCCAGTGCTCGGTAGCACCCGGTCTTATAACTCTTGAGGTTTTGAGAAGATAGGTTACCAGGATTTTAGTATGATTTCTAAAGCACATTTCCATATTTTGGAAAGATTGCCCAGTATTTTATTATGGCCACTCAAGGGCACCTAATCACACATCACTAGCAATCACCAGGTCTTTGTTCTGGCAATACAAGGAAAGGACAAGAAATTGCATAAAATACCCTTTTGTTAATAAATGTAGTTGCAGACAAATGCAATTCTCTTAAGCTCTAGCCACTTGTGCCACAAGTGTGGTTTTGCATGGCTTAGGTCTTATCATCTCCTGTTTCTGTGAGGTACTTGATTTGACCTAAAATCATTTCAGGTTAAGTTTCCTGGTGGCTGCAAGCAACAAAACACCATATCATAATCAATAAGTAAATGTTGGAATTATGAGAAAAACATTAAACTACTCTCTTTAAGACCTTTGACAAGAATTTTCAGGGAGCAATGCAAGATAAGTGGCATTTATCAATCCTCCTTCTGTTGAAGAAAAAAAATCTGCGAAATCTGTTAGAGAAGAGCTATTCATGTTTCCCTTTTTCTTCGTCTGCTTCTATGACCACAAAAACCCCAAAACACTAAAATGGTGTAATAAAAATTACTTTTTACAATACTGCAGGAGGAACAAACCAAGTGAGACTTCCATTGACTTATGTTTGTCTGCAATATTTCTTTTAAAAAACGAATGTTCAACAAAGAAAGGCAGTTTTGAAATCATATTCACCTAACAGTTTTGTTTAGACATTTTAGAAAGAGAAGAGCAGATAAACAGAATATTCCTATTCCAGTTGTGTTTGGCTTAAATGAAGAGCTCTTCTATAACTGTGAGTGTCCTTTTGTAGTCTGCATTTCAGCAATTTCATGTCAAGTAATTATACAGACTAAACTATCTTGGAGATTGTTGGTTGTCTTCCTACTTGTACAATTATAATAACAATTATTTTAAAAATCATGAATTTATCCTTGCTGTTGATTGCAATTAAATATTCACCTATTTCTGGAGAGTGAAGGCCTAAATTTTTGCACAAAGGTATTATCTCCCAATGTGTACATTTGGATATCGAGATACATATTTGCATAACATATGGATTATATTTTTAAGCACTCCTTTCAGCAACATACTTACAAGAGAAAAAGCATTTTTCATCATCATGTTTCCTACCTCTGTTGTACTTCACATTTCCCTTGTTTCTAAAGAAACCAAGGATCATAGTCAGTTTTCTATGAATTTTTGTTCTATGAAGATGAAAACTTGTTGGGCTGTGTGTTTGTTTGGTTTGGGTTTTTTTTGACAGTTCACATTAGACTTTAAAGAAGGCACTTTTCAAAAGCCTTTTCATACCCCAGGTATTAGTTTCAAAGCCATATAAGCAAAGTTGTTAAAAAGTGCAATAACAAAGCCTAACTGTATACCATAATCTTAGTTCTGTACATGAGACTTTCTCTAAACAAATATATACAGAAATGAGGGGTAATTTACCCCAGGGAGACTAGATGAAAATCAAAGGACTGTCTCTTTTAGAAAAATATGTCTTCTTTTATCACTCTGCATGGTTGCATTACAGCTTTGCTGCTAGTGTGCCTCCGTTGAACAAGTTACAGATATTAAACAGAATGGCACATCACAATAGGACATGAGATGAATTATACTATAATGAGTGAACACATCTACTGTATTATTATACAGTCACTTTTTATATATTATGTAAAAAAAAGAACCCAACTTGAGAGATCCAACTCATTTTTCATTTCAAAAGGGTTTTTGTAGAGAACAGTTATAGCGTCAATTACTGCAGTATCAAATAGCAGATTTTTTGAAAGCTGTAAGGTTTCAAGCAGAAGGCCAAGCAGATGTAAGTACATCACCAGTCACTTGGGCAGCATTGATCTTTACACGTAACAATGAAAAGCAGCAACAACAAATTTCAACCCTGTTTTGTTATCCAGCAGCGTAACTGCTCTGCTTGGGATAAATAACAATGCAGTGTCAGGACTCTGACAGGCTACACAGAGGTCTTACCAGTGTCTCGGGCAGACCTTCACAGTTATACCCACCATTCTATTTTACAGATAGCTGCCAGCACTGTTGAGGGGTTTTATTCAGTAAAAATGACATACTGTGAAAAATTAAGCAAAGCAAAGTGAAACAAAACATTCCTTTCAAGGAGGAAGTACCTTTCCCAACATTAGCTTGCAGAAATAAGTTTCCATGCAGCAAAAAGGGAAGTAGGTTAAAATTGATTGCATATTTTAAAAGATATGAAGTTTTCCAGATTTTGTTATTTCTTCTTGGAACAAAAAAGCATCAGGTCTTCCACTTTTGGACATATATTCAAGCCAATGCCTAAGCCTCTCCAAAACAATCCTGTGCTAGCTCAGACCTAATATGTTCATCAAAATTTACAGACGCTTATACAGAAAGTGTTTTACCTTAACTTCTTGAATCATAATGTCTTACGACCTAGTGGTGTTTCAGTCATTAAAAAAAAATAAAAATTCAGAGATAAATAAGCCATAAAACAAAGAAAGAAACAATGGAAACTGTACTCCAAATTGAAATTATAGCTTTCTTCTTGTTTAAGATAAATTACTTGGCTTGTTCATGTAATTCACTTGTAGCTTATCTGCATGCAACCAAAAGTACCACTGGACAGGTCAATCACTTAAATAGGCTAACCACTTTTACACAGCTGATTGTGGTTTAACAACTACAAGAAACATAGTTCTCTTTAGAGGAATAACTTCATAATGTTTTATCTTCGGAAAATCAAATATATTTTAAAGAAATTATAAATATTTCTTTTATCTTACCAAGATAAAGAGGTTTACTGCAAACATTAACATACCTACTCACCACACATAATTTATAATAGAGGAATAGTTTGAAATGTTTTTTATGTAAACAGTCATAGAATTTCCTATGATTACTAAAAGACTGTTTAAAAGTATTTATTAGCAGGGGTTCTTGAAAAAACATTGTTTCTAGCAAATCTCTCTGTTTTCTTTCAGTTCTTGCACAATATTTACCCTGATGACACCATTTTTTGTCTCGAATCATTACATAAACAATGTCTGTAATAAAAGTAAATAAATATTTCCAGTTTGATATAAAGGAGGCCTTGAAATAAAACCACAAAGGTACTGGTGTAAAGTAATGGAAGCATCTTGTACTAGAGCTTATGAAGTACCTTCAGCCACCTCCATTCACAGAAAATGTCACATTTATCATAAGTGACAAAACAGAAAATATATGGGATTCAAAATACCATACAACTACCAGACTTCCACAACTACCACCACCTCTTACTATTACTCCTGAGGAAGCATGCACTCAAAAGAGACTCCCAGTTAAACACTTGCTCTATGCCTCCTACTTACATAACAATGTCTGGAGAAAGCTTTCAACTGCAATGCAGTCTTTTGTCAAAGTCCACCCATCCAAAATCTGGGATCAGAAAAGGAGAAATGAGACTCCAGATGTCGTAATCTATTCATCAGGAAGATGTGTAGAATGTCGGAGTAAGCTTAGTATTTTAAACTTCTGCCTGGAAATTAGTACAAGGCCTCCTGTTACATAAATCCTCCAAAGAGAGTCATACCTCCAAGAGTAACATCACAGTGTGCCATAAACTCCAATAGGACACAATTATGATATCCCTCAGGGAGGTATCTCATTTTATACATGATTCTGCATAATGAGATACAACGTGCAAGCATTTTGGGTTCTGAAATACCTATAGATGTGTGAGGTGTTTTCACAGTAGCCTGTCTTTTGATGTCAAATTTCCTGGAGTAGATATATTTCTGTCCCCTACGTACCCTCTCACAGAATGTTACATAGTTTATAAATTAATCCCTAAGTAAACCATAATAGTTACACTCCCACTTCTAATCCACAGATAACAAAATGTCTCACAGAGAAGCATATTTATCAACTATATTTTAATAAGGGATAAAAGCTAAGTTAGAGCACTTCACACTATAATTTCTGTAGATTTCAATGGAGTACACTATCACAATATTTGATTAGGAGCCACTGTGGAATAACAGATCTGCTACTCATTAGGAAAAAAAAAAAAAAAGAGACTTCCTTTACACCAGCGTCTAATATCCCATAAACCAAATGAAGTCACAGTTGTAGGCATGTGTAATGTAATAGAAAGCAACATCAAACAGGCTTTTAGAATCTTTCAGTTTGGACAGAATAGGATTGTAGGAGTTGATACTACACCTCCTAACTGCCAATGATTATGGTGAGTTCCAGACTCACCATAACCAATTGTTGTAAAAGTTTATTAAAACAATTAACTGTAAAACAGACTAAAAAATAGCAATTTGTCCAGAGGGACGTTCAGGCCCACAGTTCAATCGAGATCTCTAGAATCAGGAACATGGACAAAATTTTATTTATGTTTCGGTTTAGCACAAAGATCTCAGACAGGCTCAGGCACTGTACACAAAGAAGAGAAGGCAGTCCTGTATTCACAGAGGCTGTAACCAAGGAAATGAGACAGGAAACAGACACAGACATATGTATCAGGTGGGTAGGGTCAGTAGCCTCCAATGCTGGCAATATCCAGTGCACAAGCACAGTAAAGCAGGGGAGTGATCATGAGCCACCCACCTCAACTGTGGTCATGCCCAGGGTGTTCTCATGCAGGAAAAGAGCTCATAATTTCAGCAGAAATGGAGTTCTGAGTCATGAGGAAGGTTCCAGATAAAAAATTTTCTCAAATATAAATTTTGATTTTAAAAGTTATTTAGTATCAATTATCTTAGGTTTTCCATGAACGAAAAACATTTTTGATGAACCTTTGGGTTGTCCAGGGGTTTATTGTTGATTTTTTTGGGAGGGGTTTTAGTTTAGTTTCTTTTTTCTTTCAAAGATTTTAACTGTAGTTTAGAATCAGAGAATCTCATGGGTCAGAAGGGACCCATGAAATTCTTCAAGTTCAACTCCTGACACCTCACAGAGCAATCTAAGAGTTAAACCTTGTATCTAAGTGTTGTCCAAAGACTTCTTTAACACCAATGGACTTGGGGCCATGACCACTTCCCTAGGGATTTGCTCCAGTGCATGGCCACCCTCTCAGTGAAAAACCTTTTCTTAATACCCAGTAGGAATTTCCCTTGATGAGCTTCAAGCCATTCCCTTGCATCTTATCCTCAAAGAACAGGTAGGAGATTAGCCCCTGCCGCTGTGCTCCCTGTCATAAGGAAGTTGTAGACAGCATTGAGGTCACCCCTCCGTATGGCCTTCTAGTATACCCAGCCACTCCTCCTAAGTCATGCCCTCTAGTCCTTTCTCCCTCTTTGGTGCACTCCTTTGGACACAAACCCTCTTATTTATTATGGAAAGGTTGCAAAACAAAGCAAAATACCAATAACAGAAGGACAAAAATTCATCCAGTTAGGCCAGTAAATAGGAGTATGCAGCACACACACTGTGACTGAAGAGGTCATACAGTTAATCAGGAACACTAACTTTTCTTCTTTCTAAGGAATATCTTGCCACTAACTAACACTGGGCTTGGTCCCACAAAGAGATATGGGGTAAGAGGCAGAAAATGAAATATTTTCTTTTACCTTCAACCTCATATCTTTTGAACAAATTCAGTAACAGTCTTAATGAAATTAACTGTTCTACACTCCTGTTGTTCAATTATGTTACAAAAAGAAAAAGCAATAATGAAAAATTTCTACTTTTTGTTGAGCTGCAAGTACAGGAAACCCAGAAATTGCCAATCTACTGAGAGACTTCATTTGGACAAAACAGAGAGATGTCCCAGGAGCGACATCTGAAGGACCAGCAGGTGCTTTGCTGAGGTCAGGTTTGCAGCCAGCTGAAGGGAAGGAGGAGTGGTTCTGGGTGTATGGTGACAAAACCTCTGATCTGCATAAGAACAGCCCTGATGCAGAGGGGATGGACATCCACTACCGGAGGATGACCAGGACAAACCTTTGTTTAACAAGCTGGGTGACAAACTGGGTTTTGAGCCAGATAGAGCAGAAGGCCAATAAGAAGCAGACCCTGCAGAAGTGGGATAATGCTTTTGATCATGTCCATTTCCTTCCTTACACAACTGATGCAGGTGTAAAAATTTCCCCCACCCCAGGACATTCACACGTAGGCTTCATATCCTCTGATGGGGCATTATTGGCTCAACTCCAGCTGCCTTGTGAGCCAGCTGTTATGTCTTAGAGGGGGTCATAAAGCATCAAAGACCTTTCAAGCACCCCCAGACTCATTTCTGGGGCCTTCCACCAGAGGACAGCACATGACCTACAATGTTACATTAGACAGTGTAAAACTCTCCCTGCCAAAAGAGGTACCTGGGCGTTCCCACCTGAACTTGAACATATGTTAACCCATTGAACTTCTTGTTTCTGTGGCAGTGGCAGGATAGGGCCACCCTGATAAGATCTAAAATCCAATCAGAGAATGCATACTATGCAAGCCATCGTGCAGGCTATTGTGCAAATTCAATTGCTGGTGCCAGGATGCTGTCTTGGTGTTAAATTGTGCTAAAACCATCTTGGTTCACTGGGACTTCGAATACACATCCTGCTTTTAAAATAAGATTTGACAGATAAGCTAGTCTGCCAGCCTATAGATCTGTGACTACCAGTCAATCACTTTATACTATAGAAGTCCAATCCCCTTCCATACAGTCAGGTTCTTCTGACATAACCTCTCTTCGGTGTATATGTGGAGATTCCTCCCTTGGCTGGGGACACCCTCCAAGGATACTCCTCAAGACTGACAGAAAGAGATCTTTCAATGAGCATTGGTATGGGTGAGTTGCAACAAATTTCTACTTAATAATTATTTTGTTGTTGCTAGCTTTAATATAATTGCTTCAATATAGTGCACTATCCTTTCTTATACTATGCTATACTATTCTCTACTAGTATATTTTTATCTTTTCTATATTGTGTAGTAAATAATGAAGATATTTGTCTGATCATTTGTAATAATAAATGACTCATTTTATAGAAATATTCTCATGTTGCCAAACATTACAACCTGCAGGACAAAAGTGGTTCAATCACACCTCTGTAATGCCTTAGATTCAAACCATTGACATAATCTGAGGCTAAGACTGGATTCAGCTGCACCTAGACTCCTCTCTGAGAAGGGTTTTAGAAAGCAAGGCAGTCCTTTCTGCACCTTGTGACTCAACAGCAGCATTTAAATAAATTTTGTCTGAACCTTCTACTCCAACCCACAACAGCTTCATGCACTTTCCCCACCCGACAGATCAAGAAGGCAACCATCACTTTGACCAACAGACACTGATATTGCAGGAATCAAGATTCATTCATTTTTCTACTCTTATTCTTTCTTATTATTTCTTTCTTTTCATCATACATTTTCTTAAGTGACATATTTATACCATTTATTGTTGTATTCCTATAGAAAGTAACCCAAATGTTTACATACCTCCTTTCCTTTGCAACTAAATTGTTCCAAAAGAAATCTGCCATAAAGATATATATATATTTATATATATATGTACCTATATATATATAAATGCCAATCATTCAGTGTTATTTCACTCTAATCCACCTCAGGGGATCTATTAACAAGAACCTCAGTTATCCTCGCACTGAAGGGCAGATCATAACATGGCCTTAAACACTTCCATGATATCCACAACTTCTCTGGGCAACGAGTTCCAGTGCCTCACCACTCTCACAGTAAAGAATTTTTTCCTAATATCCAATCTAAACCTATTCTTTTTCAGTTTGAAGCCATTTCCCCTTGTTCTGTCACTACATGGCCTTGTAAAAAGTCTCTCTCCATCTTTCGTGTAGGCCCCCTTCAGGTACTGGAAGGCTGCTATATGATCTCCCAAAAGCCTTCCCTTTTCAAGGTTGAACAAATCTGATTCTCTTGGTCTTTCCTCTTAGGAATGTTGCTCCATCCCTCTAATCAACTTGGTGGCCCTCTCCCAGACTTGCTCCGACATATCAATGTCCTTCCTGTCCTGGGGACCCCAGAGCTGGAGGAAGTACTGTAACTCAGAGAAAGAGCACATACCAAATGAGGTGTCAGTGTCTGAGAGAAAAGCCCTTGTAAGGACTCAAAGTTGCTCCTATTTCACATCCAAACGAGGGCAGGACCCTTGATGCCTTAGGGTGAAGGTAGACTTCCTTGCCTCTCATGCCATTACCACAGGCACGGGAATGTCCCTGAAAGTCACAGAACTGCCTGAGAGATGCAGTGGGAGAAGATGACCCTCTCATGTGAAAATCATAGAGTATGTCCCTGAAGTCAGAATCCCTCTGCACCCAGGCAGTTAGAACGGTCAGGCAGAAAATCATGACGGTATGCTCCATAAGTCTCAAACATTTCCATGCCATAAAGGTGGGTCAATATTTCAGTAAGGGATAACAAGAGAAACCTAAATGGTCCATGATAACTTCATGCCCTTTCTTCTCAAGAAAGGACTTTTTCTGTAGTGTGCGAGAGTGGGTTGGGAAACAGACAACAACTGTGATGAATTCAAAGTGCAGAAAATAAGAAGATTGTTGTTGTCTTTTGAATTGCTGAAGGGTTTATCGTGTTGTTGGGGGTTTTTGTGTTTTTTGGGGGGTTGGTTTGTTTTGGGTTTGTTTTTTTTTTTTTTTTCAAATATGACAGGTACAGTTGGCCCAACAAAAATTTTCTGCAGCTATTTTTCAGCCAAAATTCAGCCAGCCATTTGTCACCTTTCTTCTGGGTGCTCCCCTGCCAACCTGATACATTGCAGTTGGGTACCATTCTACCATGTGCCTGACTTCAACTGCATCAGACTTTTTTCCTTCATGCTTAAAATTGATGAGAGGCCACACAAAACTCAGTTCACAATTTCCTCACCTTCCTAACACTGCTCATTGATGCATTATGTAAGCATTTTGGAAAGCCATGTAGGATAGTTAACAATGATTTCTCTGGTGGACTGAAATTCAGTTTCAGAAAATATTAGGTTAGAATAGGGGCAAAAAAAAATGGGGAAGAAAAAACCCAAGAATATAAGTTAGTTGATATGAAACAACTTCCATGGTGATCCATCAAGCCTGTACATGCATGTTCACATTCTTCCAGCTGCAGACATGCCCAAACTGAAGTATACAAATGCTTGTCTCAGGATCAGAATTTTTCTTTTGTATTAAAAAAAGAAATGCCTGATATAGAACAGGGGCTAGGAAAACTTACTCTGGTGGGAGAATGCTGCCTGTGTTTCACATGGAACAATTTGGCTTTTAATACCTTTTTCCCCTACTCTTTCTGACATGGTTAAGTGAAGGGATCCTTGGCAATCTTTGTCCTCAAGCCACATCTCTCCCAGCAGTGCACAGTAGCAGTTAGTATGACTGACTACGCCAAGCTGTAATCATCTTGCCTCCCTCCTGTGCAGCCAAGATCATCTTCCCTCTCTTCCCTTGAGGTTATTCTGAGCAGCTTACAGCTATCAGTCTGCACAGCTGCAGTCTGGGACACTCCACTGAACCCAAGTGCTATGGACATGACCAGCAACAGACGTGGAGGAAAAGCATCTGTCATTTCTCCAAGCTCAAAACCCAAACACTTTGACTTATAAATGAAACCAGATCATCTATCTGGGCTGATGTAGTACAAACCAGTGAGCCTAAGTAGGCCAGAGCACACTGCATGAGACCCTGAATAATGTGCAGTTTTCTTTTGAACTATTGTTTTTAGAAAAGCAGTGTCATAATAAATAGACCTAGGGAGAAGTGCTCATTTTTCAGCTGCAAAGAAACACTCCAAATTGAGTGTTTTCTGTTCAACAGCCTTTTTCTCCCACCCTCTTTCCCCACCAATTCTTTCCAAAGTAAACCTCCCTTCATTCCATTACCATTATACATTATGTATGTAGGTCAAGCACATAGGAAGCACTGGAAGAGACCTACGGGCTATGATGCCAGTGCCCTGCAATCACACACACATTTTCATATGCCTTAAAAAAACTGCCTTAAAAGTAGTTTGCTTTTTCTTTGCAGTCCCTGTATTGGAAACCCTTTGTAGGATTTCTCTGCTCTTAAGAGGAGCCTCTTTAATTCCAGGTTACCCTGTTTTTCTCACTTGTTTTTCTTTTGTTCTAGCTTTGTCTTTCATTAGTAATGCCATTTCACCCTTGATGAACAGACATTTGAAGTATTTTTTGGTGACATTTGTATCTGCTCTCATTCTGCCACCTTGTAAGACTAAAAGAGCATAGGCTTTTCTTACATGACATGTTCTCAATTTCCGTGTTTTTCCAGTCTGCCCAGTAGGCCCTTCTCCCTGTCAGCCTCGTTTTCAATTAAGATTTTTGAACACGGTTGACCAGGTTTGTACTCACAATTCCAAGTGAGGTCTCGCCAGTGCCTTGTATAATGGCTGCAGTACTTCCCTATCTCTGTAGTAAATGCCTCTCCTGACACATCCTGTATCACATTTGTCTTTTTCATGGCTGTCTCCCACTGGCACACTGAGCCTTGCTAGGACTCCCAGCTCTTTTTCCTCCTCTGTTGTTTCCAGATGATGAGCACCTGTGAAACTTGGTAAAGCAAAAGGGTCAGCTACACAGAGGACTGCTCCTACTGCATCTCTCTATTTAAGACTGCTCAGAGGAAGGAGGAGGCATAAGTGAGTCTGTAACAGCTGTCACAGCAGTTGTTACAGCCAGCCAAATCCTGTGAACGCTTTCCATTCCCATTCACTGAGCAACCCCCGAGATCAAGACCAAGCCATAAGCAAGAGCATCTCTTGAGTACTGAACACCTGCTTCAGTAAGGTTCTCAGTGGTGAAGGAGTGAGAAAATAGCAGCAGAGTCACACACAACCCGCAAAAACCCTAAAACTGATATGATGTAGAGAAGCTCTTCTGATGAATAAGTGGATGAAATAAGCTAATTTGCAATGGAGGTGGGAATTTTTTTAATCAGGCAAAGACGTTCATAGGGAAATGGGAGGATGACATTGACATACTTTGGAAAAAAATATTTTCATCGAAGTATTAACATCACTGTTCACACTTAGGAGATTATACTGTAAAATGAGCAGGTCTTTTTGGATAATACTGCTTCATGTGTTGGAGAGGAGAAAGCCTGGCAACTATCCTCACTATTTCAACTGCTATTTTTTTGTAAGGTGGTCAGCTACGTAATCATTAATATCACAAGAGGATTCGTGCTTATTTATCCTAAAATGAATGTAAATTAGACTTCATACCTAATACCTTAAAGCCATGCTGAAACACAAAGAACTCTGCTATCTTTATACTATGTATTTTAGGTTTTTTTCTCTTCCCACTCCAGCAGAAGACTGGCAGTTTGTAACACAGCAGTGCAACTGCCTCATTTGCACATTTAAAGTACTTGATAAGGGGTTGAAATGCTTGATTCCCCAGAGGACCTGCTTGTTCTTTTCCCGACATAAATGCCTCCCTGTATTTCAATAAAGCTGTGACAAACTTTTCTAAATAACGGATAGCTAGTCTTTAGATAACGCCTTTCATGCAGAAGAACATAAAAACACTTTACACAGGAATCATGCAAATCATTTCACTGGATGCCAGTCAGCATTGAGTGCAGGCTGGAATCAGAAGCAGAACAACCCATTCCATATGCCACCTCTTGCCCGTGGTCCTGGGACCAGAGCTGTCCCTAAGTCCCATTTTTTGCCTCAAACACATTCTAATTACAGTAGAAGTGAAATCAAGACAGAATTGTCGAAACCCTTTGAAGTTTCCCTAAGCCACACTGGACAGACATCCAAACACATTCAAATACACAGCCAAAATTCCACGTTCCTTTTGACCAGGAAATGAGGCAAGCAACACCTTTGACTTCCAATTCATGCTGACTTTTTATTCAATGTCAGTAGTATTGTCTAAATCTGACTTCTATAGCAGCCATATCACCTATTCCCATTTATGGCATTATTGTTGATTGTGTTACAGCAGATTCGTTATAAAATTATTCAAGAATAATGAAAATAAACCCAAGAAAATTACTCCATCAAGCACTAGCATTGGGGTATTTTTTAAAGAACAGATTTGATTGAAAGGTAAAGATTAGCTTTAATTTTCTCCACCCCTTCTTTTATTTGAAAAGAAGGTGTAATAGAGATGCTTACCTTGATACGACATTAAAAGACAGTTTGGGTCAATATAATTACTGTAGAACAGCACAGTTTTTTAGAAAATCCTTAAATATTTTTACTTACTGATTTTACCCTTCAGATGCATTTTAGCATGCTGAGGTAACCAGTTAAATCCAAACCACAGATGCAGAGGCAACTACTGGACAGTCCCTCCCTTCATTTGTACACCATGCATAGAGTATCATAGGTTAATACCTCCCAAAACAAGGAAAAATGTATTTCTGCAACAGCATTTTAGAACATAACTGTGTGAGTCAAAGTAACCCCACAGAAGAGCTTCTTTGCACTCGACGGCAGGTTTATGGACATGTTGTAAATGTCAGCCTACACAATTTTTAATAATAAAAAAAGACACTATAATACTGTTTCCTTGTAACTGGGACAGAAAATCATTTGGTAAGAGTAAGAACACTTATTGGTTTTGACATAAAAATTTCTTGCTGTGCGATGGAAATGCTGTAGTCCAAATAGTGGAAGAAACGTGAAATCTCAAGGGCTATGTTCAGTAACTCCTGGTTCAAAAGCAGACGTGGCAGGTGCATTATTTAAGAGCTTGTCAAAGATGATCTTCTACAGCACACTACTCCAGAATTCATCTCCTACTATGCTTGGGAAGGGAACTCTCATATTAACATATGGCAGAACTGGCTGGCTGAAACATCAAGCCCAAACTGCCCAACCCTCTTCACCACCACCACGGTCACTGCAAAATGTCAGTATCAGAAAAACTCTCCAGTACTGAATGCAACTATCCTCCCACCTACCCCATGTAAGAGCAGTTCTTTGGATGAGCTACTCAAAGCACATTTGCTCTGAAAAATCCAAAGTGACATTTTTCTCAGCAGCCATACTTTATATTCTAAAGTGTTTTGCATTGCTGTATTCAATGTTAATTTGGTGCTGCAAAGATGTAGTATATTCAACGCAAATGAGAAATACTAGCCCAAGCCAATGCTTTGATTTTCTTGACTCCTGCACATGCAAAAACTTGATTGTATTTTATTTTAATTTTCTTTCACAGCATAAATCCATGAGTAGAAGCTAAGTTGTATCAGGACTTCAGTAGGGATGAGCACAAATAAACATGCTAGTAAAAAACCAAAAGAGGCTCAAAGGATCAAACTATTTCAAACAAAGAAAGAAAAAAACTTAACAAATTGAACCCCCTGCCCCTCAAAAAACTCAACACCCAACCCAGTCCAAATGGGTGTGTTTGGTCCCCTATGCTTACTGTGGTGAGCTAGATTTTCATGTGTGTAAGCATTGCTGTCAATAGCACAGAAAAGCTCATTTGTGCAAAGAATCTGACCTGTGTTTCTATATAGTCCAGACATATGTAGACCTGCACAGCTATTTTCCTGTTTCTCCCACACACCTGTCAGCATTTCAGAAAGAAAGAAGGAATTTCCTGTGTGCTTTGGGTGCCAGAATTAAAATGAAACACAAAATCCAATTTGAACTACTCCAGTACAGACTTAAATATCCCTCATACAGGAAAATAACAGCTGGCAAAATAATTCTTATTTTCTTTTTCTGTAATGGAGTATCTTAAGAAACAGGAGAGAGAAATCACTTCTGGCTAAAAACAAACAGGAGAAATATAATTTAAATTTGCTTATCTTTGGAAAATACTATTCTGATCAGAAGTGTTCCCCTTAAACATGTATATACTGTACAGTCAGAAAATATACAAAAATTAGAAAGAAATGTCTTTCCTATTCAATCACTGTACTAAACAAGATTTGAGATGTGAAGAATAAAGCAATAGCTGCACCTTGAATTTGGAGTACGTTGGCCATGTTTGTAGCACAAAACACGTTTGTAAAAAACCATTTTACACATAATTGTGCCGTGCAGTTGCAAGAGAAACTAATGAATGAAAAAAGAGAAACTAATGAATGAAAAAGGATGGTAACCCTATGTATGTGTAACTGAAAACCAGAAAGGAGCTCTGTACCATCTCTCATTTGCACTCTGCCCTGAAGAGGAAAAAACTAGGATGCCTATACATTTAACTGCAGTAATCCTGGATTAAAGCATTTAATTCTTAGACTGTTTACAAGCCATTAATACAGACATTAATAGCCAGATATATGGCAAGTTGGTCTAAAAATATATTACTTTACTGTCAAAACTAGCTCTGGCACAAATTGAGTTGTATGCAATGTTTTATTCTTTTTAAAGGAATGCTTTATATTAGATGTTTTAAGTAATCTCATGCCTGAACTACCACACAAAAATATAACATCCCCTGCAAATATTAAGTAGGTGGTTTTTCTTTTGTTAGTAAATGGAGTACTCTTCAGCCTTTTAAATTTTTCAGTGCTTTGAAAAGATAAGGTGCCTCCACTATAACAGGTAAATTATATTTCTTCAGACAAAAGTAAATAACAGAAGGCATCTGTACCATGTTTACTTTTATGGAGCATTATTGTATTCAGTAGCACATAACCTCAATATGAGTGAAAACATATATTATTCTGGAAAACTCTTCACCGTTACCTCCAAGGAAACTGACAGCTCTGGAGGAAACTTGCTCCTATGGTCTCCTCCATCAACACTTATTACCCAATCACTCACAGTAAAGGTAAATGACTTCATCAACTTAAGCCTTTTTTTGACATTTCAAAAAAACACCAAAACATTTCTCAGCTTGGGTTCGTGTACTGGCAGTCACAATGGGCTGCACATCTCAGAACAACGAGCTTGCATGACTGGAAATTTCCACCAAGCATAATATCACTTTTTAGAAATGGGTTATGGGACAATGATTTAATTCCAGTTTTCCCTTGGATTTTTTCCATTTCCATTTTTTCTGTTACAGACAGTATAATTCCACCCACTACCCTCCCCCTCCCAATAGCTATAAATTAATTCACTTTAACCTGAGTCTAATTTCATGGCACCTGGGCTAAATTCTTGATCTAAACCCAAATGTCTGTCTATGGGCATGAACAGACTTTAGGTCTGGCTGGGGAAAACCAGATGTGATACTGCAGTGCAACACCACTCTCCAAATCCTGTTGAGCATCACATACTCCAGCAGGCAGGCGACCAGGCGTGGTCCCCAGTTCCACTTTCTTCAAGGTATGGGATAACATAAAGCTTTATGTCAGATGGCTAACTACACAAATGGGAGGCGGCAAACTCGCCGGTGACCCGGCCAAAATCTTGTAGCTGATGCCTCCAAGAGTTCAGAATCACTGCAGTCAATGGTAAGTTTAAATTCATTGATTTCACTAGCTCAGATGAAACTCTACAACTGTCTCTCAGTGATAAAACCACAAAGCATCTGTAGTGGCATGCTCTGTGACTGAAAAGCTATTGTCTTTACAGACAACATTCTGCACACATAACTGCACACTTATAACATATTAATGCAGGAGAGGGAAAAAAGAAAGAAAAATGCATCTTAGAAGTTACTTATGTTTAATGCTTAAAAGTCTGAATGCACAAACAATAATCTACCATTATAGAAGTACTGGTGTTCAATACAATGCATTAGAACTATGTACAATGACACAGTTTAGTATCAAAATCTTTCTACAACGTAGAATATTACGAAACTGTTAATGACATCAAACACTAAGCACTTAAGACACCATTTTTTGCTACCACATTTGGAACTTCAATGAACAGTCCATTTTAACTTGCAGCATCAATCCATTTCTAGTATGAAATTAAGTAATTTTCTACTTATACAATAAGATTTATCTACACGGGTCTTTTGATTTTGATCCATAGCAGCAAAGGCACTGTACATCAGCAGATCCACAGACTTAAAGATTTTTTTTTTTTTAAAGCATTCAAAAAAAAAAAAAAAGTCACAGATCATAGTTTAACAGCAACAACAACAACATAAAAAGATAACACGTTGTCTCTGGCACAATGGCTCAGTCTGCGCCCTTTTTAGGGACATCCAATCAAGACTTGGATTGAACTGCTGGCGAACAAAGCAAGTCCTTATCCCAACGAGAATCCATTCCTTTTTGTATGCTGGAATGAGTACTCTTGTAAATCCTACCTCGGAGGTCATTGCTTTTGTAGTTTGTATATTGGTAGGCATCCATTCTTATTTCAGTGCAGTTTTCAAAGAACATATCAAATATTTTTCATAATCTCTTGTAATTGAAAAATTGCCCAAAGACACATATCCCCATTTTCAAGGAAACATTGCAAAAGTTTCCAGAAGTAACAAAGGTGATTCTCTGAGGCAACTTATTGTACTCTCTACAATATAACGAAGAGAGGTGTTTATATTAAAAAAACCTAGCTTGACACCAAAACGCTTTATGTTTATCAACAGAAAAGCATTGAGAACAAATCTGTACACAAGATGCTATATTAACATTGCAAATATATAAATTAGCACATTCTTACTTAAATTTAATTTAGATGTGAACTGAATTTGCCATTCATCACAGGCATGTAGATCACTGGCTACAATTTGCAATTTCCTAAGTTTCCAAGACTGTCTAAAATAGTTAAGATACAGCATCTTCCCACCAAATAATTATACTGTAATAACACTTAGAGGTCTCATCCAAGAACAGGACTAAAAAATATAACAAAGTTTATTTTTTTTAAATAGAAACTACAAGTCTATTTAGCGTAACTACATCTTGAACATCCTTCTCCAAGATCCCCAATTTATCACCTGCAAAAACACAAGTATACAATGCATTTTTCAAACTAAAGCCGGGCCAGACAGCTTTATTTAGTCAGTTCATTGTTAGAAAGCCTTCTTTAAACAAAATAAATACATTACAGCTATAATACATAATTAAAGTATCAAGTTTACTGTTCAGCATGTTTATTCCATCTTCTTCCAAGCAGGTATCTGACAATTTGGTATCACAAGTTCTTAATGAACATTCACAAATCAACAGCAATTTAAGAAGGTAAAAATAAATTCCATAGCTGTGATGAGCATTTGTTTTCAGTTTAGAAAGAAAAAACAAAAGGAATATACAGCAAAGTGCTAGGAGAAGGAGTTCTGTCTGCATTCAGATTTGCCTCTAATAAATAACTTCATAGACTGTAGCTTTCTTGTCCCCAGAGCCAGTGACAATGTATTTATCATCCACAGAGATATCACAGCTAAGAACAGATGAGGATTCTTTGGACTACAAGAAAAGAAAAAAAAGAAGAAAATTACGACTTTCCAATCTTTCAATCCTGAAGGGCTTGAAGATCAATTGGAAGAGTTTATAGACAGGGAATACACCAAATTCTCATTTCAGTATTGGTACTGTAGTGGCAGCTTTTTTTACAGAGTTGTATCTTTGAATTTGTTCCAAAAAAGATCTACGACAAAATAAAGCTGCAGTGGAAATGGAACTGAATGTTACGGACCTAAAGATAAACTATCAATCCAACAAACAGGAGCTGTCTTTTCTACAAACTTTACAAGGAATGAGCATTTATTGGTATTTTATCCATTGGATTTGCATAAACATGAATCAAAAGCCATCTTCTTCCCTCTTTTTTCGTTGTAAACCAGAAATTCAAATGGAGAAGGACTACAATGCCCTACTGATTCACAGGTATGAAACAAATAGATTCCACAGAAACAAATGTATCTCCTCTCACGACTTCCTCAACAAAGAAGATAAAAGCTTTACACAAGGGAATTTACATTATCAGAGACCAACCAAATAGGAAAAGATACTCTGGTGGAACAGCATGCACAAGAAGTGTAAAGCAGGTGGATGGGAGATAGGAAACATCAGGTTGCAGTAGGTCTGTCTCCTCCGGCTCTTCTGTCTGTGCTGAGATTATGTGTATGTATTGTCACATTTACCTTGCTGCTTCAGTGCATGGGTTTTTTTAGTAACATATGTCCACATTCTTCTCTGGCTGTCACTGCAAGAGCTAAACACTTTCCAATCATGCTGTGTTTTGGCGAAGACACTTCTGCTGCACCCACAAAGAAAGTTTCCATATCTATCCCTCATTGAGAAAGCTGTACTGGGGTTTTTAACATCACTTTTAGGGGAGATGTGTTCTTGTTAGGATGATTTGGAATGCCTGCAGGACTCATGTCTTGGGTACCGTATTACGGCAGTATGTATGAGAAGGTGAGAAAGAAGGGTATTAAAACCAATTTTGGACTAAAGGGCTACTTTACGGCAAGAGCTGAATTACTGAAAAGTTAGAAAGGACAAAAGCATATTTTTCTCTAATTACAGACAAACTCTTTAAGGAATATAGTAATTAGCTGCATTTCCATCTGAAAACTCCTCAAGCTACTGACACACCCTGTGATGTGCAGCTCTACTGCACTGTAATGTACGTGGAAAATAGCTTTTAGGAGATTATTACCTGGAATATACTGGCTCCATAAGGTGTTCTCCAGGCATTAAGAAGATTATCTTTTCCAGTGCTTACAAACCATTTGCCTGCAACAGATTGTTTAAATGTTATTACTGCATTTTGTTTTCAAGGAATACACCTCAAGAAACAGATTGATCAAAACAACAAAGCATTCACACATATCCAAAGAACAGTAACATTTTCATCTGGTTGCACTATGATGTTCAATCACAAAATACACAGCACATACAAAACCAGTGGTCATGTAGAGTTTTTCAAATAACTTCAATACTTTAATACCAATTTTCAACTATACCTATAGTTATAGAAGTATCTATATTATACTTTTATTTAAAGCAATCTTGAATAAATTTCTCAGGAAGGAAAACACTGATATATCAAGATTTGCTTACCACAGTGAGCAAATTTGAGTGACAACACACAGCTCTCATGAAGATGCAACTGATACTTGTCTGGCTTAGTAACGTGCAGCACCTCAACATTGCTGTTCTCCATTCCTACTGCCAACCACTCACCAGTTGGACAATAGCCCAGTGAGAAGATCTGTAATTAGCCCAGCACATGCTTCAATCAGTAAAGGAACGAGCTTGAGATACTCAAAACCAATGCCTCCTACCCTGTTAACACTAGGCAAAACCACATTTTTGGTCTACTACAGTTTTAAAAACATGATAATCCAATTACTACAGCTATCAAGATAAATTAATTCATGCAAACACAGCTGTAAAACTATGCTATTAAATGCTCTTAGAACTGCAATAGTGAAGTACTGAGTCAAGCTATAAAAGTTAATGTCCGAGCTTATCTGACAGCATTTAAAAATATTTTCATAAAGTATTTTTGAAACTGAATCTACAGAAAAGGAAACATTACACACAGGAATAATTTAATTTGGTACTTGTTTTATAAAAAACATTCTCCATTACTCTCATGGGAGAAGTACTAATCTATCACACAGTCATAATCCAGAAAGACATTTAGCTGCCACATTAATTTAAAAAAAAAAAAAAAATTATACTAAGTGAAAAATTCCTTGGAGTTCTGTTAGTCTGTTTCTTCTTTTTTTTTTTAAAAAAACAAACAAACCAACCAAACCAAATCAACAACAACCAAAAAAACTCCAAACTCAAACAAAAAAACAAAACCACAAAAAAAAAGTGCTTGTATTGAAAAACCGTGACAAACTTTTCTTAACAAGTCAAAGCATCTGAGATTGAACCTGTGATGTGAAATCATGTTGCTGTAGCTGTCTTCCTTCTCTGAGATCCCAGGATCTGACTGTATTGTCCAAGCCTCCTGTCCATAGTTTGGTGCCATCATTAGAAATGTCAATACAGCTTGCTCCATCTGTGTGGCCCTGAAATTGCCTGAAAATATTGAAAGAAGAAAAACATGTTCTTGCACTGGAAAGAGTCAGTTCTGAGCAAGTATACAAAATGCCTCCTTTTTAATTCAGTCCCTAACATGCAGTCATTGAAGACAACAGTAACGTAAGTTCCAACAGAAATCCTAGATTAATATAAACTCTGGGACAACCATATAAGTTTTTGAATTGATGAAGCAATCAGGCCAGACAACCAAGTGGTAATTTAATTTTGAAAAGCACACTTTAAGAGTCAGGTACTTTCAAAATCTTTGCTGCTGACTCTGTGATACCTGCCACTCAACTTCAAATAATCATTCTCCCCAAACAAATGTAGTGCAATCAGGAAAATTACCTTAGTTTAAGGAGAACCTGCAGGTTAAGAGTTAAAAAAAAAAAAAAAGAGGTCTAAATGGGAACATCAGGAAGTAAAACCCTGACTTCACATGCAATACTAACATGCTACATGTAAGAACATACACACAGAGAAACTCTGTATGACTGGTTCCTAGCCTACTGTACAACTCTCAAAATCTATGAATAATTATACAGAATTTTATCAAGGTATTACCATAGTTGTTGCCAAACAACAAAATACTGGAAGTTTCTATGCATGGAGAAGATAGAACATATATATGCAAGAGTGCACTTAAGGCTGTGTCTAATTAATTCTTCACAACCTGATGTTCAGTTCTGTCAACCTACCTTACTAAAGTCTGGTTATGCAGATCCCACACTGCAATGTTCCCATCGCTACAGCAAGAGAAGCAGACCTTGGAATCAGGGCTGATAGCTAGGGCATAGCAAGCTGGAGCAGAAGATGTCAGCTCTGCTTTGATGCGAGGAGTTGGAGCTGCCAGGTCCCAAATGGATAACGTACTGGCTTCCCCACCAACAATCAGGGTGCGGCCATCAGGGAGCAATCTGCAAGAACGGATGTAGTTGTCTCTGTTCTGTGAAGACAGAAGCCATCAAGGGATTACTCATGAGGAAAGAAAACAGCATTAACATGAGAGCAGAAATCCACAGAAGTATTGTATTCCCTCCTGGTTTTAATGAGCCATTTATACTTATGACAATGATAAAGTGTATTAATACCAGAAAATTACATGACATTAGGGAAGTACTTCAACTTGATCTACAAAATTCAGTAGTGAGAGATATTTAATCTTAATTAGCATCAAAATGCAAAGACCTGAACCCAGCCCAAAATAATTCAAGATAGCTGTATTTGACAGCTGGCGAAGAAAGTTACGTTTTCATACTCTGTTTATTTCAGCACATTAACCTCTCAGCATGGGGGAGTACCAAATTCCCTGCACACTTCCCAGCTTCCGATTCCAGCGAGACTGCTGCCACGATATAGGAGATGTCAGAGGAAAATATTTGGGTAATTTTCTTCATTTGTATAGCAACTAGTGTAGCAATTCATTATAAGTCGACATGTGCTGCACAGTTCTCATTTTACTGCCTCTGTAACAAGTATCAACATCTTACTAAGAACTGGTAAATGACAAAAGAAAGGCTGCTAACAATAGTTCATCTTGTTAGCACATTCAAACCATTTGGGAATAACACTCGGTGACATTTTTAATTGTCACATTAAGACAGGGCATTCCATTCATACACATACACAAACAAAAAATACGTGACATAATGTTCAAATATTCTCAGAGAATACAGCTGCAAGACAGCAATTTTAAGCATGATAGGATATCAAGCTTTAAGACTGCCAACAAATGTCAAAGTTTATAAACAATATCTGCAGTGCTGTCTTTGATCTTTCCTCCTACCAATACAATTTTAAGATATTAAAAATGTTTTCATTCTTTTGGGGGAAAAAACCCACGAGTATGGCAAGGAACATACTTCAGCCTCAGTTCTAAAAGACACAACAAAATTACAAACATAGTACCAACCTTTGATACTGTGACAGCACTCAAATACCCACTACTTTTTCCTAAGCTGTATCATTGCAATCTTAACACATCTCCTGTCTTCTTGCATTGCTGCATACTGCTGTTCACATACCAGGCAGTCCAGCTGAGAGACAGGGCTCTTGTTGCCAGGGTGGCTGATGTCCCAGACTTTGACACACCCCTTCCCACCCGTGTACACATGTCTTGTGGGGTTGCTGATGGTAACTGCACACACAACTTCCCCGTGGTTCAGAGTGTTGATCTGACGTGCATGGCGAGGGATCCCTGGACCGATGAGGGCATCAGGAGGGAAAGGAACTGGCTGCATCTGACCATCTGCACTTACATGAAATGAGTATGCTCTGAGAGGAAAAAAATTATAGGGGGTGATTTAAAATGTTTTTCTTCAAACCTGTTTAAGAAAATAGAATTAAAGATGATGTTTCAGATTGTGCCCTAAGCTCAATACTTTCACGATCTTTTTCACAGATATTTCACAGAACATTTTGAGTTGGAAGGGACATGCAAGGATCATTGAGGCCAGCTTGTAAGTGAATGGCTCATATGGGGATCAAACACGTGACCCTGGCGTTATTAGCACCATGCTCTAACCAACTGAGCTACTATCAGGTATTTTAATCATGAAAAAAAAAAAATAAAATATTTACTTGTATTTACTTAGAGCATGGCCCTCAAACTCATCTTTTAATGTGAAAATGTCAAGCACCAATCAAGTGAGCTTTTACAACTCATGCAGTGATGCCTTCTGGCATGAGTGAGGCTATATGACACTATTTCTAATTTTGGGGCACAGGCGTTCTTAAACTTGTGGGATGGAGATATCACTGCATGCAGAGAAAGGAAGGACGGTAGGATTAGGGCCGCCCCTTGAAAGACAGAAAAAGTTAGCTGGCTGCTGCAGAGCACAGCAGCTAGCTGTGTGCCAGGGGATGTTTGGTTGCTTGCTTTACCGACTCTGATGTGGCAGCTTCAGCTGGACTGCTGCCAATCTGCCCCATGGGCAGATTGCACTGTGGGTCCCAGGCCCCTTTAGCAAAACTGCCCAGTACTGTACCCAAGGGTGCAGTGAAACCTCCACCCACCATCAAGGAGCTAAGTACTTAAGGCACAGCTGTTGACAGCTTACATGACCGACCAGCAAAAATGCACTGGAATGGAATTTTTTGTCAGGGCTTGTTTTGTTTATTTCTGTTGTTGTTGTTTGGTTTGGTTTGGTTTTTTGAGGGGTTTTGTTGGTTTTTTTCTGTTTAGTCTTCATTTTAATTTTGGATTTTGTTTTGTTTTCTGTGGGTTTTTTTGTGGTTTTGATTTGGTGGTGGTGTTTTTGTTTCTTTGTTTGTTTGTTTAGCTTTTTTTAGTTTTTTTTTTTCTCTATGCACCTGACACAACTACTCTTGCCAAAACCAGGGCTCTCACTGACAAAGAATGTGTTGTGTGATTGCCACTTATGCCACCTGTGAATAACCTATCAACAGCTTTATCTCAAAATATTTTCCATGAAGAAGAGTTAGATTGTGAAATTATCTTGTTCTGAGATGCTACCTGACACATCACATCTATTGGAAGAGTACAGACTTTGTAAGAGGGCTCACCTACACATACCAAGGTATGCTTAATGAAAGGCTTTAATTTCCTTAGACCTAAAAAAATCATAGTACTGTTGAAAAATCCATTGTCACAATGGTGGGATGAGAAGAGCTCACAAAAAATAATTTTATGAGAATACTTTCTAAGCTCACTTCCTTAATTAATGCTTCAAAGTCACTGAAGGAAGGCAGTATTCAGAATTCCACTACCGAATTTGTCATTTAAGATTCACAGTGCATTAATACTAGAACAATAATTGTCAGTGGGACAAAATGCAAATGCATTTTCATCTTTCTGCCCTATTCCCAGTGCTTTACGTACTTTTCTCACTCTGCACTCTGTTTCTTGTTCTGGCAGGTCTGAGTGACAGATCATATCACCTTCTCCATTTTTTTGACACTGAACACATTCAGGAAACAACGGAACAGACTTATGTGGTTGTCAGAAGAAGAGAACTGCCTTTACGAGTAGGTTCAATCATCACTACAAAAATCTAATATATCCTCCTTGTTATCTCCCTACTTCCTCTTTGTGCAGTAAGATACGGAAAAAAGCAGTTGATGGTCATCTGACATCAAAACAAGTGGAACTTCATAATCTTTTTTTCTCATTTCTGTACACAGTCATGCTCCACAGAGCCACGTTGAGCACTAAGTGTATGTTACCTTAATCAGCCAAAGTGGTTTTTAGCATCCTTAAAAAGTACACAGAGAGCATATTTTAAAATTACAGAAATAAGTCTTAGATCTTATGTTATCCTCACTCTATTCATTACTCCATACCAGCACAGGTGTTTAAACTGTTCCTTTATTGCTTGGTTTGGTTTTGTGGTCACTGAGTGGTTGTTGGGTTTTTTTTTTCCCTAAGGACTAACACCATATGCTGCTTATTGAAGTACTGTAAATATCTTACAACTACCTGACACTATAAAAACACCTGGTGAGCACCTTTTCCTTCTTTTCCCATTAGCTACCTTTCCTATTTATATATTTTACAATACTCAACATTTTGATGTATCTCCAAAGTCAAAATGGAGTTATTGGGGCCAGATCCCTGATGTACCACATGCTGCCCACTCCATTTCAAGACACTCAGCAGTGCAGAGAATTTACATGACTTTCCCTCTAAGGGAAAAGGAGGAGTAAGTGAGAATGTAACAATCCTGAATGGAAGCTGTGAGAAGTATCACGCTTAAGATGAAGAAAAGACAATGCAGTCATGCTAGAAGAACCACAGATTTTAAAAGTTTCATGTCCTATGGTAGACAAATGCTAGTTACATTTAAATGTTTAAAGTAGACATCAACACAGTAATAAAATTCAAAACCCTTGGAGATGTAACAGAATTTAACTGACTTAATTTCAGCTTGCCTCATGTTTTAATCCCCTAAATTCTAAATCATGTAAGAGATATCAGCAGGAAGGTCTCCACATCCCTGCATTTGCCAGTTCTCAGACCACACCAAGCAAAGCCCAGATCCAGTCACACTTCTTTCCAGGTCACTGACTCCATCAGGGATGAACTTAAATCCAGCAAACATCTGAACATTACATCAAGACATTTCTAAGAGCCCATTGTATGTACTGGATGAAGATCTCTGCCCCACAAAACTTTTAATGCAAGCAGCTGGTTTGCAAGCTGCTGTACACCAATTTCCATACCTCCCTTGCACAGCCATCTAACAGGGTGGCACAATTAGCAGAAAAGTCAACTAAAAGTGGTTATCAGTATGTGATGCCTAAGAGGTCTGATCCTGATTTGATTTGTGCGATGCACATGTACAAGAGGAGTTACAAGCACTAGGCCTGATCACTTATGTCACCGTATGTTATTAATCCTGCGTGTCTGCAAGCTCACTGGCAGTTAAGTGTGCATTTACTCTCACACATGTAACTGTAACTAACCCAAACCACTCCTCCACAAACATGTTCCTACATAAAAGAGATGGAGAAGGAATGGAACAAACATCCCTTGAGCTTCAAACACTGCAGCATGAGGTGGTCACAGTCTCCCAAAGCATCACAAACAAGCAGAACTAGATGACCCATACATAAAATCTGGATCAACACGGTTTGTGTAGCTGCTTTAGTTTTTCACCTCTCTAATTCAAAAGGAATATGAGAAGAGTTCTTTGTAATTCCTCTTTCGAGGCTCACAACATCTGAAGCCTGGTAGAGCAAGTCACCTTGTACAGTCAGCCTTATAAAGGATGAATCCGAATCTTATGAGACAATAATTCTTTCCAGCATTTTAAACCAATCAAAACATTTCAGTGTTCCTTTCCCTGCACACTGCTGTTTATAGCAGCTGCTACTTTTGCAGGTAATTGCAAGGCTTTCATGAATAAAGAAATAACTTTTTCAACTGAGAAGCAGAGTACAGTAGAGATGGAAAGCTGAGATCGCATTCCAGTTTGCATTTCTATAGACAACCAACCAGTCAGATTTGAAGTTTAGCTCCTTTTTTCATTTATTTGTCTCCTTTACTCTGTGTCATCCAGGCCCTGTCGACTGCTATTAGTCTTCAAAACAAATTCATAAATGTGACTTTAAGATTAAACAGGGGTTCCCCTGCTCTTGTTGAATAGCGGTATTTATTTCTATTCACACAATAGTTTTCAGTAGCTAAGGGAAATTCTAACCAGCAAGGGAACACAACTTCCAACAGATGATTGACTTTTAAAGCTGAGTGTTTGATACTCACGGTTTTCCTCCTGGGACGCCTGTGAGATTGGGAGGGATGCCTGGGACTCGCATGTGATGATGTGGATCAAAACCAACCTACAGTTTTCCCCAAGCAAAACAAAACGGTGTATTAAAGTAAAAGTTTGGCAAAGGAAGACTGTTTAATTCATGTTCTCTATAGCATACTCCCCAAAATACAAAGAGAGTGATCTGGAGTTAAACCCACAGGTCTTAATATAAACTGCTCTCAAAACTAAACGCACTAACGGCAAACACTTACCACTGGAGATCGCCCATAAGCTGCTGCTGCTGCTGCCGCTGCAGCTGCTGCACTCATTTGAGGGGAAATATTGTGCAGACCGGCATAGGCAGCTCCAGGGCTGGTCAGCTCCCCATTCATACCAGCATGTGGCACGATACCAAATGGAGTAGGATAAGGACAAGGTACTGCCATAGGCGTTCTTAAACCTGAAGCTATAGAGGGTGCAAAAGAAGAAAGAAGTCACAGAGGTGTTCCAGACCCATCAGATGAAACACGAGCTTGGTAAACAGCAAAAAAACCCAAACAAACTAAAAACACAACAACAACAAAAAACCACACATACTGTATTACAGTGCTGAAGAAACAGCTCAGCACCCAGTTTAAGCAACTGTAACATACTGATTTGTCACTAAAAATTTAAAGAGCAACTAACCTATAGGGTCCACACCTGGGGGTTTGCCAGGCACTGGCCTCAGCCCAGGAGTGGAGTTGCTGCCTGGAGTTGGGGCATCAGTCCGTGGAGTTGGGGTATTTGATTTAGACACAGGAGTGGTAGATTTCTCATTCTAATCACCAAAAAGGAAAAAGGAAGACAGTTTGCGAGTTATTTTAATTTCATAGATAGTGGTTGGAAAGACAACAACAACCAGAATGAGTACGATTAATGATATTTAGCTTTTGGGTTTGAGTTTCAACAGTCCTTGCAATGAAGAGAATCTGAAGAAACACTGAAAAAGATGGAATGGCTTCGGTAATTAACTACAGCCTTCAAGCTTTTCTCATGAGTGTCCATATGATTCAGAATGAGACAAATGACCGAAAATCACTGCCATCTGACAATTGGCAGCATGCGTGAAATCTGTCAGTGGTCTCACTCTGATCATGGACCTGCCCCATTATGATTATGATTTTCTGTGAGAGGCCACTGCAGGATGGACAAGAGCAGAAAAACAATCCCCAAACTGACTGACAACTCATGCCCAAGAATGGTGCTAAAATTACAGGATGAAGACAATGATGGGTATAAAGTCAGGAACTGTGCAGTGCTTGCTCCTGTGACAAGCTTGTTCATCAGACAAACCACTGACTCTCCAGACCTGTCATGCCACCACCTTTCCTGAGCACTACATTCACTTTAAGCTTTCTTTTTATTTATTTCTTTAAAAAATCGCATACTCTGCCCTGTGAGGAACTGAAAGGGGAATTACTGTACAGCTCAGGTAGGTGATTAACTGTGGTCAAAAACATGAAAGGAAAGAACACCCCTTGCAGGCAGCTCTTTTCTTTTGCATTATGATTTGCAATGCAAGTCAAGGAAAGCTCTTTTAAATGACAGATTCCTTTTTAGATAGCAAATAAGAATTATAGATGTTGTATATAGCCTGGTAATTCAAACAAAGCTAACCAACAAAATCACATCCAAGCAAGGAACTGAATTTGCTATAAACCACAGCATGGAAAAACAGCTCAAGAAACCCCCGTGTACTTTTATTCACTCTCAGAATGACAGTTTTTCATATGGAGGAGGAGAAGAATATCTCTCAGACCAGCATATCTATCATCTCCCCACACCACCAATTAAAACCTCTTTCTATACCCCAAAAAAGGCTGTGGACTTTCTGATTATTATTATATTAAACTCCCTTGAAGACATATATTAAATTAATTTTAAATTGATGCTTTGTAGTGTTTTACTGCTCTGTATTTATAGTGAAAATACAGATTATGTCCAGGAAAAAATCCAGTAAGCATGTATTTCAGTAAATGATCATGGGTCAGAAGCATTTTGAAGCACTTACAAGGCTAAGTTCTTTGGATTTGGATGAAGGAGTACTGCTGGAGGATGCAATAGACGCTGGACTGATTGGTGCATCTTTTTTCAGCAGTCGAGTCTTGTCCAAGCCATTTTCCCGTGGAGAGTGTGCTGGGCTCCCCCGGGGAGAAGAAGGATCCTAAATATCAGTAACACTGGGTTAGCATCACTAGTGCTTGTCTTGAGTAGCCCTCATTTTGGAATAAAGATCTGTCACAGGAATTGACATCTTCTTTCTATTGTTAAATGATTTAGCTGATACAATTGTAAAATTGAGACAGCTAATGAAGGACAACTGCTCTTTTTTAAAGGAAGTCCTAAAATTGATGCCTTTAACCATGAAAAACAATGTCAGAAAACTGTGGATGTTGAAATATGCAAGTAATCTCTTTTTTTGCAGGTGATAGCTTGAAAAGGTTTGATGCACTTGGCAGATGTGATAAAGGTCACAAGTGAACTCGTGGCCAGAGTGAAAGAGAAGACAGATACTGTTACAAGCAGCATCCTATCTTGTGCTGGGCCGGCTTAAAATACCTCAAGAGAACTTTCTGTTTCTATGAGAAAGTCCTTTGTAGAAATAAATGTTAGAGATCTGATTTGTATTCTAAAGAAAGATGACACAACTGGATTCCCTCATGCAATTCAACTTTCTTTATGAGGGCAAATGCTGTAATCTTATTCCTAAAACCAATATGCACAGAAACCACTAAAGACACCCCAGACCACCATTACTGTAAGGTACAAAACCCACCACTGTGCATACCTCATTGGAAACATCAACTACCAAGTTGTCATCACTCTTTTCACCATCACTGTCCTGCAATGACAAATCACAGTGTGTTAAAAAAAATTTATTTAATACCCCAACATCTCTTAAGTATTATCTAAAATTATCAAGGCTGCTCACAAGTATGCCATGTACCATTCACTTTTACCAAACTTTATGTGGTAAAATATTTAGGTCACCTCTAGGGCTTCAGCTTTGCAGGTTGCCACAGCTACAGCATTCTTCCCAGTTTTCACACTGGCGGACAAGCACATGCAATGAAAATCTTCATCCAAAGTTGTACTGCACTATGAAGTGGAGTCAAGTTGGAGTCCAGATCTAACAAGTCCCAGCCTAACTAAAGCTCAGCACTATCATCACAGGACTTCCAGGTGTTCTGTACTTATACTGTTAAAAACACTACCAATTATAAGCATCAAAACCTTTAATCCAACACAGACATTAGAAGTACCCAGCACGAACCTGCTAAAAATTTGATGCTCAATTTTAAAATCCGTTATGCAGCAGGAATCAGGATGAAACTACAGAGGAACACTCAAGTTCAACAACGCACAATGCAGACAATTTACTCACATAACGAGCCGCTATTTCCTTTTCTTCTGTTTTCTGTTTTTTACTATCTGAAGAATACTCTGTTGAATTTCTGTGCTTTTCTGCTGTTCTGAAACTGGCTGAGGGAGATACAGAAGAGCTCTGCAGTCCAAAAAGAGAAAAAGAAAACATTATCAAGCACTCATTCAAAACAGTGGTTCATATGTCACTACCCTTCAATACATCTTAAGCTGATAATATTATATGGACCTGTTCTCTCAAACAGCACTTTGGGTTTTAATCAGTGATAGCTACCTGTCACGTGTCTTATATTAGAAACTGCACACTGTATTGCAAGCGACAGAAAAAGGAGGTAGCTATCTACAGTATCAATGGGATATATGTGTAGAACTACCTTGGGCCATTTTATGAATACTGTGCTTGTCTTGTTTAGCTTTGTTTCCCCTACATGAAGGACTGAATCAGTAGTTCCAGAAGAGGGGTATGTGTGTGCACCTGTGTGTGTGTTTTCCTGTGTAAAACAAAAAGAATAAAGAGGCTCAAGGCAAGTCACACTTCAGCAAACATTTGAATGAAGATTTCTACCAAAGAAAGAAGCAAGTTCTGAACAGTCTTGAAGCAGGCAAGCACAGAGGAAAACACCTCAACTCGTTTTGATACATTTTACAATTACAGCCTGTGCCTGCGGCAGACGGAAACAAAATGAAGTGGGTTCAGTGATTTTCTTGTCATTGTACAGCTCTCACCCAAGAACGACTGCTAAAGAGCACACACACAGAGACAGGAAGATAACATGTACTTTATGCACTGTCAACCAACAATTCCATTCTACTCATTTAAACAAGGCAGGTAACATTTACTAACTCCTACCATATTTTCAAAAGTTGGTGGAACGGGTATTTTGGTACTCAAAAAAGGAAGCAATGAAAAATGCAAAGTTCCTTCTGGGACTGATTTTAGTAGCAGCAGCAGCTTTTGGCTGTAGTTCAAAAAAGCATTTAAGCATGCACTAAACTTTATCTCACTGAAGTCAGTGGTTCAATGTACACAAGTAAGGATGTGTTTAGGCTTTTGCCAGAATTGGAAATGACAGCAATGAAGATGAAAATAATTGTCAGTTGAAACTCTGCTGTTTCCATCTCTCTCCTCCTTACATAACGGGATGGGGAGGAACAGCAATTAACGAAGTCCTTACTGATGGATTTTAGATCCTCCCATTTACCCAGAAACACTGGTTTGGGGGTTCTCTCTCCATCCATCATGAACAGCTATTGTTCCACATAAAACTGTACAACATAGCAATTTGTTTTCGGTGTTTTCAGTGCACATCTCCCTAGGTTTATTTTAATGTGAACATAAATCAAGAAATCGGCACTCACATTGAACAACTTCTGTTCCATCACTATGACAAAATTTCTTCTTTTCCTTATAAGGATTTAGAACACTGAAGCACAGAAATTAAGCTGTGCTTACTGCCCAAGTGACATGAGAGAATACTTTGCCCTACTGCAACACCCTGCATTTTTGTAACATTTTCAGTTCTTGTCAAAAACATCTCAGATTAATGAGTGGTGTAATTTGCAACATTTTCCACATTTTTGATTGGTAATTGTTAATTGCTCTCTAAGAATGCTGAGTGGAAATAAAAATTTTAGAACAAAGCTAGTGCTGAACACAGCCCGTGCCTTTCCCATTTGCCCACCTGTCTGCCTCCCTCTCTGTCTCTCCCGGACAGCACAAACTAAGTTGAAAAGGATTCCCATCCTAAGCAAATACGTCTTGAAATACTGTTAGCTTTAAAGCAGATCATTAATCAATTATTATAGCAAATGGCACCAACCAACAAAGTTACTTTTTGCTTTGAAGCGACAACACATGTTAAGACATTTGAAGACAGCAGTGGCAATAGGTACAGAATACAGACCAGGTAAAAACACAACATTAAATGACTTGAAAAATATAGTTGTTTATTTCAATTATATAGCATAGCCTTTTGCAAGAGATTTTAATAGTATGCTCCTATTACATCCATATTCATTTACAGTTTGTGAAGCAGTATCTTGTATTGTGAATTCAATTCATTATTTTTCAACTTCACCCTACAGAAGGCAAACTGCTTTAAAATGAAGAAAAATAATCACCAATAAACTACAAATTAGAGTGGTGTCTGAAGAATTAAACTACTGTACTTATTTAAACAGAAATTCTTATTTTCATAAATATGAAACCATATAGTTTAATTTTTCACAACCTGGTTAACTATGTGCTATAGATACCATTTTAATCTTTGATTTCACCGCTTAATAAAGTAATAAATTAAAGTTCCCCACTAGAATGATAAAGTAGCTAATTATCATTAGCACATAAAGGATGAGCACCACATTGGGCATTGGGGCAATGCACACTGCTTAAAGCTTTATTGCTTCAAATATGGATCAGACCTATTAACAACATGAAAAAATCCTCCTGCAGTATCTCACCTGACATTAGCAGAAAAATGGAGATAACTCACCTACTGACAGCAGGCAGACTCTTCTTTCCCAGTCTGAAATTAGGCCAGTGTACTAAACTAACATTATTTGGCCTCAAGAGTGAATTACTACAGAACAAATCTAAACATTTCCAGTTTTAACTGTCACAGCCCCTTCCTTGCATGGACCAAGCCTATCAACACCTCTTCAGCACTACCTTCTTTTACCCTTAACATGAAATACACCTGCCACACAAAAATCATTGACTTCTGGATCTCTGGTAATGGTGTTGAGAGATCTAAATTTACCTCTTATGCTATATAATAAAGATATGTCACATACTTGGCAAATGAGCTATGGTCTAGATCTTCCTATGGACCTAATGCCTACTATTCTCACTGTGCAAGGGACAACACTGTTACTTATACTGAGTTCCCTCTGTTGTTTGTAATAGCTTTTCAGTCTATAAACATTTGTAAGGATCTAGCCTCATTGATAAATACCAGGATGGAACAATGTGATCATGGTTTCCACTGACATGAGATTCCAGCATATAATCCTTTACTAACACACACATTGGTTCCTGAGTGTGTAAGCCCCATATATTCCACGAAAAGTCCTTACATTTGCAGACTGTGAAAAAAAAAAATCTCCATCAAAGCAAACTGTTTAGCTGACAGACTTTGTCCTGTTTCTTGATTAAAACATCACTGTTCCTTGATTAAAACATCAGTGTTCTCCTAACAGCTGCCTTTAAGAAGCTGGAATAGGATGGCTACTTAGAGAAATTAAGTGATTCAGTACTACAACTTAGCAGACTGTAATTTAATGGGCCAGAGTCTTTGTTGTAGTAACTATTAAAATTTATAGAGAAATAAAGTCTTTTCACACTGCTATTTTCTTCAATAAAATGTGTTAATCTACTGGAAGAGTAGCATTTTCCTACTAAACAACACTGAGTTTGCTCACATATAACAATTAGATCAGACATAGGAAAAAATACTCTTTGGCGAAAGTAGGTTACATTTAGTTTGTGTTTGAGAAAAACATACCAGTTTTTCATATTCTGCTTAGGTAGAACATTTTTATTCATGTTCAATACAACATAAAATGCTGACAAAAAACAACTGAACATACATATTTATGTTATGGAAAGGTTAAGCATGTTGCTGTGTTCAAATAATTTGCTTAAGTAGTGAAACAGTGTGTTTCTAGTGCTGGACTCACATTTATGTTCTGCATGGTACGCTTAAGTTTCTGTTTTGGGCAGTGCTCAGCGCAGTGCTAACTGAAATGATCTTCTACCACAGCGATCACCCTACTTTCTTTCCAACACTAGCAGCACACTGCTCCTGGTGGAATACCAGTGCCATACAGGTGCAAATTAAATCAGTATCAAAAGTACCATGCAAGCTTCTTGCCAAGCTGTAAAATTCTCTCCAGTATGGTCAGTATCTATTTGGGATAATTAACAGTTCAAAGTGCTAGGGAAAAAAATAATCCCTGTTTTAGCTCCAGCTTACAGTAAAAGTAAGTTGCATCAACATAGATGGTTCACACTGTAGTCTGGCAGCAATCAGTGTGGTCAGGCTGCACAGACACCCAAATGCTCTCAAATCCTGCAAGTCCCAGTTCCCCGTATGCTGACTCCTCCAGATGAAGACCAGGCTTGAGCAGACTAAGTGATAATTAAATGAAATCAGTGTTAAAGGTAATGACTAGAGATGACAAGATGTAAAGCCTTCCCACATGTTAAAGCTGGTAACTCTTTAAAGCATTCACGAATATGACCATTCCCCAGTGTACCCTTACTACTATTCCAAAATGATGTATTTGGAGGGGAATAATTAAAACAATAATTCCCAACAAAGTGGAAATTACAAGATAATTGACCATACTGAAGTATTAAGCAAACTGCGGTAAAAGACAAGGATGCTCAACACTAAGGTCAATTACAGTATAATTATGTGAATCACATTATGGCTGTTATAAAGTCTGTTGAAAGTATAAGAGAATGATAAAAATGGATACAACATGCATTGCAGGGAAAGAACCAGGCAGTCTAACCAGAGCTTGGACTTGGGCACTGCACTGGATTTGCGCTTGGAGAACTAAGCTGAGAATAACACATTTGCTTACGTTGGAAGCACAAATACAAAAGAAAAAAAATTGAGAAATGACGGTGAGACTCCTGATACCCTAGGGTTGAGATGAAGACTGCTCTAGTCACCTACAAATGGTATGAGGTGGGACATGTCCCAAAAGATAGGTGAAAGGACATGGCATAAGAATAGCGGCAGTCCAGCACAGTCCAGAGACCATGCAGAAAACTGCAACCAAGAGCTACTACACAGCAAGCCTTCTACATGGCTCTAAGACATCTGTCTAAAAAAATGAATTCAACGGCATACACCTGTATGCAGAGGTACATTAATTAAAATGAAGGAGATGGTGTCAAATGCTGGGGACTGATCTACAGACACTATAGAGTGTTTGCATAGTGACTGTGGCTCCTGAGATCACCCACACTTACTGCTACTATACCTTTTTGCTGTTATCATTATTATAATTAAATGATTATTATTGTTATTACTACATCCCTGTATCCACTCTAGCCTCATGGAACTTATGCTCTTTGCTTTTATTTTTCAACATACCCTCTTTGTTGCCTTTACTTACGGAAGCAGATTTTTTCTTACCATGTCTATATCTTTAGGCATACACTGTAGGTAGTGGTCGATCAAGCAGTACAACCCAGAGCACTTCCTTATGAAATGGTTCATCCACAGACAGGAGGCTGGTAGCCAAGTATTGATCCCACACATATATCACTGGTCATGGCATACTTTTTATTATTTTCACCTCCACCTTTTCCAACTTGTTTCCCTACTTACCCAAACTGAAACCCAACTTCCACTCACCCATAACGTTATCAATTTTTTTTCATTTTATTTTTTCTTCTTTGTTTCATTCCCTACCTTTTCTCAGTAGCTGCATTTTCAGATACGAGAAAAAGTCTCAGTACTTGTTAGTGAAAAATGCTACTAACTAGCTAAGAAAGATACAGAACAAAGCTGGTTTTAATATCACATGACCGTGTCTGAGCTAACCAGATTTAGTTTAGTAATCAAGCATGTGATAATTATTTTTAATACAAACTATGATTAAAATGCAAACTTTGAAGTTTTATACAGCATTTTTACCCACTAATTAACTTCACTAATTGCAAAATTAATGAAGTTAATTAGAGGATAAGAGTGTCATAAAAAACATCAAAGTCTAGATGTGCAGTGCTGCCTGCAAGAGCAATGAGAAGGCTATAACGAAGTCTGGAATAAAGAGAATGTGTAGGCTCAGCAGTCTTCAAAGCCTAAGTGTTCTCAAAAGTTTTATGTGAACAGGAGTGCTGATACGTATGTACATTATGACTATGGGTATGCAATTTCCTTAAAAATATCCATGTTGCTGTTTACACTTTATACTTACACTTTGTAAGTATTTAATCTAAGATAACTAAAAGCATCAAAGTATAGACGTTATGAAATGGGTGATAAAATGAACAATAAACTACTACGGTTGTAGACAGTAATTTCCGTTGTATTTCAACAAACAATTACCAATTTGCTGGAAAAGTTGAGAGGGTCACACAGCAGCAGCTGAAGATACCTAGCAATTTTGAAATATAATCCTATCAGCATGTGATGTTTCTCCAGACTCTCCTGGTGTACAGGTGGTGACAAGAAAGGTAGGTATTTAAAGCTATGGTAAGGGCTGATGGCTAGCCTTTTATAGATGGATTTTTGCAATAAATCCTTTAAAATGCAGCTTCTCCACTAATCACTGGCTGAAAGACATAGCACACATAAGGCTTAATAACTACTGACACTGTGAGGGTCAAAGGATGTACAGAAGAACCAATGCAGCTTAAGTACAAGCAGTAAGAAGCAGAAGAACACAGCTGTGAGGCAAAAAAGAAATCCAGGTTTAGGTTGAAGTATATGCTAGCAAGAGGCACATGAAGATAGTGAAATCAAGTGTGACAAGAGTAACAAGTACCCTTTGGTAAGCAAGACAGTTTGAACAAAGGATCTGCTTTCAGCAGGGTATGAAAGAAAAAGAAATAGAGGGGCAGGAAAAAGAGTTAAGCATTTCTGATACATTTACCAAAACTTCAAAGTTCATAAATTGCATTTACCATCTTGTCCACATCTGCTTCCTTGTAAATATTGAATTTAATTGATGGTAACAAAACCCTTTGTTAACCATTGTCAAACATTCTCCCCTTTAAACTACAGGGCAATTCAACTGATCCATTCTTTCCATTCACCACGCTGTGATTCTACGTTCTCCCCTTTGAACAGACCCCAGAATAAGACCACAAGCCTCAGCACACAGTAGAGTAGGTAATTTGAATGGAGTGACAAGAATTGCAAGAAAGTGTCAAGGTACAAACTGCAATTAGTATACTTAAAACAGTGAGTGCATACGCTGGCTGCAAAGGAATACCATCCCTAATGATCCCAGAAAAGGTAAGTACTCCATCATCACAAGCCTGGAAATACTACCAGGGAAAAACATGCCGCTGACATTTTAGAAAGTAAGTGTGACAATCAGGGACAAACCTGCTTGTTCGTCATGACAGTGTACAAACCTCTAAACGTTACTTTAGCCAAAATCAAACACACTGAAATGGAAGTGTCAAAGGTCAACAAGTTACAGAGATTCAGAAGAATTTAGGGTGAGTATCTTCAGAAACCTGAGGAAGCAACAAGTGCCAAGGAAACACGAACCTACAACTCTCCTCTACTCAAATATTTGCTTGGGGTTCCAATTACTAGTTTCTCATGCTATTTCCTTCAGGAGAGGCCTGAAACAGTTTCAACAGTTCTAGCAAAACAGAAACACAGAGAACAGAGAGTATTGGCAGTTATCTAGGAAGAAAGAGCAAGGGAAAGCACGTAATCACAGAGTAAAAGAAAAAGCTCAACCAGCTGGAGCATTCAATGCAGCAGTTTAATTGTGGGCTCACCATCATGAAAGGGAGAGAGCAGGAAAACCACCAGGCTGCATTACGGGCTTTGATTCAGTGGCATGCCACGAAGCAAGGAAAAGCAGCAGTACTCCATGAGCATTCTTCAAAAGCCAGTGATGGACACACACAGAAAACTCCCAGCATCCAACATATCTCTAGAGTTTTAAAACTACATTTTCACAGCAACTGCATTTAAACAGAATACACAAGGATACTTGGTTAGTTTTCAGAATACTAAAAAAAAACCCAAAACAAAAAAACCCCACCACTAAAGAGGGATTGTTTTACGATAGCTATTAAAGGCCTGTGTTAATATGCTTTCCACTTCATTGAAAAATACATGCAAGAATCAGGAAATCCCCCTGAAGAACAACCAGGTTTTGCTTAGGGTCCTCTTTTCAGACCAAGCACCACAGTAAAACTGTTATCCTTTCACTTTGCATAGTGATTAAAATGGACTGTAGGGCACCAAGCCAAGCTGAACGCAAACACTTTCCTGCAGCATCTCAAGCCACGGGGGCTATAAAAATCACTTCAGTAGCAGTACCAGAGTTTAGGATGTAAAAAATACACACACCTACACCCCCCAGATTTTCCACGTTAAAGCAGCAACAATCAGGTTTTAAGTGTTACCTTCTCCAGGGATATTTAAGTGGATTCAGTTTCCGTCTGACAAGTCCTAACAACTTTCTCCAGGGATTTATGTTCCCTTTCTAATTCTTCATCTCGATCAGAAGGATCTAACCTAGCATTAATGAGCCTTTTTTTTGTTGCTTTAAAACCACAGAGATCCCATCCGAAAACAGTCCCAAGAGACACACAATTTTGCTGCCTTCAATCACATACTGTGCCCCAGTGTCCCACATTTTGAGTTTTGGTTTCATCTAACAAAGGCTATATCCATGGCAAAGGCATCAGTTTTGAGTTTTCTCATTTCTGTTCCCTTCCAATCTATCCATACATACCAACCCTTCAGGGAAAAGTACTTTTTTCTTTCCCTTCTGCCTGCTTGTCTCTAAAGGATTTTATAGTTGTTTTGCTGACGTCCTAGGAGATGATACAAAGAAAAGACAAATTATTGTTTTAACTGAGTACTTCACAGATAGAGCTGATGATCTCTTTCTGCACTTTCTGACTAATTGTCTCCCTTTCCCCTATTTTAATCCTGTTTGTTCCTGACTTGATCGGTAGAAAAGGGAGGGGTAAAAAAGGAAGCCTTCAAAAGGTCACCGTGATTACAAAAAGCCCCTTAAAATTCAGCAGAAATACTCCACATCATGATTGTTTCTGTCAGCAGAAACATATTCACATGTTTTTTTCTGGTATTAAGCAAGAGACAAGCAATTCAGTCATCTCTTCCCCATTAGATTTTGTGTGGCTTCTGAAGACTCAATTTATTTTATGCTTTTTTAATACTCTACATGATTTAGGAAGCCACAGGCCCTGCTAACTGTCCACTGAAAACAGAATTCATTATCCAACCAATCTCTTAATTGGGCAGGTGAAGAAAACATGGCTGGGTGCCATTGAATATTTGCAGATTCCAGGTCATGCTGAAGCAAAACATTCTCTCAACTATCTATTAAAAAAAAAAAAAACCAAACTTCCTTACAGAAACCTTTAACCACTACTCTGTTCTTTCTGCCCAAATTTCCTAGCCCATTATATCTGCCTCACTTCATCTACACTCACCTACCTGTGGTCCCCAGACCCTTGTTCAGGAAATTATCCTATTTCCTATTCAGGAAAGCACTCAAGCAGATGCCAGATTTGAGGCACGCACTTTGATCTCAGGGAAGTCAAAAGGCAGAAAAAGAAATCAGAGGAACACACATATGTGCTGAACTCTAGATGCCTACTGCGCACTACCCTGAATCTTGACCTCAACTGCTGCAAAAATAATTGTCCCCAGTCTCATTCTTCAAATCAATGACTCTGCTAAGTGGAATGGATGGAGAAGTGGTGGGAACACAGATTTTGCAGTCAGCTTTACTTTAAAGCAGTTACATCAGTAAATAATAGCACATTTTAAGCACAACACATACTTTGAATACTGAAAAAATAAAACACATGGTCCTTTCTGTCAGATGTTTAGATACATTACAACTCCTGAACATTGTAGAGTTTGCCAAGAGAAGCAACAGTAGCTTTTACTTCTCTGGGACTTTCGTTATTTATATCAGACAGGTCATGCTGTTAATGTTTTAAATGTTAAAAGCACAATCAAATACTAACTTCACGCTAGCTAGAAATGTTCTGATGTTAGCAATGAGTAGCCAATAAGTTTTTAATTCAGGTTAGAGAAAAGAAGCAAAAATCTCCCTCGTACTCCTCCTGCATGCTGCTTAGCAGTTAAGTGTGACAACTTGACATGAACACACATGACCTGTTCTACTCAAATAAGTTACTTTAGATAATTTCTGAAGACTGTTCTCTCTCATTTAAGTACTTCATAATATGATACATCTTTCTGTTAGCTTTCAAGAGAAGACTACAGCAATACCCCTAAAACAGCATTCTGGCAAACTCTCCTAAATTATGTCATTCACTAGATTCAACTCTACTGTTACAATAATTTTCAAAGAAGATGGGTATCATACATTATCATTACAGCTATACAATCCTGAGCTGAATTTCCCTTTGCTGAATTACTAACACTTTAATGCTGAAATTGATCTGTTTTAAAACATCATGTGAAAGGTTTTTAAAACACCATATATGCTTGGGCTCTTTATTTTGAATAGTTTAGAAATGAGCTGGTGGAAACAGGAGACCAAAAAAAAGAAAAAAAAAAAAGAAGTCTTATGCTCTCTAATCGAGTATTAAATACATTTTTCAGAATAACAAGCCCCGTTTCCAAACAAGACCTATGGTGTGGATTTAGATCTGTGAAGAAGTTGATATTTCATCAAGGCTGCAGAAAACCATTTTAAAAATTTATTTATAAAACAAAATGAAAGATGTTTATTTCCATGTGGGATGCCTCTAGAGAAGCTGGAAAGCGACAAGTTCATCAAAACGACAAGTTCAAGGTACTTTTCTTGTTGACTGTAAACAGTCTCCCTGCGAGCCAATTAGGAGTGTGGAGATCAAAGGCCCAAGCAGCACTATGAAAACAGCAGTCACAGGGTTAAGGGAAAGTCTCCACATGCTTCTACAATACAGATAATTTCGTCTAGGCATTGTTCACTGGGTGCAACAGTGAATACAAGCATTTTTGGACTTGCTTTGGAGTATAACAAAAAACAACACCCACATTTTAAAAGACACCTAAGCAAGCAGCTTAATCTTATGCAGAGTTAGGAATTATTTCAGTTCTAAAGAGAAGGCAAAAAAAAGAAATGGGATGGATGCACCAGATAACTCGTAAAATGGGTTCCTCCGTTGGGAAGGGTTGTTAAATCTCAAATCACAACAGTTTACCAGTGTATTTATTCTCCTTAATAGCTTGGTACAATTGTTCCTTTTTGATGCACTAGTCAGAAGAGCCAGCAAAGTGTTTCCTAATGCAAGGCTTGACTACTATGATGATATCTGCACATACCATCTTCAGATTTGAAGAGTGAATGAGGGCTTTACTTCAAGTATACAAAGACACTACAGCAAGTCTTTAGCCAGAACTTAAGAGGTTTAAGAGGCTGTAAGTCACACCACTGTTTAGTGACCAACTTCTGGGCTTCTGGAGTCTCCATGCAACAGCACCTTGCTTACTCTCACTAATGAGCTAAATACTGCCTTAACACTAAAGTCTTGGATTTTAAAGCAGGTTTTCACTACTGTTTCCTGCTAAGATGGGGACAGATTCTGCACCTGTCTAGTCTGTCCTCCTTCATTTCATCAACCTGACCTGCCCTTTTGTATTATAGGGTTGAAGGTGAAGGAAAACCTTCATCTGTTGTGCCTGGTAAAACCATCAGAACGATCACTGTGCATTGATTCTAGTTCTGACAGTCAATGTAAATTTCCACTGAAAGACACCTAGAGCACCAGATGGAGCCCTTACAGTGAGAAAGTGTAACCAGCTCTTTCACAGCAGGCACAATTGTATCCGAAGCTCCAGCCTACACACAGAAATCCTTTTTCCCTGCCTACACACTCTCCTCTCCCCCCAACATCACTACGGACAAAAATCACATTCCCACATACACCTCTGGGGCTGCTCCCTATGCAGCTGGAAAAGGAGGAAGCCTGGAAGAGTCCTCCAGCTGTGCTGTAGCCCGTTCCAGGCACCTTGCTTGGCTGCCAGTGGAGCATTGTGTTGAAAATTGTGATCTGCAGCTGAACAATCTTGCTCCATTTACAGAATATGGGAAAGCCCCGCCCACGTGGCCCTAGGCTGGAACTAACACAACGAGGAACAGGTCAGGCACAGTGCTGGGATGTCTTAAGTCACACTGCTGGTGGGTGGTGCGGTCCCAGGGTTTTGGTGGGGTCCTTTGTGGCATCGTGTGGCATATGCTGTGTGATGGCTGGTTAGTCTAGGGTGGGTAACACAATCAAACACATGCACCCACTCCCACAACCCTCTCAACAGCATAGTGGGCTTCAGCTCATTCTGCTAGATGTACAATCTAGGGTTGTATTGAAGAAGCCATATCAAAACCACAAAAGCAATGTAAACAAACCAGAAGGAAGGATGTAAATTCAACCAAAGCTTGTCTTCTGAAAAAAAAAAAAACACAGAGATTAAACAGTCAACTGAAACTGGAAGTAGTTCAAAAGGATTCAGTGAACACACTAGAATCAACTCATGCACTTGCCAAAAATGGGACTCAAATCCACTGTGAGGTTCCAAAAGATTGATTAGGTAAAAATGGATCACAAACTTGTTGTCAGATGAAGAACTATTTGCTCAGCTGGTGTGAAAACAATGCTTATTTTGCAAAACCATTAGCCTATGGGAAAACTCTGTTAAACATTATCCAAGAAGAGGCACAAAATAACGAAGAAGCCTAGGTATGTCAACTCAGCCCCATATTTGTGAACTAAATACCAGTTCATCAAGTGGTCAGCTATAACTTCAGAATCTATGATGACTAGAGGGATCTTTGAGACAGAAGAACGTATGTGCCAATGGGAGGGGAACTATGTTATTAAAATCGGGGAAATTATTATCATATGTATGTTTCTTCTGGGAAAATCAATGAATATATATGTAAACTACAGTGTATAAACTAGAGCTTTTTCTGTACTTCGGGTACACGTTATTTGAGAGAACTATGTCCTCATGCAACCCCCACCGAATAAAGAATGCCTGCTTCTTAGTGCTACAATGGTGTTAAGTAGGCTTTGACCAGTTTTTGGTAACAAAGTAACATTGATGCCTGCGCAAAAAACTAAAACTGGGGAGGGTGAAAAACTGTGTTTATATTAAGGAAATATAGATTTAATAGTCTGCTCTTTCATCTGATCACGTGAAGTTAATTAAGTCTCTTCATGCCTCAGTGCATTATCTATAAAAGCAGGATAATTTCCAAGTCTAGAGAGTGTTTCTTTCCCTTACAGGGTTGTTGTGAAGACTAATGTATTGAAGACTGGAAAGTACTCCAGTATCACCGAAATGGATCTACTACATATGCTAGACTAAAATGGGAAGATGAGGGGAGAATAATCAGTATTCCTTGTATCCGCAAAAACACAACTAGAAGATTAGATCAATCCAACTTCTTTAACAGAGTATCTACACTAAACTCCAGAAAATATACAAATAGTAACTTCAGTTCGTTCTTAGTTTGCATAAATCTGTAGCACACAGACATGAGAAGTGTAAAAGGGGAAACACTTCTGCACTGTATGTAAAACTTTCATCAGCCGAATTCATGAGAACCTAAAGCCACAACATCTGAGACGTAACTAAGTCTGAACAAAGTTTCAGGAAGAAAACGCTGCTAGTGACTAATGCTGTCGTTTTCTAATTACCCAAGGGTAACAGAAACGTGCTATCTGCAAGTTTGTGATTGAAATTATTTTTTCTCAAATTAACCTTATGTATTTGAAATTAATACAAAGCCAAACTTGCAGCTGCCTAAAGACTCAAACCTGTACTTCAGAATATGTAAGGCCTTCTCAAAGGCAACCAGATGTCAGATAAGCCTCCCTGATTTTAAAAATGCAGAGCCAGTCTTGCCATCAGCATTCCTTTTACTATAACCCACAAGTACACAGTCTTTTATTGCTTTGTGCTACGAAGTGTTTGCACTTAAAGCACTCCATAAATCTGAAAAACAAAAGGGTGTGTGCTTATCTGATTAAAATCCAATGTAAATTATATGCAAAATAGGTGCAGCCCACTGGTTCATGGCAAGTTGCCAGTAAAGAGCTTCTGTGCCGAAGGATGTGCATCGCTGATTTAGGGCTTCATATTTCTGTCATACTTTTACTTCTGTTTTATTATTTTACTGTTTCCTACTACTGAATGTTCCTTCCCATAGTCACTCTTCCTCCTAATTAGCCAGTTTAGCACTCCATCTTTTATTATCTGACACCAGACAAAGCAAAAAAAATTGTGCTCTGTGATGCAGAACCAATTTCTGATTTGGGTGAGACCAATCCAATTTCAGTCTATGTAGAACACCAATTCTCTCTTCTTCCTTCTGTAATCACTCAAAACTATTGTTAGTCCAATGTAAATTCATTCCAGAAGTACTTCCCTGATACCAGGTCTCGGTTCCCTGAAGCTCCATGTAAAGCACTTGGGGCCCTTCTTACAGGTCTGCAAGCAAAGCAGATTAGGCCTAAAGAGGTAGCTCTGTAGCTCTAAGTAGAGGGGAAAGTGCATTTCACATGAAAACACAAAACTATCCAAGCTTGATTAAAAAGTATCCAGGCAATGCTGCAGAAAATCCATCAGTTAGTTTTTCTGAATTCTCACTCAATTTAGGTGATCCAAAACTCGATTTGCCAAATGCTGTTCAAACACAATTATGGAATATACTTGTTCTGATTGGGCTATAAGTCCCTACTTTTCAGAGATTCCTCATTTTTCCTTCATTCAAAGTTGAAATTTGCTATGATAATTTTTTTAGCCCCCTTTAGAATTGTTTAGGATATTTCCCAAACAGGGAGGCAAAAATAATTGGGGATTCATCATGCATAAGCTGATATTTACAGTAACATCAGTCCCAGCACGTTTGCTGGAAATAGCTTGGTATTTTTACCCTTTGTTTTAATATTTATAGGATTAATAACATATTCAGGCCCTGATCCTACAGTATTTAACATCTGGCCAAAACACAGGGCTGTGGTTTGGCACAACAAACGTGCTGCATGTTACGAGAAACAGCAATGGCAGCAGTAAAAGCCAATTTCTTCCTTATCTCTTTTTGTGTTTCCCTTTCATTATTGTGAAGAAAGTAGGAACAATATGGCAACCATATTCCCCACAAACGGAACAATGAAAATACTCGTGGATGATTACTCAAAGTGGGTCCATAAATGGCATGATTACCTTGCTACTGTGGTGTTTTTTAGGAATACTTAAAGCTCCAAGGCACCAAGTGACAAAAAATACTTGCATATGACAACTTCAGTGTTCCAAAACCCTATGGGTACCTCATATACCATCTGGTGGAGACGTCACAGGAGAGGGAAGGAGTACCTTTGTATGCCTTCAGAGAGTAATACAAAACAGTGTCTTTTCCCTTCTTTACAGTGGTGTCTTCACCTCTGTGAACTTTGCCACTTTCCACTTGACCTGAACAACATTGAAGTTGATTGCTACAAGAAAACTATAATCAGAATAACAAATACAAAGCATCTCTCCTGCCAAGCAGTAAGACCTTCCAGATCATACACTAACTTACTCCACAACCAACCAATGTAAATATATTTCACAATACATTAAATGCATTAAAGGTTCCAAGCAAACAATGTTCAGGCACAAAATTCATGAGCTAGAGATGGCTAGAGCAAACTTGCAGCTCCTCCAGGGCCAAAACTGCCTTTTCAGCAGAGGTATCCTAACATGACGCTATTCTCCTGCCTTTATTCTCTGCCACCCCTCAAGACAGACTTGAAAAGAAGGACAGCTGGAAAACTGCGAGTCAGACAGAGGTAAAACGGTTAGTCTCCAGGAGCCAGAAACCACAAGGATAGGCATCTTAGACATGTATTTTTAAATGCTTTCTTTCTGTCTCTTTTCCTGAAGGACTAAATGCAAAATGAAATCATCTTACAGAAGGACAGCTGCTTCCCCCCTGTGCTCAATCATTCCAGTCACACTATGTTGTCCAGTAACCTGCACTGATAATTCCTCATGAATAAAATGCCAACATTATCATCCACAGTTATGTTGTTGACATGCTTTTGCCATTTCACTAAAAATACCATTAATTTTCTGGCTTCACAACAGCTGAGCTACTCCCCATTTGAATATACAAAAGAGTATTTTGTTTAAACCAAATTAAAAGCGTTCCAGTAAATGACTTCAATTTTGCTGGCTATACTACTTAGTGTATACAGTTCTATTTAATCCCTCTTTTCTCAGCTCTACCCTTTCTATAGCCCCCTCCTTTTCTCACTTCTTTTTTTCCTCTCCTTAGCTTTTTATACTTAATCCTTTCATTTCAGGAACTGGATTTGCCCAGCAAGACATCCACAGCCAGAAGGAGCTTCAAAAACGTAGTGCCAAAGAGTTAAGGAAATCGTGAAATTGCCTTCACTCTGTTTTTATTCACCTGTTTCCAAAAACATATTTAGCAGTAAGGAAAGGAAGGGAAAGGGGAGGGAGAAACACATAAATGCTGAACACACCTTCCTTTTCCCATCCAGACAATCATCGACATTCCCCACTTAAGCTGGAATGAAAACCACCATTTCTGCCAAGCCCTCCTGGCATCTCACCACTTTATTTGTTCCCATTTGTATCTAATGCTTTTGTCAACAGTTCAACAAAAGTCAAAGCAAACAACCCACTACAAACACTGGGGCTAGCAGCAACAAGCATGAATCCTTTACAATTATTCAGCCCAGCTGCTCAGTGCCTGTCCAGGCTGCTTTCATTTACAACAGTGTCAACAAAAGGCTGAAACCCAATAACTAGGTGGGTCAATACTACCACTGTAAACCCTCCTGAGAAGGAAATGCTGTTCTGCTGCTTAACTGCTTCAGCAAACATGCAGAATAATTCAGTTAGATAGACAAGTGCTTGCCTAATCATTTGTTGTGTGAATTATTCAAGACTTTCCCCTTAAACTACTAAACGGTGGCTCTTCAAATATTTCCGAGGAACCACCAGATGTCCTACAGGAGAAAAGGAAACATTAGGCACATCCTGACAATAACAGAGGGCAATGGTAATCTGTGATCTTGAAAAGTATTAATGTTTAGAGGATTAACGCCTTCCTTCACCTTGCTTCTGGTGTCACTGTACAGAGGGTACACAGCTTTTGACGTACAAGCTAGGCATGCATCAGTTTACTAGATGCTTGATCTCTACACATAATCGAGGCTGTTGTCTAGAATTTTTCTTCCTCTTTTTTTTCATGTGAATTGTAAGAGTTCTCTCCAGAGAATACGTAAAATGTGGGTAAAAATAAGCATAGTTAGTCAAGTGGACGTAGAGAAGAAACATGCATTTAATCCCACATATCTCTCTTCCTCCACTGCCCCCCACGCTCATTTGATCTCCTCTCAATCACCCACTTTAGCGTTTCTTTGTCTGCAGACACAAGGCGAATGTTCATGAACCTTTCTCCAGAGGTTTCACCAAGGTTCATGTTTACACTTTCAAAAAGATGGGCGAACTAGTCTTACTGCATAGAACTAAGTGCTAAACATTATGTGTTTTACTTCAATTGCCTCTTCATATGGGAAAAAGCCACCCCCTTGTTTTTATCACAATCATATCATTAGCATATTTAAATATTTAACATTAGCATATTTAAACTTTCAGAAGAACTTTGAGAAATTGCATATTAGGTAACAAATGGTAACTGTTTTGATTTAATCTCACTATTGGCAAGAACAACCCTGGATATGACCAAATGTTTTTCCTAAGACCAGTTTACATATACATCACAGCGCAGTGTTGGACGGGTATGTATCTTGAGCCAGAACACAATATCAAATACACTTATGAGTATTTTATTTTTGACATCTACAGTAACAGTTGTGCATGCTGAACAACTAGTATTTCAGAGAGAGTTTCTGGCAGTTTTAAGACTTAGAAAAATAGTAAGATAAATTCTGTCTGTATGTCAAATTAAAGAACACGGTTTTGTTTTTATAATTAGAATCTGTAGCATATTTTGTTTGTAAAACATTAGACTTTACACTGATTGCACTGTAGCAATCTCTGGTGGAGTTGTCTACATGAAGAGACTTCTATCAAATAAAGTTTTCTTTCCCTTTTTGCCCAAAACAATCATGAAACACTTGCCTACTAAATAGCAGCAGGTCCATCAATCTGTGATGGCCTCAGCTGGTAGTACCCACTACTAGATAACCCTACTCGATGGAAAACTTCAGTAACGTTTACTACTTTACATCAAGTTATTGCTATTTGCAACACCAGTTTATCAGTATTTGCATGACTGTTAAGAGTCATTAGCAGGATATGCAAAATGTTTCAGGGTCCGTGCTGAGGAAAGGTCAACAGAGATCTACCATAGCACAGAAAACATTTGATATCAAAAGGATTACAACTTGCACAGATTAACTGGGAAAAACCTGCAGTCTGATGCTAGATAATCTAAAAAGAATAGGAAAAAAAGACTCAACATCAAAATCTTTGATGGTGTCTCCTCTTCTTCATCCCCTGGAGCAGGAAGAAGGGTCCCAAAATGGCACCTCCAGCCTTTGTCACAGCTGAACGTAATGTTGCTACCAGAAAACCTTCATGAAGCATGCAAGAGTCCTACAGGTCTGCTAAATAACTTAATTGCTTTCAAACACCTGCAGTGTGATATAAAGCTTTTAGGCTACTTCGATTGTAAGCACACAGTGCTTTTTGTTAAGGCACTGAACTGATCCTAGACAGGCTGCCTTTATGCTTAAGGCGGGGTGTCTTTTCTACTCTAACACCAAATATGCATATTGACAGGGCACTTGGAAAGATACCATATTTCAAGGGAATGGCAAAAAAAAAAGGGTTTCTCTCACCCCATAAGGTTTCATTTTGATTTCAAAGGGATTATTTTAAAATTATTCAGACATTGAATTCTTTTCATATTTTGCAGTACGGGACAGCAAGGCTCATTATGAAATAATATTTGCAGGTCATTGCATGAAACTCTTTTCTCAAAGCAGGGGAGGAAAAGCAAAACATTAATTTCTTCCAGGGCTAAAATCAATTGCAGCTTGGTATTTTTGAAAGAAAGAGAGGTGGGACAGAAGTTCAGCAAACATATCAGAAAGAAATGAGAAATATAAGCATATAGCTATAATTACTCCTGGCCAGATACAATTATTTCCTAATGCCTGCTGTTGTGAGATCACAAGGCAAAGCTTTATATTATTTAGGTCAGCATTGGCTTTTCAACTCAACACAACCAGTGATTTTTACATAGTCTGGCTACTTTGTTAATAAAACAAAATGAGCAAAGGACTAAGAAATACGTTGCTGTAGCTGAGGAATTTTATGCTGTGTGTGTTCCATGCCAAACACAAACCACACAGCCCTGTGGGTAACTCTTCAGGGGCACCTGCAATGTGGAGACACCTCTCCTGGCCGTTCTTCTACATTCCGGCACTGCACCTCTGCAAGGCATGACAGTCGAACAAAACAGGACTTGGGTCGCAAAATTAGTGTTATTTATTTTGATCTGTCAAGATTAATAGCAAAGAAAATACTGCATACCCTCTTTCAAACAATACAGTGACTTGAAATATGCCAGCTCCTCTGTATGGAGAATCTGAAATATATAGCTCAACCAGTTAATGAAAAAAGGAACAAACCACGTTGAAATTTTTTTCAATTCTCCCACCCCTCCGCCCAACTTACTCATAAGTATGCATTAAGAACACTCCCACAGCTGCATTCATTGCCTCTGGAGAGGCAGAAAAACAGAGATGCAGCTGTGCCTGCTAATATTCATATTCAAACAACTAGCGTTGGACTAGCTGCTATACCTCACTTAAAAGCATCTTGGCAGCCTTTGATAAGCTTGCAGATCAAAAAGAAGTGATACAGAGCAATCTGCTGTCCTTTTAATGCAATTAGCAGATTAAAGTGGCATTTCACTTCCAATACTTCATTAAAACACTGACTGCATCCAGCATTCCCTGATGATACAACATACACAGTGTTCCCCCTACAGTCGATCCAGAGACTTGGTGAAGAGTTGGGGCAAGCCCTGCACTGGCATCCAGTAGTCTGCACAGCTCCTGGAGCCAGACATGAAACCTGCACCCTTGTGCACCACAGTGGGGCTGAGGGCAGCAGCAGGTCAGGGAAGAGAACACCTGGCTGGGCACTGGCAGGAAGTCAACAACTCCTGTCCTAGTGCTCTCAGTAACTGCTCCAGGAGGCAGTGGAAAATACCATATCCCGGGGTTTTCCACCTCACAAGCATAGTTGTGGCTGGGCATCTTGCCGGGTCAGCTGCCGCACTGCTGATTTTTGTTATACCTCTCCATTTTATGATTTGTGTGAGACCTGCTACCCCTCAACTTCTGTTTCCACTACAATCTGGTAAGAAAGAAGCACAGGAGGAGTTTAGTCCAGTAAAATGCAGAGTGGAAGCAAGTGCTTATTTCAATTTTCCTCTCAGATTACTTTTTTCATAGAAGACTGACAAATCAAACAACACCTCAACTTAGAAAAATAATTTTTCATTTGTTGCCTCCCCTGCATCCAAAAGCAAACTAAGAGCATTCCACTGAGACCAGTGACAGGCTAAGAACCTTCGCTGTGAGAAGAAATGCTGGGAAGGACCTGGCTTCATCCCTTCTGCTAGGAATTTGGGGCATCCCTGGGATACCCTCCAGCACTAGCCCTGCTGCTACCAGGCAGCACAGCCTCACCAGAACCAAGGAAAGAACAAACTAAGAAAGATTAATTCACAGATGTTCATGCATTTCACACACAGGGTGCCCTGTGGTCCGTTGCCAGGGCAACAGGAGACCACCAGCGCGCGCTTTATTGGCTTTATGAAGTGCGTCTTGGGGGCTATAGTCCGAGAAATGCTGCATGATAATCTTCAGGCTTTTCAGAAGCCTTGTTTTGTCTTTATCCACATTTAACCCTCTGAGTGTTATTAAGAGCATCACTATGCATGTCTGGCACATCAAGAAAAGTAGCGACAGGAAGCGTGGAGACATGTACACAGTCTCTGCTTCCAGCTTAGAGACCCTGGTAAGCATGTTCTCAATGACTGCTCCTACCCACCATGTACTAAAGTTTTAGCCCACAGGCTGCAGGTAAACTGGTCCCATGGCTGTGGTAGTGCAGGGCTTGGCACAGCTGTGTTTGGGGACAAAACTGGCAACAGCAAGTGCAAAGGCAACACAAGAGTCACACTAGACTAACAGACAAATGACTGCAAGCATGTTTTCTCCATTAACATTGGAAGAATATTAAAAGGAAAAATAAGCATCTCACCAATTTCCTAGACGCATCATGAGAAAAAACACACTGTTATTTGAATCTCAACATGTGACACCATCAAGCCAGCCATGTATATATAGTACATATAGTATCATCTATAAATTCAAACAAACCAATTCCTTTCCTCTCCTTCCTCCAGGCTGGCATCATGCATCTCCTCCAGCTGTCCTCTCACCAGCCAAGGCAGGTCTGCAGACGGGGAGCAGGGGGGAACTGGGGTTAAAATAACAAATGACACAGTGCCCCAAGCAGCAGCCGCCACCACTGACATCAAGCACTAATCCAGCAACAGAAGAGAGGGAGAAAGCAAAGGTAGCAGAGGGGATCAGTAGAAGAAATGGCTTGCATTCAGGCTTGCAGGAGAAAAAGCACACAGAGACAATAATTTCCTGGGAAAAGCTAAAGCCTAACGAGAATTTACTCTGCCTCCTTTATTCAGACAACCAACCCTTTTGTGGCAGGGGTTTCCTGACTGACAGGAACCCAGGGCCCATTAATAGGATTTCCATATTATTTCCAACACCTGCCTAGAAGTTATTTGTTTACATTGAAGTAGGCGAGATTCTCAAATCAGACATCTGCTTCTGGTTCAGGCATATTTTAGGAAACCATCTAGAAAGAAGCTTTGTTGCTATGGAGACATTTTTATTTTCTTCCTATAGTTGGCTGGAAAACATTAGCATTTCCAATTTTTTGTTCTTCAAAAGACCAAATGTCACTTAAGAAAACACAGAACTTTCCAAATTGCCATGCAGAATAGTCTAATCGAGCTGTAGATATTTAATTAATTATTCAGCTCAATTAGAGCTGTACCGAAGAGGCAGAAAACTGCAACTTTCCTGCAAACTCCCCTCAATGGTGAATTCCTGATGGCTGGTTTAATTGCTTCTTCCCTCAAAGCACAGTTAAAACTTTGTAATTCATGTTGCACTCAACAATCTTGCACAGCAACTTGTTAATCAGACTACTCATTTCTCTCAACTTCTAAAATCAACCTGAGAAGACTGACAACATTTGAACTAGAAATGTGCTTCTTTCCCACTGCCAAGGAAGAGATGGAAAGAGCAATACAAATATTAATGTAACTATTAACCTACTACCAGCATTCAGTGACTTTAGTGATATGACAGAAATTTCCAAGGTGTCATCCATGTTGAAGAATCAGTAGGTAATCAGTACTCCTTCCCTCCCTTTAGCAGATAATCTGCATGCCCAATGAATCCATAAATTTGCGTAAAAATAAGGGATGTTTCAGGTTACTTTAGACCTAAGGGTTTTAAGACAACTCAAAATCAAAATGTTAAGTGCTTAATTTAAAAAAAAAAAAGAATTAAAAAAATCACAGTGTCAACAGAAATCCGTAAGGCCATTTAGTCTGTATCTTTCTTTAATCAAAAATTGTTAAGTGTTGTTTATTTCCTCTCATTAATATGGTTAAGACCCATGTAACTTGGTCTGCAAATGCATTCTTCATTCCAGACTCATTCACCATGGGTAAACTAGTGTTAAGACATGAATGCCAGCATTCAAAGTATGATTTTAATCACACACTTCCAATGCAGAGAACTTCAAAAGATATAATAAACAAATTAATTCCCTCCCTTTACTTTTTTTCCCCCAGCTATTATACTGTCAAAGCCTTTGCACTGGAGACCTTTCCACCCACCTTCTCATCCCTGCAAACTTCCTCTTCCTACTCTAAGATGTGAAGTCGTTATCAACATCCCAGTCTGTTGCCATGGAAATAATTAGGCATGACTGCTCAGGTTAGAAATTACAGCCAATGTATGTGTTTGCCTTCTGGGTGAAGAGAGCATTTGAAGAGAGAATATTTGAGGTACCCTAAACCACCAAGTGGCAAAATAAAAGTTTGATAGTGAAAAGTACTACAGGAATTTGACCAAATGTAGGCATGCCACTGAATAAGAGTCATCCTGTGGTAACTGGCAAAAGGATGCAAGGTAAGAGGACTTTGTGTAGCTACTACACAGAAGCCTGTAAAAAGCTATGGTGTGAAAAAGGTAAAGCCAACAAAAATGGCAGAAGCAGCCATTTGATACCAAAGTACGTGCTGCTACTTTCATATGAATATGAATACTCTACACTAAATTAGAATTACCAGATGACATCATGAAAAAGACTGAAGATGTGACACTGTATAAATTAAAGAAATGTAAAGCTCAGTTGAGGTGGGGGGGGAGGAAAGAAGAAAAAAACACAGCAGGGATATATGTATATACACCTGAGGTTTAGTTTCATGTTCTCAAATTCTGTTAAAAAACACGAGGCTTGAATGACATACTACAAGTCTAGCCATGAAAACATTATTAAGGAAAAAAAAGCAGTGTCAAAAAATCCACTCCTTAAGACAGACTGAGACAACAAACAGGATCCTGCTAATTAATATTTGTTCTGCTTCAGCATACAGTTACTGGACGAGACTGCAACAAACAAGCATGTCTCACCCAATCACATCATTAATCCACTCACATTCACCACCTGAGGACCAGCTATGCCCCACAGATATTTATTTATCTGTTCCACAAACAAACAATTACAACACATTTTCTGGAATTAGGGCACCTGTTACATTCAGTACAGCTTACATGCCCAGAGGCAGATATCTATAAATACTGAAAAAATTACTGTATCAAAAGCCAACAGAAGTTACTCATTATTATTTGGTAATGCTACCCCCAAAACACCTACGGAGATCAAAAACACAACTCTTGCGGAGTAGTATAGTTCAAATACGCTCTGCTTAAAACTACTACTGCATCATTATAGAAAACATAACAGAAGCAATGCCTCCTTTCCAAACAGAGAAAGGTACAAACAAAATCCATGACACGAGTGTGAAAACTCTGGATTTTAACAAGCCTGAGAAGTGCTTTTGGCTGAATGGTAATTAAGTGGCAAAGTAACAAAATTATCAGAAAATAAATTCTGTACATTTCTTTAAGCTTGTAACAGGCAACTATTTCTTTGGCTTGTTAAATACATACTGAATGAGAAGATATTTGGCAAAACACTCATGCCACTAGAGGAAGTCACAATTAAAAGAAACCTGACAATTAGGACAAAGTCCACAGCAATACATCACGGCAGTTTATGTGGTGTTCCTCTATCAGCAGAAGAACAAACCGGCAATGTAATTACATTTGGTAATATCCTAAAGTCTTATACTATATGTTGGGCATTTTTATTTTAAACTATCTTATACTTTCCAGAAGCATCACATTCATATAACTCTTTTTAAGTATTAGGTTATTCAGGAGTAAGCAGCTTACTCTTACTTACAACTAAATGAACAGAGGGCTAAACAATTAACAGTGGCTAACAGCTTGTGAATGACTGGAGCACTGGCTACCACAAATGCAAATGGAATGTGGGAATCTCACCCATCCACTTTCCCTTAATCTCCCACAAATATAATTATTAGCTTTCACACAGATTAAGGAAAAAGTAATCTTATTTCTAAATTCACCTCAATTTGCCTTGACAGACTTCTTGCTCCGAATTCACCACCATGTTGGTCAGAAATTCACCCGAAAACTGCATTCAATGCATTATTTCAGATTTTTTTCATTAAAACTCTTTATTTTTTCCTAGAGGAGTCTCTAATTAGCTGTTCTACTCCTGACACCAGACTACAGTTTTATATTACTGGCACTTCTTGCTACTGAAACTGTAACTCCCACCATCAAAATGAACAACATTTTTACTACTTTGGCAAGTCTTACTATAGGCAAAGTCTCTGCCCCAAATAATTTAAAAATCAAGTTAAGAAAGAAAAAAAAGCAACCAGAACCAACCCAACCACAAACAATCCCCAAAAGAAATGCAGTGCACAACAGGCATATAGGGAACAATAGATATAGATTAACAAAGGATGTGGTAAAAAGTTACACACATTGGATCTTGTGCATGAAGCAGTGCTTCAGAAGACTCAGATTCTTGAATAACATGCTTAGGGACATCCTGACTAGCTCTAGCAGGCCTACAACCCAGCCAGCACTTGGGAGCTCCTTAACTCTGTTTGCTGCAGTGAGATCAGGGGAAGAGACTGTTAGCACTAGACTACTTTTTGCCAGATGGAGTTTTTGCACACAAATTTTTTCACAGCTTCTTCAAAGGGCATGTGTTACAGAAGGAATTTAGTCAAGGACCAGCGAAACTTTGGCCACATTTGTCCCAGGGAGAGTGCCAGGGCTGTGAAGAAGGACATGCCTCCGTCATCAGAGGTCTCATAGTAGGCAAAAAAAAATGTGGGCAGTGCAATTAGCAAGCAAGAATCCACTTTAGAATAATACCTTTTTTTTTTTCCTTTTTTTAAAAAAAAGAAGTATTACAGCTTCGAAAAGGAGACATACCAAGTCCTCCATGAAAACCTGCCTGGTTAACTGCAGAGCTGTTTGTCTTTCTGTCTAAACACATTATATTCCCTCTGAGCCCTTAAGTGAGGGCTACACTTGGAGCACAGCCCTGGCACATGCCACCCCCTTCTCTTCCCTTTCTGTGCTCCACAGCCGTGCCACTGCACAAAAAGCACTCCCATGACCCAGTTTACTGCATTTAGAGCTTTCCCACACTTCAAACTTGGCAACAGATTTGGAGGACTGAATTCAAGAAGAAATCAAAGAGCTCCCAAAGCTGCCCTTCTCCACAGAGCTTGCTATTCCAATGCTGATCTATTATTTAGGAAGAGTTCCTGGACAATCTCATGTTACCTGCAAGGTGACTACTCGGCTTCAGCAGTGAACTATTCACTCCAGGGATGTGCTGGGAAGGATGTCAGCCCAGTCAGGCTTATCAGGCAGAAAATGTCAAGAGTGATGCAAACTTCTTCTTCCCTGCTCTGAGCTAAGAGGAGAGCCAGGACCAGCACCACTAGAGACAGCAAGTTTCACAAGAAAACTGCCCAGCAAATCTAAAGTGCTGGCAAGAAACGGGACATTTCAGTCAAACTTCTTTTTTTGTAGAATTGTGTAGTGTACCTGCATTATCTGACTCACACACTGAAGCGTAAATTTGCACTTTATGAGCTATTTTAAAATCTGCCCTGCTTAATAATCTGTATCAGCAAGGAAACACTTTAAAGTGTCTTTCACAATTAAACCCAGGCAAAACCTTATATAAATCAAAATGTTGCTACCATATCAAAACGTTACACTGGGGCTGTATAACATCGCCCATTTCCTCATTACATGCTACACTAATTACTACCAGCAGATTCAGAATTTTCTGCACATTAGAGGCTTTTAGAGGAGCTATAAAAAATTTCAGGCATCATTAATTTAAATTTGTATTGAAATTTCCTTTTGACAGATGGCCAAAAATTACTTACTATTTAGAGTACCAGAACCTGCCTGTTTGCACATTGAAAGAGGAAAGGAAAAAATTAAAAGGAAGAAGGAAATTTATGTCACGTTCATTACCTGTTAAATGTTAAGGAGCATTATCCTGCATGAATAAATTATTTCTTACAAGCACACAGACTCCAGCTGCTGGCAACTGGCACATTCTTGCTAACAAAAACCATCTCAAGTCACACAGCAGACAATCATAAAAAGCCTCTCTTAACTGGGAACCACTTAAGGGAGCAGGGATCGATTGAGCAAGTGACTAACTGCTACTCTGGGTATCACTGAAAGCATTTAAGAAAATTAGCAAACTATTTCGCCTTGCAAATCTGGCAGTAAGCCCCACAATGCTGACACACAAACCAAATCACAACTTGAACACTAAGCAAGACAAACATCTACCTATCAGTTCAAAGTAAACTGGCATGAAGTAATGATGCTCTCCCCTCCTTCTGGAAGCTGTATGAATAAACAGTGCCTTTGAATCACTCTCACACAAAATCAGTCTTTTCAGTACAAATGCTACTGCTAACATCCATGCCAGCATAAACACCCCAACATCCCAGAAATGTCACAGAAACGTAACTAGCATATATTGTTTAGAACCAGTGAATGGCATATACTATCAGTTCTCCTCAGTCACTTTCTTGAGGGAAATCCTCATGGTTCCTACTGTACAGGTATTTGAACTTGCTCAGGAAAGCAGGTAGGTTTGTATTCCCATATTTAGGTATCTGGCCTACCTGTGTATGTTTGTTAGAGTGCAGAAAAAAGGAAAATGGACCAAATCTATCTGTTCACAGTGAAGAGCAGATGTTCTACGGAAATCATCATTAACCTGTGCCCAGGCTCACTGCATAAAGTAGCAATAGCAGTTTCTAGACCTTGTGATAAGGAAGCTGAAGTGAAATCCAACGCACTGTTGTCTTGTGTCAGCAGATCGACAGCTTCAGTGCCTTTGCTGCTCGGAGTAAAAACTGACAGTTCCTGTCAGCTCCTGGTTGTTATGCAGAGCCGTGTGGGTAACCGCAAAACTGACAACCATCATCTCAGTTGCACTTGGCTGGGACATGTCAGGGTTGCCAATGGCAGAATAGGTGTGCTGGGGTAGGCTGCGGGACACATGCCCACCTGTAGTTACCAAAGCACCAAAGGCACGGCCCCTTGTGATCAGCCCTGGCTGGATGGGTCTCTGGATAGTTCTCTGCCCAGAATTATGCTTTTCACAATGCCATCTAGGGCACACTGTAATATCTACATGACAAGATCTCAGTAGTCTTGTCTAATGCACCTCGGACTTGTGCTGTGAACATCTCTTCTGCCACCTGGCCAACACTAAGAAGACATATAATAATATTCCTTAAAAAAGCACCACTGAAAACTTCACAAACTCATTTTAACTGCTCAATAAGGTGGGCATAGGTCTTGCCATTTGTAAGAGAAGAGTATCTTTCATTTCACACACCAGCACCTAAAAAAAGGCTTGATCTTATGTTTCTGAAAACTGTGAAAACTAGGACAGGAGACTGACCCAGAAGAGGGCAGGGCCAAGACACATCTCCCCACTTGCAGCATGAACACCTGAGGAGCCTCTGAGAGACTCTGGTGGCCATCCAGTGCGGAAAAGCACCCAGGCACATATGCTGAATAATAATTGCATGCATCACTGACTGCTCAAAATTAAACAAGCTGTAAGGTGTGTTATTGTGTCTACTTATGGACACTACCATACACAGGATGGTACATATACCATCCTGTGTGTGTACATTGTGTGTGTACATGTTTATGTACATTGCAGGATCATTCAGAACCTGAAAATTAACTTCTGAAAAAGGAAGGCAGAATCCTCAGTGCAAGTACCACCTTTATCAGGGTAGGCAATGGCAACTCACTCCTCTCCAGCTTCTTGGTTCAGGACAAGAGGTAGCACCCCTCCTCTCCCCTGAGAGAGACAGAGCTCTGCTTCCGTAACTGCATTGTAAGGAAATACCAGAATTACAGTTTAGTGTCCATGTGACTTAAGACTACTGGCTAATTCTCAGAAGCTTGGGCAGAGACCCTGGGCAGACCTTTCCTTCTATCCAAGAATGGTCTCGATACTGTTCCAGCAAACTTTCTCACTGGCATGTTGCTTGCAATCCTAGCTGCCCCACTACCAGCAACTTCCTGAACATCATACACAGTCTGTGCACTGTCCTGCTAATCAATATGAGCATCACAACTCAGTTTTACTTGGTGACTTTTTCCACCACTCTGGGCTGTAATTCAGAAAAATGCATGCAGCTCTGTCGAGCTACCTTCTACACCTATGAAATAGAATCCTACCTTGATGGAGTCTCTGTCTGCATGCAGAGCCGCCCCCATGTGTAAGGAGGGGAAGAGATGGTGGTAGAGGATGGAGATGTGGGGGAAGAGAGAAAGAGAAAAGTACTAGTTAGTTTACATAAAATTATACATTTAGCATACCTGGAAGAAAGAATCCTGATGTCTGTTAAATAATAAATTGCATAGATGTTAACTTTTCTGTACAGTTAATTATTAATGCTGTTCAGCCAGATTTATAAAACCAGATTTCTAGCATTTGAACACAATTTCAGACTCCTGCTAGATACCAAACACTGAAGTAATTAGCTAAAAATTCTTCTGAAAATTCCTTTTCCCCATTTTTTTTCTCTTTTATAAACAAGAGAGTTAAAAAAACAAACCCACACACTCATCTATCAGTGCCTACCTCTTTGGTGATCGTTATCGTGGTGCTTCTTCTCATCTTTAATTGGGAGGTGGGACTGCCCTCCCAATGCGCTGGAGAGCGCCAGGAGACCAGCACTGCTGCCAATGGGTGGGATGGCTGGAGGCTGCAAGCCTGAGGGGTGTGGAGTGAGCGGCACAGGAAGACCATGTCCATGTGACAAGTGTTGGGCCTGGAGTTGTTGCTGCTGTGAAAAATAAAACAGAGATATTGAATTTGTTCAGGGAGCTGGGGGCTGTCTGATTGATCCTGTGCATCAACCATGACCGACCAGATCAACCAATGCGACGGACTGATCCAGATATCAAGGCTCACAAACATCCTGGTGTTTTAAAACTATCCATATGTTTGGACACAACACATTTGGTAAACTTCAGGCTGAAACAGAAGAACAACAATGAAGAAGAAAAAACAAAACAAAGAAAAAAAATAATAAAGGAAGGGAATGTTCCTGTTCCTGGAGAAATTTTTGTCTTTCTGACAGAATTACATTTTTCTCTTTCTAGCAGAAATGCACAGGTAACATCTAATCAAAACATATGCAACTATAAAAGCAGTTATATAATGAAAAAAAAAAAAAAGCTGAAAATTGAGAAAATTAGTGTTAAACAGTTCTCCCAGCGCTACTGCACAGCATGCAGTGAAAGTTAATTTGAAAGAGAAAACCTGAATTAACAATCCAGAAAAGGAAACTGGTTGCAGCCACCGTTTTAAGCCCTTTAAGTGTCCTCAGCGGTACTTGAGCAAATTACTAAAGAAAATCTAATGTAGCAAGGCTTGGGTCCTCCTGTAGGCTTGCTCAATAATGCTGAAATAATTGGGCACTCTGTGCACGTTTAGTGATGCTCGAATGAAAAGCTAGAGGCCTGCCCTTGTACTCTTCTCTAGCTGCTGACTCTGTGTTGTGACAGGTTTATTTGAGTGGGACTGTAATGCATGCACCAGTAACTGCACTGACAAGAGTTTAAAGTCATTTTTACCAGTACACTGGCAACACATAGAGAAAGCCCTTGAGAGGTTCGAATTGGAGTGCTTGACCTCAACCAGGGCTGCATCAAGCTCTGTGCTATACTAACCACTGTGGAGTAGATAGACTGTTGCTATTCACTGGGAAAGCAAGGAGAAAAAAACACAAACATATCAAAACCAAAAACCAAACAGGTGAAAAAGTTTAGTAAAATATATCCCAAAAAAGATCTGTTCAGGTCTAAAGCTTGCACGCTAACTGTCCAACTAATTTCTAGTCATACAATAAGTACATTAACTCTGAAATTTTCGTTTTCAAGCCGTTAATTGTTCAGATACAGGGTAAATCAAATCCTAAATCCTCTGGGATTGTTGTCTCCCCAATGTATGTCTTATACAAGATTTCAGAAAAAGAAAGTAAAACTTAACTTGCTTTGCATAAAACCATTTCACCTTAAATTTCTAATTGCTAAGAATTGAGTTCCACTTTCGTTTGGTTTCCATTTGAACCTAAATTTACTTCCCACCTAGCAATCCCTCTTGACAATCAACAGACATGTTCACTTGAAAGAAGAGAAGGAGGAGGAGAAGGAGGAGGAGGATCGCGGACTAGGATTGCATTGGTATGGGAAAAGACTATGACTTCCTTCAATACAAGGAACGATGTCAAACATGAAAAATGAGGTACTAGTCCAAAACCAGAAACAATGCATATTTGAGTGAAGCACTAAGCAGGTTTTTTGCTCTCAGAACATAGAAGAGAAAAAGGAAATAAAAATATATAATCCCATAATTAGTGCTGTTCGCTAATAGTCTTAGTCAAGAAGGTAAAGACAAAGTGACATCACATCTCTGACTGCCATTTCCAGATCTTTGAAAACTATTACTGTATTCAAATACACACAACATTGACAGCTTGGTTTTGCTTTCCCTTGTCCATAGGTGTCACTGGTGAGCATCAGGTGGCCTGCATGCAACTATTTGGTTACAGGGAAACTTATAAAACACGGACAAATCCTTAGCCCACTGGGCATCAGGTTAGTGTTATAAAGTGGTAGAAAAAGGTGGTCTCCACAAGACATCAAAATGCCAAAGATATGGAGGAGTAAGACAACTGCGAAATATTCTCCACACATACAAATATTCCACTATGGAAGAAAGTTTACATTTGTTTCTGCATGTAGCATGAATTTAGATCACAAAGTCCGCCACAATTAAAAAACTTCCATGGAAAGCCTGAGACAACAGAGTAAACACATAATTTTTAATGTTGCTGTAATGCCTTCTCCTCCCCTTTCTCCATTTTCTTTCTAATTTGTTATCTTTAGTCATGCTATTTATGAACTCTTAGCATGTGGTTAACTTTAGACAATCCCATCACAGTTGACCTCAGTATGCATAAAGTCAAGCATACATTTTCAGCATCTATGTATAATGGGTGAAAACTTAGAAACAAAGCTTTACGATGCTGTAAATTTTCCAAAACTATTTCAAAATAAGAACAGCAATCAAATTATCTACCAAGAAATATGCCCTACGAAATTGCTAAATAGATTGCAATGTTTTTAAGGAACATCCACCAACACACAAAGAATATAAGAGCAATGGGTAAACACAGCAATCAGAAAGCAGCCAAAAAAGATGACTGCATTTCTTTTAGTAACAAGTTTAGGAAGATGATCACTTAAATCAGTTCAGTAGTAAAAACTGAAGTAAAACATTCAAAACATATTAACACATGTCAAATAAAGATAACATTTGGTTGCTCTTAGTGGTATTTTACTTTCTGCGTATTATTCTAGGCAGTCTACACTAAGGCATAAAATAACTCCAAAGTCACGTCTAAGAAAATGGGTAAAAAGGATTTGCAAAAGGGTTTTATCTAAGTATCACTGATTTTTACAATTACCGTTCTAAATATTGATGCTTAGCTTAATTCTTTCCCCAACACATCTTAAGAGATCAAATTTAAAGTAAAATGTGGTAACCAATTCACTAACGAATTAGTTACAAATGCTCTCTTGTTACAGTCAGCACATTCGAAGCCTATTTTTGTGGAAAAGGTTCAAGTTTTTACTGGATACTTTCCAAGCAGCTCTGCGTTGCAGTAATCTACCACTTTTCCTCTTACAGAACCTGAAAGCTCACAGCTATTACTCTAACAATTTGAACCTCCCTTAACCTGAAGACATGTCTAATATTAATCAAGTCTCAAAAAGATATTTTCTTTTATAGTTATATAAATGTGTTCACTACCCATACCTGCAATACTGCTGGGATGAGACCTCAACAAATCTGAATAAAATAGCTTCATTGTTTGTTTGAAATGAGTTAGATGATGTGATTGATTGCTCAGGGTGAATCATTAGTAAGACAGCACACTGATGAAACAGAAACCAAGATGAAGAGGAAACAAATAAATAAAACCAATGGCTCACAAGTACACAATATTGACGTCATTGGTTAGAACATCAGCAAAGGAAGTCCTCTGGCACACATACATTTATGACTGTGTTTACAATTATATGAAGTTTTATCTATCACGCTTGTTCACACCCTTGATGTGATCTGCACTATTTGTACTTCCTCTATACTGTTCTCTCTCTGGTAACATACCATTACTAAAACAAAAAAAGCTTTTTTGATGTTAAGATACAACACAGCAAAACAGCTCACAAAGAGAGTCATGCAGCAGTTCCTCTGGTGGAATGGTTCTGGAGCTATACGCATATACACCATGTGATTGGTTTGCCATAAAGAGACAGTGGTACTGATTATGGTAGGAGAAACTACTACCCTTACTCTTTTACAGAATCATAGAGTATTTCAAGAAAGAATGATCATTTTGAAAACTATTACAGTGCCCAGAGTAAAAGGAACTATCCTGGTGGGAGTCCGCTGTAGACCATCAAGATGAAAAGGCAGATGAAATATTCTTTAAGCAGCTGGCAGAATTCTCACCACTGCAGGTCCTTTTTCTCACAGAGGATTTCAACTTATGAGATGTTGGCTGGAAATACAACACAACAGAGAGGAAACAATCCAGAAGGTCCCCAGACTGTGTGGAAAAAACTTCCTGGCACAGTGGGTGAGGGAGACAAAAAGGGCCGGTGCCACATTGGGCCTGCTGTTTGCAAACAAAGAAGGATTAGTGGGAGATGTGTCCTGGTCAGGGCAATCAAAAAATATAGTTTTCAGTTGTTGAAGAAGGAGGGCCAGGCAGCATCCACCCAAGGGAGCTGGTGGAAGTGCTCACCAAGCCACTTTCCATTATTTACCAGCAGTCCTGGCTAATCAGGGAGGTCTCAGTTGACTGGAAGTTGGCAAATGTGACCCCCACCTACAAGACGGGACAGTAGTATGATCCAGGGAAATACAGGCCTGTCAATCCGACCTCAATGCCAGGAAAGGCTACAGAACAGATCACCTTGAGTGCCATCATGAACACAGAGGACAACTAGAGAATCAGGCCCTACCAGTACAGGTCTGAAAAAGGCAGATCCTGCTTGACCAAACTGATCTTCTTCTGTGACAAGGTAGCCTGCTTAGTCAATGAGGAAAAGGCTGTGAATGTTGTCTACAACTTTAGTAAAGCTTTTGACACCATTTCCCACAGTATTCTCTTGGAGAAGCTCGCTTCCCATGGTATGGATGGGTGCATTGTTTGCTGGATAAAAAACTGACTGGATGGCCAGGCCCAGAGAGTAGTAGTGACTGGATCACATTAGATGGCAGCCAGTCACCAGTGGTCTTCCCCAGGGCTCAGTATTGGGCCAGACCTACTTAACACCTTTACTAATGATCTAGATGAGGGGACCAAGTGTACCCTCAATCAACCTGCAAATGACACCAAGTTGGGTGGGGGGCGTAGGAAGGCTCTACAGAGGGTTCCTGACTGGATCGATGGACCAGTAGGAGGTTCAAAAAGGTCAAGGGCCAAGTCCTGCCCTTGGGTCACAACAATCCGAGGCAGAGCTACAAGCCGGGGCAGAGTGGCTGCAAATCTGCCCGGAGGAAAAGGACCTGGGGATATTGGTTGACAACAGCTGAACATGAGCCAGTAGTGTGCCCACGCAACCAAGAAGGCCAGTGCCATCCAGGCCTGTGTCACCAGTTGTGCCAGCAGGACAAGGGAAGGGATCGTCTGACTGTACTTGGCACTGGAGAGGCTCCACTTGGAGTACTGTGTCCAGTTCTGGGCCACTCACTACAGGAAAAACATTGAGGTGCTGGAGGATGTCCAGAGAAGGCTAATGAAGCTGCTGAAGAGTCTGGAGCACAAGTCTTATGAGTAATGGCTGAGGAAGCTTGGACTGTTTAGCCTGGCGAAAAGGAGGCTCAGGAGACCTGATTGCTCTCTACAACAGCCTCAGAGGACGTTGTAGAGCACTGGTCTTTTCTCCCAGGCAACTAGCTAATGGATGAGAGGAAATGGCCTCAAGTTGTGCCAGGGGAGGTTTAGATTGGATTTTAGGAAAAATGTCTTCACTAAAATGGCAGTCAGGCATTAGAAAAAGCTGCCCAGGGAGATGATGAAAACACCACACCAGGAAGTCGTCAGAAAAACTTCTGGATTTGGCACTTGGAGACATGGTTTAGTGGTGAACACAGTGGTGCTTGTTTAATAGTTAGACTTGATGATCTTAGAGACCTTTTCCAACCTACAAAATTCTGTGACTCTATGAAAGGTATCAGAGATTAGTGGAAATTCTAAACACTCAGATGCAGCTGACCTACCTAAAAACTCAGACACTTCTGTTCACAAAGGGGAATGAATGCACAGGTGATAAAAAAATCTACGAAAAAGAATGAAAAACAAAAACGATAGAGAATAAGGAGAATAATAATAATAAAACTTATTTTATTTTTTATAAGAATCAAATGCTAGGTTTCTTGCTCTCTATGAATCAGTAATTTCTGTCTTTGAGGATGCTGATTTCACAGAAGGAAAGCAAGCTCTACTGAGAAAACTATGGGGGGAAGGAAAAAAATCAATAGCTGTCATTAACCAGAAGAGGAGAATTTAGAACTCCTACATAAATAGCAAAGAAACCGTATCTCTACAAATTGCTTCAAAGATTACTTAACTGAACTAGGAACAAAAAGTAATCTCCTGAATCATACTGTAAAATGAAAGGCAATATATGCAGAGCACATTTCCGTTCTGTCAGGATAGATGCCTCACCATTTGTCCTCCCTGTCACTTCCACAACTATTTTTCAGTGAGTGAACAGTAAAGATAGAGAACAAAAAATTAATACGACCTACTAGCAAGTAAAAGATACATGATAAAAAAAAGGACAATTTTAATAAAGGAAAAACTTAAGACCCCTGCAAAAGGCCAAGTTCACTTTCCCACAGAATACTGGAGTTCGGTGGTTTCTTTTTCTGATTGCAGGACTTCAACTCAATTTCACACTGATGGCGGAGAAACAATTAAGCTCTTCAGAATCACTTTCTATTATGAATTAATAAAGGGCAGAAATTCCTGCATAGATATGCCACTTAAAACTCTCTTATTCCTTCTCCTGATCAGTTCCTTGCCAAGGAAAATCCACATCTCCTGCCAAAGAAGGCAGAAAGCAGAAATGCAAGTAAGTTCAAGGTCTTACCATAAGGAGGGCCATTGGTGTGAAATGTGCCTTGACATACCAAATCTCCACTTCAAAACCTTTTCACAAAAACCAGTGCAAGGAATTACAATGGCAGCAAATGGATGTTTTCTGCTACAGATAAACAGACGGCAAAAATCATCTCTAAGTAGGTGCATACCTCTAAGTAGGTGTATACTGGTTCAAGTACCTTATTTACAAAGTGCTCACTCATGTCCTACCCACGGACACTAGGAACAGATTTTTTTCTCCTTGGGACTAACAGTCAGAAAACAGCATCTCTATTGTGACCTTGCGAATCTTGGCCCTCTTCTTCAGAGCCAGAAAATGAGAGCAATGCCTATGCTTTCCCCAGCAGACTTCTAAATATTCTTCTAGGGTCATCACATAAAAAAGGTTCTGAAACACTGGGCTGAAAAGTGAAAAAAATACTATCTGAGCTGTATCACAAATCAAAACAATAAAAGTTAAGCAATGTCACTGATCACAGAGAGATCCAAGTGGTTAAACCTATTACCAATTCTATTACCAGACCTTTTATTTTGAAACTTTAATTTACTTCAAAGCTTCCTCACAAGGTATAGTTTTAGAGCCACATAGTATCAGCAAAAAAGAGATGCATGTTACACATCTCACACATGCATTTCTCTAATGCATCTCATAAAGTCAGTGCTTACTAGTCAAATTTCTAGATAGTAATTACTGAAAAGCAGAGCTTCCATAACTGTAAGAGCTAACATTACATTTCATCATACTTGCAACACACAAAAACACTCTGTTGGATTTCAGCAAGTTGTATTTGCTTGGCATAAAAACCTGGGTTGTGTGGATTGATCCATTTTTTCCCCAACCCACTCTGTGTTCTTAAAGACTGTCATTTCCAGTGTAGCTCTGGTCCTGCACAGACCACAGTAATGCCTGCTCTTGTCAGAGTGCAGTGGTCTCTTCCCACAGGTGTTAGGACATGTGGATACTATTTTCACTCTCCAAGTAATTTCATTGAGACATATAGTGTTCTGCCTCTTTAATGCAGTGCCCATTAGTCAAGTTACTGAAACTTAAAGTGATTCTTTTGCTTTCCTGCAGTTTCCCACTTACAGCAGTTTTGCTAAAGGGAGAATCAAATCACCTGGACTTAAGCTGCAGCCCCAAGACTGTGAAAGGACCACTTGTTCTTTTTGTCTCAGCCTCTTTCAAAGGTGTAACAGGGAAAGCAGTACTCCCCTGTTCCAGAAACATACTAGACCAAGTTAATCAGTGTTTGTGATGCAGTTGTATACTAAGGAAGTGCCTGTGCAAAGTTCACCAAACAATAAGCAAGGAACTGTCTAGCTGATGAGAATCAAACATTCTGAAATATCAGATCTTAAAAAGATCTCCTAAATCCCTTTTTCATGGATGAACTTAACACGTGGAAATCCTTTGCTTATGCAGTACTGTAGAGTACATCAGAGTTAAGCATTAAAGCTCTTGTCTTGTCCTACATTTAAGATTAAAGACACAGAAAAAACTACCCATATATTTAAGAAATGCAAACACTTAATTGATCCACTGTATAGAGTCCTGGTCCCCATTCATAGCTGCAGGCAGAAGCCTACAAAGTGTGGTTGGGAAGAAGTCTAGATGGCCAACATACAACCTTGCTAACCGGTGATATCAGAACTCTGTGGTATGAAACTATGACAGTAACAACTGTCTTTAGGCTATACTGTACATTAAGCGTACCTCTTTAAATGGACAGCATCTCCACTGAGTACATAAATATTGCTGATTCTGCAATGAAGCCCTTTTGCAAAACCCCTGCCTTCACAATGCTCTAAAATCAAACAAACACAAGTTTTCTTTTTTTCCAAAGCACCGGTATAAGGTCTTCACTGAAGGTGTGTATGTGTGTTTGTGCCTATATATATATAAAAAAACAGACCAAGATGGAGCATGGCACATCTGTATTTGGTTGGCTGCATCTTCCATATATGGGAGTACAGATCACATCAGCAACAGTGTTTTCTCATTTCTACTGTGTATGAAGTGAAAGCATACAAAAATAAGTCATAAATAAAATATTGCGTATCTTCACCTGTAGAACATCAAGAAAACTCTCCATAGGACTCCTCATATCTGCACTGATTAATCCTAATTTTAAAAAGAAAAGAAAAAAAAAAGAAAAAAAAAAAAAAAAACAAAACAAAAAAAGGATATGGTGGTCACATCGCTTTGGTTTTGCAAAACCTTGAGAAACATGGAGGCAAAAGTCAGCTCCTGCCTGATCAGATACAGTGTGTGAGCTCTAACACTCATGTCATATGCACTTATAGCAAAATGAACAAGGCCTCTGGCACCAGTATATTGGAACTGAGATGTAGTAAGTGATCAGCACTTCATACTGCAATGTTACTGACTGCTCATACCGTGATAGACTAATATAAATCCAGTAGTTACCACAGCTATAGAAAATAGAAGAAAAAGCAGAAAATAGTGGCAGCCTATTTGAAGAGTAGCAACAGTATTTAAAATTCATTCTAGGAATATTTTTTCAGTAAATATGGAACATGGAAATTATTTACATTCTAATTAATTCCCTTGGAAATGCCTAAAAAGTTCCCGTGCCTCATTTTTATCTTCTTTAAATCAAGATAATGCTGCATATGGAAGAGATTTATTTAAATTGGGCCTCACCTTCAAGGTCCTCTCTGAAGCAGGCACACTGGCATAAGGGGACACGACAAAAAATCCCTCCAAAACAGCTCTTTACACACAAAAAGCAGGGTGTCTTTAACTTAGCCACACTACAGGGCAATACTTGAAAACCAAAAATGCTCACCCGAAAACCACCTATATCTGTAATTCCTTCTACAATTCAATTTCAGGCACTAAGCAGGATCAAAAAAATTGCAGAACCACATCACCACAAACCCTCAGTATACAATCAGCAAACAAGAGTAATTAAATGTGGAGCAACAAATGTCAACATCTCTTTAGGGTACACAAAGCACACACCTATTAAGTCAACCTCCTCTGCCACCTTCCCACTGTAACAACCTGTGTACAACATAAAGCAGGTCACCAACTTGTTTTACAGGTTTTAAGCTTCATCCGTGCTTAACACACCTTTGGCCAAGCAATACAGAAGCACTGGAAAGACAAGTGACTGTTGTCCCCATGCACTCTTTGTTCTATTGTGCTTCTCCATTCTCCCTGACACTACTGTTTCTACACACCGGGCAGGAATTACTTTTCCATACAAACTGTATGCACTGGTTAAGGTAGAAAACCCCTCACTCTTCCTCGCAGCATAAGCACGCACATGAGCCAGAAACAATCAACCTTCAGTGAGGAGCAGGAGACACCTCTGCACATTAAGCACCAATGTAAAGAAACATCTCAGCATCTGGCATCCGGAACCCTGGACAACTGGCACCACAGCAATGATGGCAGGCACTGATGTCAACTGTTCAAGTTGTGTGCACTTACTTGCACCACACCACTTTCAAAGGCTCACGTGCCAGCCATGTAATACTGCTTTTTTTCAAGTAGGTGCTGCTCTCCATAGATGTAAAATGACCACTCACTCAAAAGCAACCAATAATTACAAACCTTTCAAAATGGACCAAACAAGCGCTGTGGCCTCAGAGGGTAGAAATTGTGACAAGCAGTGTATTTAAGAAGTAACATTATAGGTTGGTAATTATATATGACAAGACAGAAGGAGTCCTTTCTAACTGCCATTTCCTTATTTTTTTTAATGAAGATAATAAAAGTGGCATAATAAAAGAAAATGCTAAAAATTAAACCAAGGACATCCTTTTTTTTTCACTCAGATGTATAGAATGGTAAAGAAAAAAATTATTTCAATCATTTCCTTAGTAATACAAGTAATTTTTTTAAATAGATTTAATAGCGCTGCTCCAAACCAATGAATTATGAGTTTAAAACCTATTAAAATGTAATGTTTTTTTCCTGAGCTGAAGGGAGAGAGATTTAAATTCACTGAATTTTAATATTTCAGCTTGAGCTGCAGGAGGTAGAGAAAGTCCAAATGAACTATTCCATCAGTACCATTCAAGCATGAACATTTTAATCAGTTTTACTTCCTTGGAGTTCTCCAACACAGTTTACGCTGTCATTCTGAAAGCACTTAACACAGAGGGTGTGAAAAACCACCAAGGCTTGTTATTGCCTTCACAATTGATGGCAAATAATTTTGCAGACTTCCTATCATTAAAATGTCACTGCTAAAAATTGAAGTTCAGCATTTCTTGTGCTAAACTGCATTTTCTTTGAACACTATCACAGACCTGTTCTTAAATTTTCGGTGCATTTATCTCTCTCCATGTGATAAACAGGCATAAAAGCAGTAGCCTTTATTTCTGCATTACTACCCAACTGCAGCTGAAAAATTACTACCTTAAACAGCAATAAAAAATAATGCTCTGACAAAATTCTTAAAAAGTTACAAGTTAATTGCCCAGTTTCCTTATTAAAATGTAACCACACTCACACAGCATGTTCCAATTGTATAGTGTAATGGATTAAAAAAGAAACCCCAGCATTTTAAGAAAGTTAGATGACTCAATTTCCTAATACAGGAAATGAAAACACCATTCCTAATTAGATCATATTGTTGATTTAAGGCTATGTTTTGTGTATTGTTCCAACAGTGAGATGCTTCACATTCTAATGTAAAAACACGGCAGCTATGACACATGACAAGATCAACTGGATAGATCAAACTGCTTATTCTGGCACATCCAGCCTGGAAAAAGTAGCTCAGGACGTGCACTACCATTTGCCCCAAACAAGAATGCTGTACCATACCACCCATGGCAAATACCAAATGCAGAGTCCGTATGCCTGCAGATTTACAGTCCTCCTGTATATGATATACCCAGCTTTGATTTAGTTTTTCTCACTGCATCTCTCCATAAGATGATAGATGATTTTTAACTTGTTTGAGCCCATCAACAGTTTTAAACTGAACATGACCTGTGAAAGAAGTCATTATAACTGTGTTTCATTCCATTAAACATAACTAGTTTATTGTCATGAGAACAAGCAGTCTCTCCGGGTTCCGGGTTCACTTCAGTATTTTGCATTTAAACTGCATGGATCAGTGATTTGGTTCATTTACCAATGAAGATAGAATAATATTGCGAAGTTAAAAGGTGCTTCATCAGATTTCATTAAATCAGAGCACATTCATACAAAAATATATGTGTGTGTGTGAAACACAAAGACAGACATGATCTGGGCACATTTGATTCTTTTCCCATATTCCATTCCGGAAGAATCCATTTTAAACTCAAACCCAGGCTTGCTCTGTGCAAACCAAAGGGGCTTACCATGAGTGAGGTGAACTGAATAGGACCCACTCAAAGCACAGAGAAACTTAAGCTACAGTTGTATTTCAAAAACTCAAATACTGCTTCTGTCTTTGTCTGATAACACAGTTCAATGGGTTCAACACACTTTGGAAGTTTTTTCAAAGCCACAGAGTTAAACAAAGACAAACACTGTCAGATTTACAAAACAGCAAAATTATATATGACAACCTAATCATATATATAAAAAAGCCATTGATTTCAAAATACATTCTTTGTTTTATTTTTGTGGGTATTCCTTTGCAAAGTATGACAAGCCATTTTAGTCCCAAGCTACATTTTCAGACTTTCTCTCTGTGCTCGCTTATTGTGGGTACTCATGCAACATAAATTTAAGCTTGATAACTTGCTTTCCTATTTATTTCATTTTCAAAAATGAGTCTTTTAAAGACTGCATTAGATTACTTCTCTTCAAACCCGATGAACACAAAATGTTCATTCTGTAATGTTCACGTTTCTCTAAAACTAAAGAGAGGGCAGGGCCATACAGCATTTCCTAAGTCAAAACAAAACAGCAGAGTGAAAAAAGGCAGTACGGCAAGTTAAAAATCAGTCTTGTGAGGGAGGTGAGGCCCATTCAATTTTAATGCACAAATCCAGAATTCTGGTAAGTTTAAAAAACTTTGAAGCAATAGAATTTTAGGTGACATGAAGAGACAAATTCAGACAATAAGAAACAAAGAGAAAATTTACTTTTGTCTAGTGGAGGCAAGACCAACAGATGCTACTGCCAGGTTCCCAGATAAGTGTCCAGTCTGTTTATATTTATTCTTGTTCATGAAAGCAGGATAAACTTAAATAAGGAATGCAATAGCCAGTATCTATAACCTCACACATTTTGCATTTACTTTCTTTACTAGAAATCAGACTACTTTTTGCAGTCTCTGTAATACATACAACGTTGCAGGGCCAAAATGTGCACAAGCAGACTGCAGTATATGCGTGTGCACATACATGCAAAACCGCACATGAACATGAACACACATGCTACATATGTACACGCAGCACACACATATAAAAGCTTCTTTAACAAAGAAGTCAACCTTTAGCTACTTTATGCTAAGAATGTTAATAGAAAGCAGTATTTTTGGTTAGGTAATGAAAACTAATTGGGAAATTATTCATTTCCCACTCTCCCCACTGGAGCGTAAAAGACATACAACAAATGTTATTCATGATTCTACACGATGTGCTCTGATTCACCCCCTTCTTTCTAACGGGCACTTCAGAGGAAATAAAGGTTCTCTTTTCCATTTATAATTTCTAATTGACTACCAATGTTTTCTTGTGGCCAGAGATACAAAATAGAGCCAGAAACAGCCTATTAAAAACAAGCTACAATCAGACAGTTGCTCTACACTACTGTCAGCAATGATCAGAAAGTCCTGATTTCCTTGTTAGAAGACAGAGGCATAATTGAAGCAGTATCTTCACTTCAGATTGATTATTCGGCGACCCTTATCCACATCTTCACTCAGCAATTTGAATTTTAATGCAAGTAAATGGAATAATTAGCATTTCAAAGTGTGTTTGATACATTGAATAAAAAACCAGGAAAATACTTTTATGTATAATCTATACACAAAAGAAAAAGCATTTGGGCGGGTGCAAAAGAAAGGAAGTACAGTTGTAGCGTCTTCATTAGAATAACTTAAACAACTGCTTGCTCCATCTGCATAATTATACATGAGAATAATATGCTATTAAGCTATGACTTCTCACCTTTATTTTATGTAGTGTGAACAGTCATGGCTTTTGTTGCTACATCTGTCCTCTCCAGTTGTAAAATATAAACACTGTGGCTGCCCACACCCGTAAAAACTCTATACAGGGCTAACACCACTGGCAGTAAAGCTTTTACAAGAGGGGCTACACACACACATATTTTTAGATGACTGGGAGCAGGGCACCTATAAGCACACTGATGATGAGTTGTTCTGCTGTAGATTTTGGTAGTTTGGGTTTTCTGTTTTTTTTTTTTGTTTTGGGGGTTTTTTGCTTGGTTGGTTTTTTTTTGTTTTTTTTTTTTGGTTTTTTTTTAAAGTAACAGCTATTTTTTAATGTAAAAGGAAAAACTGCGATGAATATTCAGTCTTGATGTGGGTAGCAAGGATGGGAAAATAGTATGTCATATAAAGTCTACCTGTTACCGTGGCTGCAGAAGCAGACTGGCACACGGTATGCAAAGGAAGCAATGTTACTAAAAAAAACCCCAGCCCAAACAATAAAACAAAAAACCCAAAACAAAACAAAAAAGCCCAAACCAACCAAACAAGCAAAACAAACAAAAAAATAAACCTGCCACAAAAAAAACCCCACCAGATACTGACCCAGCTTTGGGGAATAGATACAACACATACATTAATTACCCCATTAATCTTCCTGGCACAGTGCAAGAAAAAGTCTTCAGGTAGTAACCAACTTTTACGAAGAGCAGGCTACCGAACTTCACCACTGCCCACAACTTTTGCCCACTTGATGGAAATGAACTCATGCAAAAGAGAAAGAAAAAGAAAAGCTGTTTACAAATATTATCAGAACTAAAATGGAAAGACCACATACCCCAATGATTGCGTTCAGTTCTGCCATGGTCACTTGTTTGGCACGCTCCACAGCCTGCACCACTTGTTGCTGGTGCTATAAATGAAGATCAGAAACAGAATAAAATTATTTGTTTTCTAAATTATTAAGAACAGATTCTTCATTGTTTTTATTTGCTTTTCCAACACATGCAGAGTCTGACATAATTATTCTCTAATAGACAATCAGATTATGTGCTGATCTGCAAAAATATTCAGGTAAGGGGAGGATTTTTATTTTTATGCCATTACATGCTAGGAATTACACCTTTGCTTCCCGAAGAGCTATTTTATAACCTGGCTAATGGGAAACTGTCTCCCTTTTGTTCATCAGCACAGAGTGTCTTGAATTTATAGGCCAACTTGCAAGCCACTTCCCTTACAGCCATGGAAACTTTGAGAACTTTTTTTTTTTAAAGTATTCTGAAAAAGAAAGTTATATACTTTCAACAAGCACAAGGTACCCACATTACTGAATAACATGCAGATTCTCCTCCCAGATACATTTCAAACCAGCTCAACCATAGGAAATAAATTTAAAATGCCATTCACAAATCTGTCAAATATGTGAAAGAGAACTAATTATTGCAATCCCCAACATGTAAATTTTAATAGCTTTAAAAAGTCCATCAGAAACACACAGTCTAATTAACAACAGTTTACAAGCTTCAGTGGTTATATTATCTCACTTTGAGTGATACAGTATTCCTGCAGTAAATTCAAAATTGCTGTATGCTGATATTTATTTGAAAACATCAACTACAAATAAAATAAGGCCCTCATCTTACAACCAGATCCATCCCTGTTCAGACCTCCACCAGTGGCAAATTAATCTTCACAGGCAGCCTCGCAGGATCAGGATGACACAGAACAAACTGTTGCAAGAAGGATTCAGGAAGAAGAGCAAGCAGGTTGTGTGATCTACACTGGGAGTGAGACATCTTTGATTTACAGCCACAGGTTGAACACACAAAGGAGAGAGGTCTTGCCTATCCCGTGAGGTGCTAAAACCATAACAATTAATCATCGGCTTTGTATCAAAACCAACATCTAGATGTTTTTTATAAAAAAGTTAAAGGAACAGCCTGAGCAGGTCTCTTTAAAGATGCAGGTTTCCCACTCCACGGCTGTGTATACGGGCAGAATGGATCCAAGGGAGAGACCATTCAGCAACTCCTCCAGTGCATCCTTTTAAGAAGCAAAAAGCTGCATAAAAGAAAGTGGGGACCCAAATCCTCAAGACCACCTCCAAAACAAGAGTTAAGTGAAGAGCATCAGAAGGACTCCCCAGGGAGCATCCTAAGCCCCACTGGAAAAGGGGGCTGTAAAGAAGCGCGTTGCTACTTCAGGGGCATGGTGGACTCAGATTTCACAATTCTCAGTGCAACACACCAAGAAAAATGGCATTTTCACTTACCAACTCTCTCCCACACAAGCCCTCAGGTCCAGGGAAAGTAAACATAAAATTCCACCCCCAACTGTTTGTCCTGGTTTTGGCTAGGACAGAGTTAATTTTTCGCAGTCACCATGAGAGGTGTCCAGGTTGTTATCTGTGCCACTCCAGGTCTTGGTGTGGGGTGGAAACAAAGAGTTCTTCCTTCTAGGAAGAAGGTGGGCATGGTTTGTGGTAGGAAAAAAAGGTGCTGGCTGGAGGGTCCATCTGCCATTGTTTTTCATTGTCCCAGGCTTGGTAAGCATTTTTGCCTGTAAACTATCCTCTCTTTGTACATTTTTGTTATTAGTAGCATTGCTGTTGTTGTTAATTTTCTTATGTCATTGCTGTTTCCAGTAATTGTTTTGATCTCAACCCACAAACTCTGCCTCTTGTCTGCCACTGTGGGGCTGAGAGGGGCAAGAATGAGATGAGAGAGCAAAGAGGAGAGGAGAAGCTTGTGGTTTTCTTTTAGTGGGAGTAAAAAATTGGGGAGTACTGTTCCTAAATTATGACACTGTAAGAAACACTAACCTCGAGTATGAAAAATGAATAAATGCAAATAACGAAGAAGGTAATTTAGAAACACTGCTAGAGAGAAGAAAATGGTTTTAAGGTTTGTTTATAAGCAAGGAAGAAAGAACTAAATGAAGTACAAACAAATGAAAAAAAGCAAATCACAGCAGTCCCCTTTAGAGTTTCGTAAAACCACAGTGCCAATGTTAACCAAACCCACCACATTTAAGAAAACAATGTAAAGACTAACACGAAGGCTGAACATGAGCAAACATGTTCTTGGCATTCGGGGGAAAAAAAAAAAAAATCCAGTGTATCATTATCAGAGATAACCAGAAAAAAAGGAAATCATCATACTTAAGCCTTGAGTTCCTGACAATGTGTTATCATCTCCAGGCCCAACACTTTGTTAAGGACAGGTATGGCTTTCATTGATTACGAATCTGAAAGACTGGCGACACATGTCTCTACATGTCAACAAGGTGATCATAAAAATTACATCACCATTTTCTGGTGGAGGTAATTTACACCAAAAATGGGTCATGGAATCTTTTCATCAAGTCATCAAAAAACCCGAAAACAGAACATAAAAAGGGGTTTAATTTTTTTTTTTTTTTTCAAATAAAATCATTAACTGTGAAGTTTACAGTCATTTTCTCTTTCCTATCATTTCCTAGGCAATGATTTTTGCACTGAGGTAAAGAAAGCTTTAAGTATTCAATGTAGTGTTCAATTCCAACACGCATTTACTTAAATCGTGTCCCCAGGGTAACAGGTGGGAGAAAAAAAGAAAGGAAAAAAAAAACTTCTGAGGGACCTACAAAAAGCTGGCCTAAACCCACCAAAATTATTTTAGAAATTACTCCAATCCAGGATTTGGAAAATAAGTCAACTCCACAAGCACTGGAATGTTTTCTGTTCCTTTACAGAAAGAATGACTCTCAGAAGAATTTGGTAAAAATATTTTCATTCTTAGGTGAGAGGAAAAGAAGTTGAAGGCGTGTGTATACTACCAAAATCTCACTTTAAGATTTCTGCTGGAGCACAAGGTTGATTCTAATAGTCTGGGATCAAGCCTTCACAGACAGGAGAAAACCCAAGGGCCTAGTAACACTGAACCTAAATTAGGTACAGCATAGACAATTAAAACTCTCTTATTGCTAGCTGCTTTAACATTGATTTAATCTTCAGTGGCGTTGTATGCAAAAGACTTGAAATAGATGGCCTATAATTAGCCTCTCCATCACTTCCACCTCATTGCAGCAACCAAGCAGCCTCCTGCTCAGCTCCCTGCAACCCCACAAGTGGCCTGGCCAAGTGACCCTGGGGCTATTTTGAGTTACAGGCACAAACCACACACTCCAGTGGACAAAGGCGCAGAAAAGCCCGTTCAGGGTTTTGAGAGCCACATGGTCGGCTCACAGCCTTTCTGAAACCAGGGCAGGGCTGGGGGCTCCACACTAGCAGCCATGGCTCCAGCAGTGGGTTGGGATCTAGAGAAAGAACCTGACAGGGCTCCAGGGACCCTCTGGAACTCAAAACCAAGGTGAAAGGCAGGGACACCGGGACTTGCTGAGCAGGTCGACAGCTGGCTGGCCCAACCCAAGTGTGCACCCAAGGATGGACAGTTCAACACCTGCCCGGTGACTGAACGCCTTCCCAGGCCAGTGCACCAACAACAAGCAACATTATGTTGAAAGCACTCAGTACACATAAGCCTGCCCATCAAGTGATCAGGTAGCAATTTACAGCCAAGTAAAAACTACAACAAAAAAGGGTTACTTTTTTTCCCAATTCAGGGATTGGGACACAGGGTTGCAACTTTCACACACATTTAATGCTAGTACACCTCTGTGCACACAACCAAATGACAGACCTAGCTTTTTCAGTCATGGCAAAACAGTATTTTGCATTGCATTTAACGGGCCAGAGCGATGAGCTCAATACCCTGCCTCACCTGTCACACAGACTACTACTGTTCCTCCTTTCTAAATTCTTCTCTTGCCTCTTCTTTTTATTTTCTGTAATGAGCGGTGTGTCTGCACTTGCCTTGTGCTGGAAAATCATGTCCTTTCAGTCTCACAGTGGGTAGCAACAGCTACAGAGACCACAAGAAGGATGTAAGGCTTTTTCACCATCACACTGTCTCACCACAGTCATCACATAGCCCTGGCTCATACACAGGCAAGACAGCACGGGGGAAAATACCCAGGCTTTTTATACCTTGTCAGAACTCCCCACAACTCCCAATGACAGGTCAGCTGTGCTGACAACAACTGAGCAGACAAAATTCCCCCCAGGCATGCACACTGACAATGGTGTTAAAAATGCCTAATTACAACCTGTCCTTGGCACTGCCATCAACATCCAATGCAAAACTTACTGAACAATACACTTTGAAGAAGTAAGCAGGCTTTGCTATGCTTTATTCAGATTATTTTGTTGTTCTATTATCTGCTTTTAGAAGTACAGGTCTGCTTAAGAACTGCAGCGCTGCCTTTCTGAAAAACCCAATCTAGAGACAGCATACTGAACAAGGCCATGTCAAAAATGCTAGTGAGAACTAGAAATAAATATATATTTACCGTGGAGTACAGCACACGCTTTGAAAGCTAAAATGGACAAGCTGAGTCACTGCATCCAGGCACCATAACTCAGACAAGATACATTAACCACTTTATAAAAACATAAGAGCATTATTAGCAATATATAACTAGCCTAAATTGCTAATGAGATGCCTTTCTTGACAGAAGGATTACATGTTCCTGACGGTTTCCTTGTACTTACTGGTTAAGTTCTAGTCTGGGGTAAATCTAAGATGAAGGAAAGTAGTTTTGTCTTCTCAGCATCTCACATCTCAGACCAAAAACTGCTTCCTTTTGAACAGCATGTAAGAACTCCTGCTCTGCTTCTAGATAATGGATCTCACATTCTGCATACAAATTACTGAACTTTAGAAGCACCTCTAAAGTGCTTCTATTTATGAAGAAGAGTAAGCACACTATGAACAACACCAGTCTCATAAAAAGAAAATCAACTGATATTAAAAAGTTTGAAAGGAGTAGAGTGCATGCAGCATTTCCTTTTGTTGTTCGTTTGCATCTATGCATGCCAGTTTTATTGTACTGCTAATAAGTATATTTGACCACCTTAATGTGCACAGGAAACTGAAGATTCCTGTTAAAAAACAGGCCATCTAGGTTGTTTATTAGCTAGTTCACTGGCAGCTGGAAGGGAAAGTGCATCTTCCAAGAAAAGTTTATTAGAGCCTCCTTTAGCCTACCTAATGCTTACACTGTGGCATGGAATTTGACAGGGATCAATACTATGAACATTTGCCTGGCTTCTCAAGCAGTTTTTGCAGGTTGCGCTAAGCTCTAAGTTGCCACAACTACAGCACTGGCTGTACATCAGCCAGCTTGTGTGTCTCTCATGAATATAAACACAGTCAATATTTACTGAAAAGAAGATAACTGTGATATATAAGTACCTCCAGACACACTGAACAAATAAAATACCCTTATCCAGCACATGAGGTCGCTTAGCACTTGACAGCTGACAATAATAGAGCAGGTTACAACCAGCCATACACACCACCTTGAGCAGATAGAAACCAGCCCCACCTTGGAAGCAACAGGGCAAAGTGTCTCACACTGCTGCAGCTGGTAAATTCAGCTGAGAAATGCAAATCAGCAGAGGCTCTATCTAGGACTTTAGACACAAAATTAATTGCATCTTACTGGCTAGATCATTCAATGATGTGAACATTGAACCATTTATACCAGCTGCAGCAGATCAGAACTAAGTTAACTGAGTGACAATCTCCAAGTGTTTACCTACATCCTTGAAGATTTTCACCTTATGCAATTAGAACTACTTTGAGCACACTGGTATCTCACATCACTGGAGGTGCAAAATGACTGTTGTAACACAGCAAGCCCAAAACTACATCAGAAATCAAACACACATTATCCCCAAGGTCCATTTCATGTTTCAACCATGAAGTCACTCCTTCTTATCAAAATGGGAAGCTTGTATTTCTTGGTGCTGTTTTTTCACAGTCTGTCTAAGGTGGAGTCAATGTAAAAACAAGGTACCAGTTGACTGCATATTTAGTCAGGTTAAGAACTTTGTTTTCAATATATACTTAGATGATGTACAGCAGAGTAAAACTGACTGAAGTTTACTTGAAGATTTTGCTGAGTATTTTACTGTATTTCTCCCTGAAACAAAGCAGACAGTAGTACACAGTAGGGTGATGTATTATAACTGCATCCTTTTCACAAGATCTCTACCGATTTTGCCCACTATTTCTTACTTCTAAGTGAGTTATCATGAGCCATTGATTCCTTACAAAGTTAACAAGCAATAAGACAAGTTAACCTGATGCTATTATGAGGCAATAATGTTGCCATCAGTGCATGCAACCACTGTATTTTGTTCATTTTTCCCTCAGGCACAATACAAAGGAGCCTGATCACATTTTTCAGCCACTATTCCACAATTAGACTGTATGCAAAATGCATGAACAGCAAAAGCATGCTGCATTCAATCTTCAATTAATCTAGATGATGAAATAAAGAGACTTCCATTAAGACATTCACTTTCTAAGACACAAATTAGACAGAAACCAAGACTACCAGAATACTCAAATCTGAAGATCAGTTCTCCTTTGATATATCAGCATATGCCAATATAGGCTGATTTAAATATATATTTCTAATTAACAGAGGTCAAACAATTACCAAGATTGTCCTAAACCCAATATGAAAACTGTCAGTATCAACTGCACTGTCAAGACACACAAGAAGTTTTTTTATGCTTCCCCTTTCAATCCTTTCCTGCTGTCTATATATGGTGTGCTATCTGCATAGCAAATAAAACTGTGTAACTACAGGTATAGAGATTCTGAAGCAATCCAAGTGCAAAACAGCTACTTGTTTCAGATCCATGCAGGACTTGAATTCTGGTCCCCCAGCAATGTAAATGGAACATTACACATCATTCAGTTCCTACAAATCCATCTTAATAAGCAAAGAGTACAGTGACACTCATGAACATTGTCAGGCTCTAGTTTTGGCAGCATTATTCTCATTTCAAACACAAACAGATACGCACATACACACATACAGTGCATTAGCTGAATGACAATATTGAGCACACAGCCTTTTGTTTGCAGCAGGTTGAGCAGCTCCCTCGAAAAGCAATGGCATCTTATGGAGCAGCTGAAAAGGTAGGAGAAATAGTCGCATTGTGTTCTCAGGCATGATGTTTTATGGATGCAATACACAAAAACACACCCTCCAGCTTTGACTTCAGAGGTACAGATCGCACTAAAATGAAACCATGTGCTACACAGATGCATGCCAACCTGCATCGGCAGACCCCGGTCTCCAGTCCCTGTCCTCCGGCAGGGCGGACAGGGGAAGCCATTACACACCCAAGGTCTCCTTTAATGAACTGCACCTTCTTTTTACTTCACACATGCCAGTTGCTCCAAAGTTACCTTGCTAGGTCCCACCAACTCCCTCAAATTCCCATGCCACTCAAAGTATCTAAAGTGCACTCATGATAATACCAGCAAATCATAATTTGGAAAAAATTAGTACTAAGAGAAATTAGCTCATGGTGAGTTTCTACATTCTGCTTATATTCCTCAAATGCACAAAAAAAAAAACCATAAAAGGATTTAAGTTAGTAAGTAATCTGGGGGATGCAGAGAGAAAAACAACAGAAAAAAAACCCTGCATTTCTATGCCCAGTGTGTTGACTATCACTACTTAGGTACCAAAATAGAAGTTTCTGCTGAACTTTAATGCTCACTGCCAAGAATGTAGCATAAATTATGCCTCTCTAGCATTTTTGCAAGTTGTTCTCTGATTTCAGACCCGCAAAATAATAATTACAAGAAAAACTGTGCTATACATTAAAGAGAAATATTTTAACAACTAAAATTTTGCTTAGCACATTACAACACATTCTATCTCATAAATATATTTAAATGATATTATAATAGGCTTGGAGAAGATAATGAAGTTACAGTGATGACAGCACAGTGGAAAATCATCCATAAGCGCCAAGAGATTCAAAAGGAAAGAGTCTCAACACAAAGTCCCACTTTCGTAATAGATATGATGAGGCAATCGTTTAGATCAGAAGCAGTACAAATGACTACCTACCTCTTGGGACAGGAAGGGAATTACTTGTGCACATATAGCATTCAGCCTCTTGACAATTTCTGCCTGCAAATGACAAGAAAAAAGAAGTTCAATTATATAAATTCTCAAATGCAACTGTCACCCATGAACACTAAAGAGACATTTGGGGTTTTTTCATTGCTGGCCAGGACATGTTATTGAAATAACCACAGTATTTGGACACTAATTCAGAAACACTCAGGAAGCTAATAATGTCTAGCTTAAAAGTTTCTCTTAGAAAACACTGGAACTGACACAAAGATTAGCTAATTTTGATTACACAATCACAGGCATTTAAAGAAGAAAACCTTCAGGAGATGTAACAAAAAAGATAAAATTCTGTGTATCAAACTGAACTCTATCCTACAATGCAAAAGGAAGGATCATTTCCAATTGCAGCAATGCCACTGTATGCAAAGGGAAGAAATAAACCGTTTACTTCTAACAGTGCACATCATGACAACATTAACATTGTAATACACAAGTTCACTGATAATCATCCTACCACATATTTCAGGAAAGGAAGCTGCAGTCTTGTATCACACTTATGCTGCTATCAAACCCGAGATCAATAGTAGATAATTTCAGTTTGCAACTATGATCAGAAATTAATAATATATACTGTTATAGTTCCATACTAGAGATCAATTCTTATTCTGTGTATTTAATCTGCAAATCTCAACAGAGACAGAGAAGATAACGCAGGAATTACAGCTCTAAAAACAATATTTTAAACCACACAGACTTTCCTACAATAAACCCTAATTTTCTTATAATAAATTCAAACCAGGATCAGTTCCTCATTATATGGTAGGACACACTGCTTTTTTTCTTGCAAAGTCACTAACTCTGTGATGAAGGCATACAAACTTGTGCAATTTAGCCTTCCTTCTTTTAACGGTTTGCTGTCTTTTAAATGGCAAACACTTAGTAAAGAACCTATAGAACAGAAAGGCTCAGAAGTAGCAGTAAGAAAAGCCAGAAGATCATATAAAATAAAACTGGATTCAATAAATATTATACAGCTATCTAACCAACAGACGTAGTTTGCAAGAGGTAAGAGTACATGTGAAACTAACTCTGCCCCCTTGTGCATACTGTGTGATACATACGAGTTAATACATGCTATTTTGTAAATATAACTTCTTAATTTTTCTGAAATCCACCTAGACTCCCACGGGCCATTTATATAGCAATCTCTATGCTGCACTGTCCTGGTATCTTCTCTCTGGCTTGCGCTGTTTATGCAAGTCCTCATCTTGTTAAAATATTTATGCATTTGAATACACTTCTTTACATTTATCTACTACACCTTTTCTAGTTATTCAGCAGCATAGGTATCTTATAGGACACTTCAGAATATGTTCTGTTCGCCACAAGGCTAAATTACCTTCAAATTTCAAAGGTCTCTATGTACCTACAATATCAGATATACCATAATGTAAAACTTAAATATTCTTTTAAACACACAGTGTTCACTATACTAGCTGACATGGAAATTTATGAACTGCTTGTTCCAGAGAGCAATACTGCAAGTAACAAGATGTAAGCATATAAGCCTCAGTCAGAGAGGCTGCACAATCCAATACAGCATTACTTGAAAGAAAGCATTTTATTAAGAAATTTAGACTGTAATACAAGACACAGCTGTAAAGTACCTGTACTGTAGTGGTTCAAGCACCATTAATTTAGTAATTTCCAAATTCTGGGTTCCAGCCACATTTCTATTTTTTTCAAAGACATCTCACAAGTGCCTTAAAGCCAAACAGAAAACTACATATTCTCTTCTTCGAGTCTTTTCCACAGGACCAGAAAATTCCAAAGTGCCCCTGTCTTGATATAAGCTGAAGCCCCTCTGACCTGCCATTTAAATTACATATGTGCCATAGTGAAAAAAAGCACATCATACTCTCTTCTGCTGCAAAACAACTCCTCCTACCTACCTTTAAAATGCCTGTCACAACCTTACCCACCTCCTGCGCAGCTCCTGCAGGGAACCTTTGGAAACCCGCTCTTCCACCTCGGCTACATTAGCTTGATACCTTTACTGCACTGCTAAGAAAATGAGAACAAAACTGGCTCAAAGTACCATGCAGGAATTCGGTGTCTAATTTTAAAAGGCTTGTAGATTCATAGATTTTAAGGCCAGAAGGGACTGTTACAATTGCCTTATCTGACCTCCTGGGTAACACAGGCTGTAAAACTTCTCTAGCTTCTCCATCAAACACATAAATTACAGTTCAGCTAGAATATAGCTTAGTCAACAAAAATAATTTTATTCAATTCACTCTGAGGCATTTCTTCTCAATTAAGGTACTCAACCATAGCTTTTTCAAGTTATTTCATCTATGATGTTTTCCTTTTGATCATTTCTCTCCCCCCTCTGCAACAGAAGTATGTCTCTCTTCTACTGCTCTTCTGGACAAAAAGCAGCAGAAACATATTTGCTCAGTATTTATACAAAAATTCACCTCTGGCAGACTCTGAATCTGGGAAACGTTAAGCTAGAAAGAGTTTTCCAAAAAGCTGTAAGTAACTGAAAACAGGTGACTGAACATGAACAGTTACACAACTGCAATAAATCTCTTGACATCAATCCCACTGGAGCGCAGAACAGCAAGTCCTTTCATGCTGTATGCGGGGAAGTGAGCTGATGGAGACAGCACCCAGCTCAGCCTATGGAGAAGAAAAAGAACTTGCTAAAAAATCTTCAAGTGATGTTGAAACATTCCCTAGCAGCATTTCTCAGCTAGGCACGGGGCCCACTAGGCTAGTCACAACAAAGCCAAGAAGCCCTTGCTATACTGAAGTGTTTGTGATTTTTTCTTATTAAAACAGGCTTCATTTCCCCTAAAAATGAGTGTTCCCACTTGCACAGTTGTGTGTACAGTTATCACCCTCAACACTCAGGCAGCAAGAAAACAGCCCAATTGAGTAGCAGCAGACCGCAGAGGCACAGCATGACCAAGACACAGATTGCCCGCCTTTGGAGACCACAGGCAGCCCAAAGGCATGAAGGAAAACACTGTGTACGTGCACAAATTACAGGAAGGGCATTACGCATTCTGTACCAAGAAAACTCTTACATCAGACATTTTCACATGGTAAATACAAAGTACAGTCTGTCTCGACACCGTAACTGCTTCTGCAATTAACTGTAGGAGAGAATGCCACAGGAACAGGCTCAATTGTTTTCCACAAAATGTACACCAGAAGCTAGCTGAGTGTGTTTCTTGCAATGCTGCCATAAAACTTGAAGGTGTAGGTACTGATCACATAAGTTAGTATCTCCATAGACCAATTCTTACTGCTCCTGGAGGGGGCCTGAAAACTCATTCTTCTTTGTGTAAGGTACAAACTCTGACACAAAGTAAAGCACAACTCCACAGATTCCATACAGGTCTTTAAAACCTTACATTTAATAGCCAATTTAGGGTCTTCTTTTTCTCTTAGACATCAGGTCAATGGATTTTTCATGATCAATTTAACTAGCAGGTGAAGGAAAATGTATCATTTCATAAAATCAGGCATTCAATTCCTCATCTGGAAAGCCAAAGTTGCCTCAGAAACACGGCTGCTTCCACAATGATCTAATTTTACCTCTTTTTTCCCATGGGACTAGGCTTTAGAGAGGCTTCATTTATTTACAGGCCCTTCCACTGGGCCTCAGCTATCAGCCAATAACACTGTGGACACACACACGTCTAATGGCCTATGTTTTGAAACCAAGTCTAATCTGATGGCGCAGTGCCCAAACTCCTTTTCCAGCATAGCCATTAAAGGATGTAGGTTATTGCTGTTGTCACCATTGATATTTGTCATTGTAATGTAATTAGGGCCCTAAAATGATGCATTACAGCCCTTGGCACAGCTTCTATTAAAATCTTTTCTTCTGCTCACTGAACTGCAACCTGCTTTCTGATGAATAACAGACAGACAGCTTTAGGGTGAGAAACAGATTCATCAAAGTAGTATTTTCCAAGTCTGAAAATAAAATTAAATAAATAAATAAATAAATAAATAAATAAATGCAACCTAAGAAGAAAAACACAAGGGAGGGGAGGGGTAGAGGAAATCTAACAGCACATTTGAATTTCATTTGACCACTTGGAATTCTGATTGCATCTAACGAATCTTTCTTAGAACAACATATTCCTAGCCTGTGAATCACATGGTTAATCGGGGCTCTAATCTGCTATCCATCAGCCTATGCCAGCATTGTAACTTCCAATCACATTTATAGGTTATGTGGGTCACGCATCCCTGAACAACTACATTCACAGATATACCACGTAAACTGGTATGGATTCTGAAATGCTGTTGTTAGTATTACTGAATGTTATAATACTATTCAAAGCTTTATGAAAGCTCCTGATAAACAACTCCTAAATTATTGCCTGTGGATACAGCACAATGCTCTAAAATACCATTAATGGCACAATAAAAGGGTGACTGTTGATGCCAAAATATAAAAAAGATAGCTTTTGCTGCCACAGTTTATCAAATCTGTTAACAAACACCGACACTTCTATTACTCCTTTCCCTAAATGTTTGGTTTTGCATAAAAAGACACCAGCACCGAACTAGAAAATATGAATGAGGCACAGAAAGGGAAGGCTTTGTCTGGAATAATTTTTTTAGCTACGTAATGCAAGGTTGTATTGCTTGCATGCTTTGGGAGACATCCACAAGACACTATTTTAAAAGTTTTCATCTCTTTTCATAGCCACTTATGTGACATCATTTTTAAAAAAGAGAAAGATTAAATATTTATTAACTACAATGTTTACTTTTTTGGTTTTGTCTGTGTATAAAGAGGTGATAATAAAATCACTGTACTGGAATCTGATCACAGTAAAGGAATGAGGACCTGTATTAATTAACAGTTCCTCAGCATTATTTCAGGGATACAACATAAGAGTAACAGCTAAGGACCCCAATTCAGTCAACAGACTTTCTGACTAAAGCTGGTAAGCTAAACAGTACTTAATTTCCTAAATACACCTGAAAATCTGACTGCTTAATTTCCTAAGTGCCTATAAAGCATTCCAAAGAACTTTCAAAGAAAAGCCTACAGACAAGACTATATTACAGGTCCCACAAGGTAAGAGAACGCAGTCCACAAGGGGGGCTCAACACAACTGTACTTGTGGGGTACAACCAGAGTTCCACAGCTATCAGTTGTAGGTGAAGGGGAGTATGTGATGACCTACATGATTCCTAAATCCCTTTCAGGATTTCAACATAGTGGTTTCACTCAATTTACCCTTTGCACAAACAGCTAAAACAGGACATAAGCACATGGTAAAATATGGAAATGTGTTTAAGTGCCTTAATTAGCATTTTAGCATATGTCCAAATTCTTAGCACCAAAGGAGGCAAAAAGAGAAGCAAGAGTCATATAAACTCCAGATATTAAGGTACTCAGAACTCTCCTAATAGATAAAGAGTCCAGAATAAATCTGTTGCTTAAAAATATCTATTTGCGTTCCCTTTTTTCTGGAAGAAAACCCTAAGTTATTCTGTGAAAGAAAAGAGAACTGGGATTTGATTTATAGTATATAAACTTCAGGAAAATATTTCCCCTGCATTTCACAAAGTTCCATGGTTATTACAATTATAAAAAATTGCTGGGAAAGAATTACCACTGGAGGCCCTAGGTTTGTCAGTGGAATAGAAGCAAAACTACTATATACGTATTGTTGAAATAAAACAGAATAATAAAACATTACTGAGAAACCCATTTCAGCAGCCAGTAGGAAGAAGAATATATGCAATTACGCTTTCAGAAAAATAATCTGAAACAACTGTTATTTCAGGTTTAATTTGTTCTACACAATGCAGCCTTTGCCAAAAAGATCAATCTAGTTTATTAAGTGCTTACCAAGAACACATGCACACACCCTAAACAAGCACTTCACAAATTAGTGAGAACAAAAATCATTATTACACTGTATGAAACATATCGTGATTCTGAATAAAGCAAGCAAAAAAGCTAATCTTAGTATTTCACAGAAAATTAACTCTTCATTCATAAAGAAGAATGTGTTTTGTTTTAATCACAGGCTGTTGTCTGGAAGTGCTTACTCCAGTTCTATAGAACTGGAGGAAATACGGCAAGCCTTGAATATCAAATTTCTGCTCAGCCCTAAAGGAAGGGGTGCTTGGAAACCAAGACTCAAAGAGCCTAGTTCTGCAGTCAAAGAAAGTGGAGGGAAAATTTCTATGATGAGAAGGCTAGTAAACAAAAAAATTCTTCTTCACTAAGCCAGCTGTTGATGTTTAGGAGATATAATCTGAGTGATGAATATACGAGTTGGATGTAAGCAGGTCCACCAGTGTGCCAAATAATCATGGGCACATTCCCTACCTCACTTGCCCACCAACACTCTTTTCAAACATCCCAGCTAAGCTCATGAAGTACTGCAAACTTGATATTCAGCCTGAGTAACTTAATTTAGGTGTCTATTTTGAACAAAACACTGCAAACAGCACATAAGCAATAAACTGGAGTGGCAGACTTTCAAAGACTATTTTCTAATGCACATACCACTCTGTGGGATGCTGAAGTGAACTGATAAGACATAGCTTTTATTTAATGTCTCAAGAATCACGTGGAGCTCAACTGACAAAGAAAGGATACATATTGAATCATTCATGATTAAGACAATAAAAAGCAAGTCAAGTAAGGTGACATATAAACATGCATCAAGTCTGTCACCTGATGAAGTTGATGCTTTTTTGTAAATATTGACTTCCATCATCAAGTAGGGGAACAGAAATGAACAGCTTGGAAATTACCATAGTTCTTCAGTTGCTCAGGCTGCCACCAAGCTGTGTCCTGCCCTGTCCTGACACAAGAAATTGCAGAGCATCGAGAAAAAAGGCTGCAAGTGGACCTTTAAATGACAGTGACTGGCTTCAATTTGCCTTCCACAAAGGTAGCCGGAAACACTTGCTGAAAACTCAGATAGAAATGAGTAAAAGGACACTGCCACGGGAAATGGTGTTTCCATCAGCAGACCTTTGAAGTCCTTTATAAGATACTACAACCGACCCTCAGCTTTGCACAGGGACACTTTTTAGTGAAACATATCATTTTATAGGGTTGAGAAGTTTCCACCACCCTCCAGCAGCTGAAGAATCTGATTTTATAGTTAAAAAAATAAAAAAGTTTTAAGCTTGTAAGCCTGTGTCATCACACTAAGTCTCAGAGTTCGCATCTGTCTCTAGCTACAATTAGGTCAGAATTTCCCATTTTAACTTTTCCCACAACTACTAAAACACTACAGCACACACACAATCACCAGTCTCTCACTATTCAATTTCTACCCTCACACACCCCACCAAAGAGTCTGACAACAATTCTGCATCTGCTGGAAATGGCAGAATCCAGTCTGAGCCTGCCCTTGCATCTATGTGCACACAGTGGTTCTAGTATGCAGTTTTAATTTAACTGGATGAAGAAAATTCCCTATTTATTTACATCACAAGTTCATTTGTACTCTGTTTCTCAGGGGTGGCAGGAAAACTAGTCAGAAAGAAATACTGCAGATCAGTCATTCCAATGTGTACATCATGAAAAATTAGAGAAAAAAATAAGCTGAGAGAGCAAAACCCTATTCTCAGTAGGTTTATGTTTACCTTGAGGTGACCTTAACTGCCCTGAAAAATGTTAAGGAGGAAACATTTCATGGACAAGCTGAAAATAACTAGCAGCTGAATTTAAAAGAAACAATGCTTTTAAAATTTACACATACTGTGCTTACAAAAGGCGTCCTGGTGTTCTTTTCAAAAATGGTACCACAAAATAAAAACTGAAATTATTCTCCCACTATCAAATAGAACTGCTGTGTCCACTTCTGATCCCTTCCAGCATTTCACTTTCATGTGCACATACACACAAAGGAAGACTGAGAAAGAGCTATTAGGCACCCATTATCCTACACACACTTCCTGTATTGTGACTACAGTGCTTACTCTGGAGCAGTATTCTTCAAATATTAGTAATCAAGAAGCTGAATTGCTGTCAGGGTTGAGAACTGTGAAGATGGCGACAGACTTCCAGTTACACGTAAAAAGTTATACTCTTCAGTCTTGAAACTTGCAGAAAACACTGCAACCAGTGGCAACACACAATGCTCTGACAAGAAAATTAAGTTTGTCCAGCAAGTGTTGTGTTATTGCAGCTTTTAATGAACTACATAAAGCTGATCAACAGACTTACAGAAGCAGCAACCAGAAGTCACCCATAAAAACAAGAAATACAATGTGACTGCTGAACTAAAGTTTATTTTCGTCCAAATTTGTCTAGAGGTCAGGACTCAGTCCTTCTATGTCAATAACAAACTACTATTTCTCTTCACCTCTACTTTCCTCGGCTTCACCCGTCTCAGTCCTGCAGATTATGAAAGGTGGAGCCCATAGCCTGTCTGATTCATTGATAATCACACTTGATTGTGTTTGCTTCCAGAAAAGATAATACTAGGAGAAAGCACACTGATCTATTTGATGGATTTTTAAAGTCTGATTACAAAAATTCTAAGAGTGTTTGAAAACTCTGTCATGTTTTGCCTGAAATCCTTCATCTCTTCTTCCTACCCAGAAATTTCACAATACATCATGAACAGCAATCAGGGTATTTATTTAAAGAAAACAACATTTTAACTCATTTTCCATTGCAACTATCCTGTTGTACCATGAAGATGAGCAACAAATACCCAGATGCAATTTCTGCAATTAAGGTAACAGATTTTAGTATTTGAAATAATAGACAAAAATAAGCCCCTTTTAAGCCAATACAAACCAGCACAATTTTAACAACATCCCTGAAAGAGATGAAAGAACAGTACATGGGATTTTGCAGCAATGACGTAATCAAGCTTCAGTTTTGAATCCTTGTAAAAACAGAAATTCAAATGGTATGTTACTATCTCACATTTTAAACCAAGGTAAGTATGATACCGGCTAATTCTTTATAAAGATAAATAAATGTTTCATACTCCTTGGTGGTCTTTATTAAGTTCCAGTTTCTGGAAGTAATCATCTTAGAAGAAGAGTACATTTAAGACACCTTCTTCCCTTTCCTATCTTGAGTTTTTTTGTTTGTTAAATCAACACTTCATAAGTGAAAGTTTACTAAAATACTAAGGTTGTATAAGGACACATTTTCTTTTACTCTGAATTTAAGCGCCAGTTTCAAACAAATTATTTCCTCGTGCTTGAGATAGCAGCATCACCGCCCTAATGAAGCACCAACTGAAAACTTCCACATTGTAGCACCCCCCGACGGAAGGGCAACACAAGCGTGAACTACCACCCATCTTGTCACTAGGAGTTTATACCATACTGCCTACAATAACACAGCCAATGAACATCCCAAGTCCCCTTCTCTGGAGCAGGCTGCTTTGAGAGTAAGGGTGACAGTACCAAGGAGCTAGCAAAATGAGTGCATTCATCCAACAAGTAAAGATTGGAAGCTCCAGCATTTCACACATCTCTGCCATCACTCAGCTGATACTGATTCATATTCACATTTTTGAAGTAAAAGACTTGTTCCAACAACTAGCTCACTAGGAAGGGATTCCTGATGCAGCAGAATGCCATTTTCCAAAGAGCAGTAACAAAAAAAAAAAAAAAAAAAAAAAAAAAGACTGTAGTTCCAATTCCTATTGAAAATATTTATATGAGTTGCCATTGCTCATAATTTCAATCACCTGTGGATCATAACAAAATCATGAAAATAACTCTATTCAGATTCCAGCATTTCTGCAACCGGGGTTTCTTGCTATTTTCCTACTAAGTGATGGAGGACAAGGAAAGAACAGGTAATTCAATGCCTCAACACGTGAATACCTAACAAATGGTAACTTCACTAGGGAAACACAGCTAAAATAATCAGGCAGTTTACGATTCTCTTTTTAGCCTTCCTAAGAAGACACATTTGCAAAGCAAATGCTAAGACATTTGTAAGACATGCATGCTTAATATGTTCAGGAAATTCCCTTGTCCAAGACAGCTGGATACACTAAGTACATCTTCATGTTCAATTCATTTGAATGGCATTCCCCCAGTAAAACTCCTACCAGAACAGACAGACTCTGAGTCAGGCAACACTAAATGGCATTTATCTTTAAAGTACATCAGCATTATTGACATTTTCAAATACTCTTCATCAAAGAGGGATTTCAAAATAAAATAATCTCAAAGAAACACAAAATTTAAGAAAATGTCATAAAAAGCAGAATAGGAGAAACGGAGCAAGAACTCTCTGCTTAGGAAATGTAGATTTCATGGAAATTTACAGTGTGGAACTCCTGTGAGATCACACTTGGAGAGCTATTATGAACTGCACTTATTTCAGACAAATGCTCAAGACATACCATATGTTAGATGTGCTTTTCATCACGCTGCACCTACAAACTTTAATAAAAACATCTAGAACATGGAAAGCACATCAAATGTAAGCAAATGTAGAGGGTAAATAATCAATTCTCTAAGCAGATTAAACATGTGATCAACACATTTCTCCTTCAAAATGTTCTTCTCAGAAAAGGCATCAGTCAAACAAGATTCCTTCATGAAGTTGTCTCAATTTTGCACCCATGACCCATATTCTATTAAAACTTCTGGGCCAAAAATACAGATTACACTTTCACCAATTATGTTATATCTGCTCTTGAGATAGAGGGAAGGCTTTCACTGTTGCTTCACATGCACTTTAAATTGGCCTAAAAACAGGTACTTGACACTCCCAGAAAACTTCAGTTCTGAATGCACAAAATCTCCAAGGTGAGACTTTTTGTGAACACTCCTTTAAGTCAGAAAACAAGAGGACAGTTAAGTGAGCAGATGACATGCAGTAAGCTGCTCATCTTGTTATAGTTGCCTGGGCATGGTAAGGCACTCTTCCTTTCCTCCTCCTCCACTATGCTGCAACCAGGTTGCCTTGTTATCAATCATATCCTAAACTTTTCACCTCTCAGGTTAGTGTCACAATTGGTTTAACTAAAAGTTTCAGAGCCACCTATTAGACATCTGGTAAATCAAATCACCCATATCCAATTGCACAGTGAATTCAAAACAATAAATAAATAAATAAAAACTAGTGTAAATTAGTGGTGATCATTCCAATTTTATACTGGTCCAATGATGCAATTAAATGCTGTGGTCAAAACCATGAAAAAACCCACACTCATAAAACAACGCATATTTATCAGTTAAAGTATACATCATGAGAGACAGCAAAGCCACATTTCCATGCCTGCTTTGTTGTGGATTTTTTTAATGCATCTCTGGCTTTCTGCCATGGAGTAACACTATGGCTTACCAAAATGCAGTCTCTGGGCTTGTTAATTTCATATTTAGTTTGCTAGGGCTGCAATTTTGTTACTCTTTTAATCAAAAAGGTTTCAGGCAAGCATTTAGAAGAAAAATGCTCATTCAAATCCCAACATTTTTACCAATAAAAATACATAGAGGTTGGATCTGTTCTGGTGTCTGAAAATCTGTTTTGCAAAAACTATGATAATTATTCCTTTTTGTAATAGCAGCTTCCCATGACAATTAGACACTTAGCTGTGCTATTCTATTTGCATTAGAAATTCACCAGAATACAAGAAAAGAAACCTTAAAATCACTGCATTACTTACGGACTATTTGCAAACCTGTTTGTATAACATCATATCTGTTTTTCGAAAAGGCAACAGAAAAAGCTGGAAGGAGTAGGAAGGTTTGATGGCAAGTGGATAGCTCAGACTGTGTTTCCTTTGTGTGAGCTTCCGTGAAGACATGAGAGTAAGTTGAAAAATACTAAACTCCAATAAAAGAGGAAACAGCTTAAGATTACTGATTTATTTACTGAAATAAGTCAGTCTTTACTATGTAACACACCATGATGCGTGGGTGAAAGTACAGGAAAGAGAAGTGAGAAAATGTTTATTTTTATATCACTAACAAGGGATACAATTAAATTTACCATCACAGGTCTAACTTCACTCATGAACACAAAACCAGAATTGCCTTAAACTAGCTACAGAATAGCCCAGGAAACTGAAGAAATAATAAGCACAGTAAAACCTTGCCAACTCCTCAGTTATCAGGACCTGAGCAGGTCTGTTCAATGGTGGTTAAAGCACACCTGTGAGTACTTCAGTCATACGCTTGAATACCATTCACATGTACCAAACAGCACTTTATCTTAACTCTGTACCTGTAAACAAAGTCTTGAAAATAGATGCCATTTTCTGCCAGTGCAGCCTAAAGCAATACAAAATTACTCCCAATATCCACCACAGAACTCGTGTAGAGCTCATTCGATATGGCTGTAAATTAGGCTTTCTTCAGCTCTACTGACTATAGCTAGACTGTACAGTGAGAAATATTACAGTCTTGTTAAATTCACAGCTGCTCTGCCTCCAAAACTGGCACCCCTCTGAAGAAGGGTAACCATGATAGGTAGGAGCCAAGTAATGCTCAAATAGAGAAAGTGACTCGCTTTATCCCCTAAATACCTCTGCTTCACCAAAGTGGAAAAGGAAAGCAGTGTTTCAGTGGACAGAACCAGATATAAAACCTTTCTCCCAAATTATGTTGAAGACAGCCCTCTGGTTAGTACTTCTTTTCTAAAGTCCAACTTGCATTTATGCTCAAAATTACATTTACAACTTCTCACATGTGTGGGGTATTTCATATATTGAGGAGCGAAGATTCAAAGCTGTGATCCTCACCGCTGAATACTAAGCTGGTTTGCCTAATCTTTTGACATTTTGCAGTGTCATAACCTTCCTTCCTTAAACCTATGCAACAAATAAATCAAGAAAGAGCCTTGTATAGATTCATTGTCTAGTAGGCAAGTAAAAATACAACTAAAGCTAAAAAGAGACTGGGACTAATTACATGAGAGCTACAACTAGAGCCTATCTCAGGGGCAGAAAAGTTCCCTGTATTTTCCCTAACTTTACAATATAATCATTTATACCAGAGAAACAAGATCCCACTGTGCTGCAACCACTGCATGTACAGATATACATGCACTACAAATGTTTGCTCATGCAGGCAGCAGACAAGGACACACTACTACAAGGCAAGAAAGTTTGTTTCAGTTTTCCCAAAAAAAATCTACCCTGGTAAAAAAAGGAGTATTATCCCATTGTACAGAGGGAGAATAGAGGTTGATACAATAGACTACCACAGGCAAACTTCCTTAATACATATCAAAGCATTGACTGCATTACCACTGAAGGGTACATCACTGGAGCCTGTTAATTGCAGCTATGATGGAAGACAGCAGAACTCACATGGGAAGCAAAAGGACAAAACTGTCTTGAGAAAGCATAACGCTCTATGAGATAAATACAGCCACTTCTAAGTGATTCCCATGTAATAGCACCCCACCTCCCATTTCTTAATATAACTGCTCTCCAAACAATTCTCTGTGGTGAGGGCTATGATTCAGGAAACAGTATTATTTCCACTTCCCAGACAGAGATCTAAAGCAGCGAAAGCCAGAGGTAAAGTCTCCAGAAGGTATGTAATGGGATTTTTAAAAATGCCTAAGCAGACTAGACATGTAATTCAGCAGAAACTTAGCAAGAGACAAGTGCTCAAGAAGATTTTCTAGAACTCCTAAGCACACGGGGAGCTTCTACCCTTATCTACAGACACATAAATGTACCTTTATGTCTTAAAAAAACCCCAAGACACATCACCAAAAGAATTTAGGTATTAAAATTCCAAACTTCCATCTTCACCCCCTTGCCTCCCCACTCAGAAACTACACAGTACTGAACTCACCAAAAACGCATAGGAGTTTCCATCTCCAGTACTGAAGCTCTCACCACTAACCCTTCTGAGTCTTTGGCTCAACAATACCGAGTTCTTTGGCATCCAGCTCACAATTAAGCCCTGCAAAAACCTCTTCCCTGCAACTCCCGTAACTCAATGCTTCTCCAGCCACGTTCCCCAGAGAGCTGAGAATCTCTGCCAGAATTATTCCCACATAAAATACAGCAGCAGCACATTAAAAAAAATGGAGTGGAGAACAGATAGACTTCTATGTAACAGCTTAGAGGTTACAGAGTTTAATTAGAGCATTATATGCATTACTTCAACTCTTTCTTTACTCCTCCTTCCCTGTCTAACAGGCTTCTGTGACCACTGGAAATATTCCCAATTCTTCCACTGAAAAAGGAATGTCTCTTTTCCAGCTCCTGCTCAGAATCATAGTAGTTGAAAAAAAACACTGCAGGCTAAACCATGTAAATGGGTTTGGAGCAGGGACTGGAACCCAGTACAACTTACCCAGTTAGCCAGAGTCATTCCAGGGGGACAGTACACATGCATCTCTCCTCCTTCATCTCTACTGAAACATTAAGGTCTAATGCAAATCAGAAAGCTTTCTGCTGGGTATCCAAGTCATTCTTCTGGGAGAGAAGAAATGTAGGTCTTGCTACTAGACAGAAAAATAGCCGAACTAAGATGAACCAAGAGTTCTGCCTTCACCAGTTTTTCTGTTTAAGAAAAAGAGGTACTATGCTTATACTTTGAAATAAAGTTTAGATGCCACTCTTCAAAAGTGGTTTGGAGACTACCAAGACAAGGCAGTACGCCCTGGCAGCACTAACTTGGGTGGCTCAGCCTTCAAGCAGTGAGAGTTCTGAGACATTTCTGCAACCTCAACATTCACCTATGAGCTACTTCACACATGCTGGATTTCTTTGGCACTGGACTGAATCTCTTAACTGACCCTGAACACCAAAAGCATTTCTTTGCCCTCATTCAATGGGCCCTGCACTCCAGTAGTACAGAAGTGCCCAACAGTATTGCTCCCAACTTGTTCCAGAGAGCAGCCAAAGTGGCCCGTCCAAGGTCTCACAGGAAGCCCTTGACAGCTTAGTCTGAAAACTTACATCTGGATTCCCCCCAGGTCTGAGATCCTGTCACCACCATCTCATCCACCTAAGAGCTTTCTGCATTGCTTCACATTAAAACAGAGATGCATGTCCCATGTCTACAGATTTGCAGCCTCTCCAGGTTCTGTCACAGGCTTACCAAAATAAAAAACAAACAAACAAACAAACAAAAACAAAAACAAAAAAACAAACAAACAAACAAAAAAAAACCACAAAACACACTTGACCCTTAATGCAGTGCACACTTACAGAAGCATTTTTCTTTGAAAATGTGTAAACTAAGATTATCCCAGGATTCTTCTCACCTACACAAAGGTATGTTAAAAATCAATGTTTTAGAGGAAACACAGACATGAGTTCCAGGAAGAAAAGAGAGCTAACAGCAACTAAACAAAGGACAAATATCCTAATTTCCTATATTCACAAGGTCTGTATGTCCATTTAACTGAAGGCATATTTGTAAAAAAATAATGTTGCATATGCAAAGAAGCTGGATGTTTGTATCTCTAAAGAAAAGTCTTATGTCTTTCACAGAGGTAGGTTAAGTCTGTAATAGCAAGGCTGCTAATATTAGTTTTAAAAGTATTTCGTATACATGCTCGAAAACTCATCTTCAAATAGAAACCTACAACTCAGGGGAAAAAAAAAAGCAACCACATGTGTACTCATGAGAGCTCTCTTCTTGCACAACCTTGTGGTGCTGTTGCTTTTTACATCTCTATCTACATGATCAAACCTAAGAACAAGAACAATTTTCATCCTTAGTAGATTGTGGTTTTAGAAAAAATGTCGGAAACAAACCATTCCTCAGAAATTTCCAGGACACTATAGGCACATAATTGTAAGACCTTTTATTATGCTGCCAACAAGTGAAATAGGATGCACATTTTGGAGTCATCAGTCTGGTAGAGATAAACCAGGGAATACTGTGGGAGGAAGAAAACTTAAATGCCATGTAGATATAGATGGAAGACATTCTCCTCATGTCCTTCACATTAAAGACATATGAGTAGCTTTGTTCTCCTTAACAGACATCTCCAGAAGAACTTGGGAGCAGATATGCATAAGAAGCAGGATACCACTCTTGAATCAATTAAACCAAGAACTTATACACAATTCACTTTTCAAGTGTAAATACATAACAAGTAGCTCTGACATAAAAAGTCCTTTGACAATTGGATGAACTCAGCACTGATACTGCTCTAGAGCAAAAAGTAAGCAGGAACTCTCATCAATGCTTGATTTTTCTGCTGTTTTAAGTATTTTTTAGGACAAGACAGAGAAAACATATGGTTTGCTGCCAGACATTAGGTACTGATAAAAACTGAAAATAAGAGACATGTTCATACTGCAGTGGCCTTCTGCAATTAGGACAGAAAATCCACTAATTAAATTTTTGATAAGAATACACAACCTATCCTTTGCTAACACACTGAGACAAACATACAGCATATATTTTATGCTCAAAGTCTTTCCAGTCTTCTTGTCTTATTCAAACACTATGGATGCCTATTTTAAGAAGAGGCACCTACTTTGTATCTAATCACATGCATTATAAAGTTACAGAAAGCAGATGGTAGTGATGCTGTAGCTGACTCTTACGCTTCAGCACAGTGCCATCTTTCAAAAGGGGCACTGAGAAAGTGGATGTTGTCATATAAAGTGAATAGTAGTGCAGTGAAATAGGAGACATGAGAAGAAAACCAGTTAAAGAGCTTCCTCCAAACATTCCTTGATCTTTGCCTTCTCCCCAAACCAAAAATCCAGTGTATTTTGACCAGCTTTGGCCAAATATTATTACAAGACCAGACTCACCTATTTTCAATTTTTATCTCCAAATACAATTAACAGAGTTGCAGACAGGAGGATAACTGAAGTATCTGTGGTGTTCTATCTCCTGGTAACCTCTGGGGCATAAGAACAAATGAAATCCCATAGCAGTTAAGGCACTGCTGTATCTTGCTACACAGCAGGCATGAGTTTGGAAGGAGTCCTCTTCCTTCCAGAGCAAATACAAAGTCATTCAATATTTTGTGATTCTCTAGAACGTAATAATGGATGTTAACACTCTTAGATCACTTCCCATCATGTAAATATCACCTTCATTTCAGACTAGACAAGAGGTACGGAAATGTTACAAGAAATGTTCTGCAAACTGCTGCAGAGCTCATGAAATCACAGCCAGAGAAACTCCAACTGATAATTTGTCACATGCCCTAAATTAAAAATGGTCTCTTCCCTGGACAGTCAAGCCGCTGGGCAAGCAATTGCAGGTATCCAGAGCAGGAAACAGAACAGATAGCAACACTGACTTTTCTCTGCAGACCCACAATCCTTCATGAAATGTAAGTACTGAACTTTTGCCTCCTGCAGCCACCATAGAAAGGTTGCTTCCTCCTGCAGCTACCACAAAAATCCAGCAGAGACCCGTATCTTTCTCAAAGCCAAAATGACAACACAGCATGCTCAGCTGCTGGAACTCAAATGCCCACACAGTCCACGCTGCCACTGGCTATTTGGCTGTCAAGCAGCTAAATGGTGGCTTGTCCAGCTCAAACCCAACACAGGATCCCCCAAGGCAGACAGGCTAGCTGTCAGAGACACCACCAGAGCTACTGACAGAAACCTAGCCCTGCACAGCCCAGTGAAGCAGCTGTCATGAAAATATGTGGACAAGCACTGTCACTTACAAGCATGCCCCCTTTCCAAGCCTTAGCTAAGCTGCACTGTAGTTATTTCATCTCCCTTGACTTGTTAATAGGAAAACTTAATAGGAAAACAGGACTGTGTTTTCAAAAAGAAGCCCAGAATCATTTCAGATATGAAGCATGGCTGAAAACCTCTTATTCATCCTTGTGAAAGGGCAGAAATGTGGAGAAGTGACTGTCCAAGATAAAAACTTCGACCACTGATTGCACCATTTCCCTCCAGTCTTAAAAAGTAAAATTTGAATCAAATGACAAATAGGAGAAATTGGTTTACCAGCAAATGTAAGTTACTGAGAAAGACAGGTTAACTAGATATCCAAACATTTTAACCTGGAAGTCCCATTACATATATGTATTATAAAGAAAAAGAAAAAAATGAAGATCCATCTTTCCTGACAAGAAGCAAAAAGACTTGAAAAAGAAAAAGCATGATTAAAATGCCTTCTTCTCCCTCCACCCCCCCACTAAAAATTGATTCCGGTTTGCCTTATGATTAATTTTAAATAATGCTGTTAACGTTGTAAATGACAGCTTCTGCCATTGAGCAAGTGCCAACAGCACACTGCAACCCCGATTTTCCAAACACTAAGGTCTATGCACCATGCAAGCCTTCTCGCAGCTGCTGCAAGGATCTTACCACTGTGCCAGCTCAATGGACTTCACCTTACCTGCTCCTCCCTAATCCCCCGCTGAGCCTGTCACTGTAACTCCCTGGGCATGCCTGAGTTCTGAGGAAGCCCACTGCCTTGAGAACACAAGAGACTCAGGCCTTTCTGCTGTTGTTCTTGGGTTTAAAATTCTCATTGTTATATTTCAAAAACATTTGCTGTCACTGCCCATATGTGCCACAATATTTATTAAGTATTTGTAAAGAAACATGTACTGGCCATGTTGTGTTTTGATTTGTTTGATTTAGTGTTCAAAATCAGAAAAAGCATGGGTGGGATAGCACCCCATTTGCTGTCTGAAGTACCCTTCTGCCACAGTGTACCTGCATCACTAGCTACACCTGTAACTGAAAACCAGGTGATGTCTTAGCAGCAGCTTCATTGTACCTTCTACATGGCACTACTCCAGCACCAACTATTCAGTCCCAGGGCAATCACTTCCTTCTGGTGCAACCCAGAATGGAGCTGGAGGGTTTTTTTCCACATATGCAAATTCTCCAAACAGTCAAGACACTAAAAGAAGCCATGAACAGAAGCAGACAGAAGACTGTATGAGAAGTTTACTGTATTTAAGATGGAGAAAAAAGGAGCATTTAAAAAAATTACATGTTCTCAGTAATCATATACAACACGCACACAGCACATAACATATGCCAAACAAAATCTAGTGGCAAGACCTCTTGCTATGCAGATTCTTTACAGCACGAAGCAGATAACTTTTTATTTCTGCTCAGCTGTGAGATATGTCTGCTAAGGCTTTTTAAGGGAAAGAAAAAAAAAAAAAAAAAGAAAAGCACAAGACCTCATTGCCAGTGTTTCACATCCCAAACCTAACAGTGAGAAGTTTTTCTCCTTTGACAAATTTGAATCTCATCCAGCAAATGTCCAAAACTTCTGGCAGTGTAAGATCCTGCACAGAAATCATTTAAGTAGATCAAAAGAGAGAGGCCAAGTTAGAAGGTCTGCACTCAAATCTATGCCTTGTGTTTCCTTTCCTTTTAACACAGAAGAAGACTTGCCATCATCATATCTGTGTCATTCTGTGATATGTAATACACAAAAAGTTAACAAGCAATTCCAGAAAGACAATGGACATAGTTTTATAGTTTGGTATTATTTTTTCTTAGCAGAGTACACATCACACATTTTCTGAGAGCAGGAAATTACAACAAAAGTTGTCAGCTGTATCTCATACTCATCTCCATTGACTTTACCCTGAATATTGCAAAAGAACAATTATGGAAGAAACCAGAGAAAAAACTAAGAAGCATGAGCCAAGCACAGTCTGACAGTTTAAAATTAGAAGGGAAATAAAAAGAGCCCCAAATTTATTATGTTTATCTCATGATTAATTTTCAGCCAGTCTCATGATATTTAGTGACTGGCATGATTTAACATTCGGAGTTGGCAATACAGCATACCATACAACTACATAACCATAAAGAGACCAATTCAGGTTTACTGTGGGGACTATAACTTTGACTTGCCTGACATTTGCACATTTAAGCGACTCAGCCATAACACCACAGTGTTCAATACCACAGCATTAGGTACCTGTACTGGGCTAAGAAAGATTATTTCTTATGTCTAAATCCTATCCATAGGGGCAAGAAATCACTATTTATAGTTCTGTTTATTATTTGTGACATATTTCAGAAATATTTAAAAACTACTATTTTAAAAAAAGTTATAGACAGCTGCTTCCGACATTGTGCCAAAATGCTTTCTGCTACACTGAACTAGAGTTTGTGCCACCACTAAGACAAAAAGTATCAAGGGAAAAAATTCAGACAAGAATTAGTCTGAGGTAGAATCATAGAGTAGTTTGGATTGAAAGAGACCTTAAATTTCATCCAGTTCCACTCCCCCTGCCATGGGCAGGGACACCCTCCACTAGGTACCAGTGGAACTAAAAATACCATCTTGAACCAAGGCAAAACCTGTAATAATACAGGTAAACAGAAAGAGAAATATGTATTCTTAAAAACACTTCATATTTCTGCATTTTAAAATAAATTTTTAACTCAAACATTGAGTTTAACTCAAACATTACTCTTGCATAGAGTAACATTTCTTGAGTGTACATAGGTTCAGCCTCAAGATATACTTTTGTCATCTGCTAGTCAGTACAAGTTAATACATCCTGTGTTTCACATTATCATCTTTGTTCTGCTTCCACTGTGCTTTGTAGCTAAACAGATTTTTCTGAAAGTCTGTGGCAAGAGGTAGTCAATCTGCAGACCACAGAAGTAACTTTTTTTAACAATTATAACTGCACTGTTCACAAACTGACTCACATTTGTGATAAATCCAGTTCTCTATTACATTCACGAAGAGTATATCACAATTTTTCATTAACGAAAAAAAGACCAAATTGATAACTCTGAATTTTCCACATTTGACAGCCTTGATGTTAGAATCCTTTTGCAAGTTTTAATAGGCCACGTCTATGGTACTGACTGTAATTGACCTGTGTGGGCACCTCCTGCACTTTTTGTAACATAAATCAAAATCAGAATCTTAAGGAACTTACAATGACAATTATTTCACTTGCCTGAATCCTTATGTTTAAAGTTATTTCAGCTACTGAGACAAGCACCCAAGCACTTCCAAGCCAGCTTTACAATCACTTCTGAAGTCTTAATTCTACTTTCCTAGAGTATATTTTGTGCACTGCAAGAGGTCCTCTAGGAAAACTAGTAATGAGATCAGCAAGTGTATAACTAAAACCTGCACCACAATGCACATACACAATGGAGCAGGACCAAATTTACAGAAGTGCTATAAAGCTTGGGCATCCCTGCATAGCAATACTTCACTTGAAAACCGAGCTGCTAATTAATTTTTTTTTTCCAGTGCTGAATGACATCAGAACTTCTTTTTTGCCCCTAAAAGGAAGGCAAATCTCACTACATAAAATGGTGCAAAAGCTATATAAGAAATGGTGACGCAGCTTCTCTCCCTTGGTGGGTAGTATGTCCTGACTGTTCAGCAGGAGCCTTATGCCCAAGTCTTACTTCCAGTCATGCTGGACAACCCGAAGATGAGCAGTGGTGCCAGGCAGGAAGGGAGCTTCTCACTGCCAAGGTATACATCACCTTTCCCTTTCCCTTCCCTCTTCCCCACTGTTGCCCAAAAGGTTCTCACCAGAACACTCTCCCTTACTGCATGTTTCTTTCATTATGAAAAAAAAAAAAAATTCCAAGAATTTTTTACAAGGGAAACTGTTAGGTGACTATAGCCATAGGGTCACCACTGGCCCCCTCTGTAATTAGAAGTGGTCCTATAAACTAATACAGTCAGTGAGGCACCATCATGGCAATTATCATCTTTCAAAGACACAAAAATGCCTTTATGTTTAAGCACTGTAGAGCACAGCCTTTTGCCAGCAAAAACAGAGCATATGTCTTAATTTAAACATTTGCTCAGCATGTTTTGTGCTACTTCCTGTGTCATAAGCATCTGTCTGAATTGCCTAAACAACTGAGAGAAAAAGACACTTTCCTTTGCTGCTGAATGGCAAAATCTGGTGATATGGAAGTTCTTGTCATTCTGTGTGCTATTCTGCAGTTGCACAGGTAAAGGTTATTCCAACAGTAACTCAAAGAGCAGTGGCAACAACAAACTCCCAGTAATTACCAGGACCTTTCCACAAAAAGGCTGCCTAGCAGATCTGACAAAAAAAAAAGCATAGAATCTTGTTTCAGAACTTAGCAGTTATTACCAAGTAAAAGGTTTCTGGTTTAACTCCAGAATAATACACTTTCTAACTTTTCATAAGCTTCTAAGCTTTTCTGCTGGCTTCAGAGGCTAAATAATCTAAAACTGGGACAAACAAGCCTCAGTTGTCAAACTGATTTGGCAGCCTATTTTTTACATTTTGCGACTTTAATCGAAATGCCACTTGTTTTTCTCTTCCTCCTTAATAGTCCTGTGTGAGCAGCAGTCTTCAAAATTTCACTTCTAAACTCTCATTTTGAAGCTTTCCAGCTCTGTTCTGACTAGGCACTCCCTGTATCTGTATTAAGTCTTTCCTACTGTTTACAACAGAGAACAAATTCAGTCAGTACAATTTTACTTGGCTCTCCAGCTATTTTTCAAATGCAAGACCATATACACTCAACTACTGAATGTGTTAAAGAAAATGCCCACACATGCATCCGTACACATTCATGCCAAGCCCCAACCTTGCCAACAACGGAGAAAAAAGAAGAGCACAATTTTCTGTTGCAGAGGTAGCATGCATAAAACCACTTCTCTGCAATATATGTGTTTTATCACTATGAGGATGAGAAATAGTAGAAACTCTGCCCTAAATTAAATAAATTGATTCCCATCTTTACCCCTTTATCAAAATAATTTACTAGGGCTTAAGAAGCAAGCAGACTAAAGACTGGGATGTCATACAGCCCATATATTAACTCAGTCAGCAATAAATCTCCCTTTACTCTCCATACTACTTTCTTAAATAGCTCACTATAAAGCCCTAACCTAATTAAAAACAGCTTTCTCGGCAACAGTGGCCTTGATTTCACTTATTTACACATTAACTGCAGTCTCCGTTTGGCCAATCCAGTCTATTCCCTGTACCACGCAGGGCCTTTTATCTGCCCTGGACAGCATTTTCTCCAGCAGATGAAGTAGATGCCGATTGATTTGCTGTCGAGCATGGTAAATTAATAGCAACAAATTGCTGAGGGCCCCATCTCGCTGCTCCACCATGCTTCGGCAGTTTTGCTTTATTTGCTCCATGATGGGCAGCAGTCAGGCCTCTTCAAGTCAATTTCTTCTTAACAACCTGCAATACTTTTCAATGGTGAAAATAGAGCTATTCCTTGTAAGACAGAAATCAATATCCTATTGCCCTTAGAAAATGCTAAACAAGCAGTATTGGCAATCCACTTGGTACTAGAGGGTATCAGATATAACGCAAATCCATACTGCTTCCCTCATCGTAGTTATTACAGTTTGCTAAAAGGTTCCTAATGCCATTTATCATCATTTACCATCGACTACTGCAGCTATGATTATGATATCCTATCAGCTAGCAAAGCCCTTTCGTTTCTACCCGATTAATATTTTAGCAGCACTCAAATGGTTGCTGCCCAAGTCTTGTAATAAAATTTACATGGATTGGACTGATTTTTTCCTGTGATCTTAAAAAGTCATTTCATTTATTTTTTAATACCCAGCTTCTTAAAAGACCTGAGTTTTCTTTCAAAAAATGCTGAAATCCAACATTCTAGCATGTGAATTAGCTCAAAGACAAAGCTCTAGCCAGAAAGCATGAATCAGAATTTATGTACTGATACCTGCAAAAAACATAATAAAAAATGAATGCTGGATCTTATTTATGCTTTCCTTTAGTCCCATTCACACATATCTTTTGTCTGTAGCCAAATACAGACACTTATTTCAAGCAATAATTACAATATTGAATTAAAACATTTAGCAAGCACATTCGATTACAGCAATTTAAATAAATTGTTTACCGTAACATTAAAAGTCTAATTTCAGAAATTAAACCAAATGACCATCACCAAGTACCAACAGTATATCAGAAACACAGAGCAGCATGTCAGCTATTCATTCATAAACTACTGGCTGAACCTCTTAAAAAGAAATGTTTAAAAAAGCAACTTAGGAAGAAACGGGCACTCAAACATTATGTTAATATTGAAATTTAAAATTGTAGGGACATATCTCCTTATACCGCAAATCAAAATCCCCAACTTGACACCTTTTTTTGGGGGAATGTGTCTGTTTTGAAGGTTTATCGATTCTAATACAGTGTCAAAAATCAGCTTAGTATGTTAGGCTGTAACACCGTATGTGACAACTTACCCTACACTTGTCTTTTAAAAAAAATACAAATGACTAATTCTACCAGTCTAATGCTATTTACTCAGTTACCAAAATTTAAATTAATTATGTTCTCAAACATAATTGTTAAAAATTGGCAACATTATGCAGGCTTAATTAAGATTAAATCCAATTTACTAAATGTACTTTAATTGGTACTAATTACATTAGCTTTCCTTTCAGAATGACAAATTCCCCATAGGTTTCACTTTAATAGTCTTCTATCAAAATCAACACAGAATGACTGATGATGAGCACCACAGAAGGGGTGAGAAAAGAGATGCTCTTCCCCCCCTCTCTGCCCTCAAACACATAGATACGCTCACTACCACTGCTTTCTGCACGTTTATCCTTTTATCAATTTGCTAAGTCACAGAGTCATGACTCCATCACACATCATTTTCTGTTCCAGTGAAAAATTTCTCTAAAAATAAATACTCTTTGGCTGGGAGCAGCCAAGAAGAACAGAAGCCTTAACAGAAAAATACACAAAGGTTTCAAATATCAGGGCCACCAATTACTAGGGTACTTCCAAGGACTCCAGGGAGTCCTGCTCTTGAACCCTTTGAGACGCAAATCTAATAAGTGAATAAGCCTAACCTGATCTTGAGAACTAGGCCCAATTATGCCGAAGGGCAACTTCACTGCATTATTGCCTGCTTTCCATTACAAGGGCATCAAGCGAGTACATCTGGAAAAGAACCTGAGAGGAACCAAGGCTGTCTGCCCAGAAAAACAAATAAAGACAGATATGCCTCTGTGCTAAACTGAAAAAAAAAGAACGAAAATATAATAAGTAGGTGGTTTGCAGGGCTGTCTGTATTTCATAATGTGATAAACTGCCCTCAGGATTTTTATATGATTGAATTTAGAAAGCTGGCGGGGGGAAGGGGAGAAGGAAAAAAAAAATGGGTAAACCACTCAATTTCAGCTGAGTAAAATGCAAAGATGGGAGAGGAGGAAAAGGGAATTTAAGGAGGCAGACTAAAAAGGCTGTGCACAGATTAAATGAAGCAATCAATGCTATCTCTACAAATACAAAATTGTACCCTAATGCTGTGATCATAAAGCAAGATGGGAAATATTTTGCAGTTGCTGAGGTAAGATGAGAAAGGAAAAATACAACGCTGTGGCAATAGGAGACATGAAAGACAGGAAATTGGTATCAGATTTAAGAATGAGAGCAATTTTCTTGGCGGCAACTAATTTGAATCAACATCTGACAAAATATTTCAGTGTTTTGCCTGAGAGTACAATACTTAAAACTACTAATTTGAATAGACTGAATGGTGATGGAAAAAGGTGTTTAATTAAAACCCAGTCCCTTATAATCCCCACACTTAGTTGTCACTAAGTATTTAATTTCTGCATAGTATCACTGATGAATCCATCACCATAACTATATAAAATTTCTTAAGCAAAGCATTTAGAAATTAAAAGAGCTTTTGCTTGGGTTTTTTCCCTCACGATACAATTTCATTACACATGGCCCTTGCAAGCTGATTTTGTTGCACCGAATTTTGTGCAGTCAACTAATCATTGTAAAAACATGGTATCTAGCAGTATAAACAAGTTTGACTGCAATGCTTGCTTTCAAATGACTGTAAGAATTTGCTACGTAGGTGGCCTGTAAAGACTCTGGTCTTTGTGAATTGTTTCCATATCTACAACTTTACTGAATGGGAGTTTGTTTGGTTTGGTTTGGTTTCTGTTTTTTCCTAATGGAATCTGAAACAATCTAAATATTCTTCTGAGAGCAGACCCACCACCTCTGAGAGTCAGAGACGAGCCTTTCCACCTGCATTCATGACATGAATCAGGTCCAGAGAGTCACCAGACACATAAAATCTGATCAGCTGCAATCACAGCTTTTTCCTGTCAACCACTTGTTAAACACATTTGTTGAGATTTCATGGTACCTGTGAGAGGATATACAAAAGGTCTGTGATTATGTCTGTGAAATAAGTTGTAGGTACAAGGTCCGGTAAGTTTGGAGCTGGAGATGCAAAATGCTTTGAGGCAAGAAAACCCAGAGTCTTTGTATTTGTATGCCATCTAGCATACAACCCTAATAATTTCTGTGGTATTGAGATGCTAATAGAATACAAAATATAATAAATAAGATGAAGAAAACTTTTGACTTCTATGTCTGCCCTCAACAAGATAAACAAATCCTATTTTAACAACCCAGAGAAGTTCCAAATCCCTAACTTTGAATAGAAATGCATACAAAACAATTTTCAGGTGATTTTTCTTCTCCCATCCAACCATTTCTTTATTTCTGCAGTTTACACTTCCCAGCAAACACTGAAGAAATGCTCAACTGTTTGCTAAAATGAGTTGTCAGTATTAAACTCCAGAATATAAAAAGTTCCCTTCCAGGGAAAGAGGTCAGATGTTTAATTCATTCTCCTCTAGAGAAGGTTAAAAAACACACATTATTGAATAAGAAGCTCTAATTTACGCTACCACACTCCAGCTGACTAATCTCTTGCTAATCTTGGCCTAAATACCGGAGTTCAAGGCATAAAACTGACAGTAGCCTTCCAGTACCTAAAGTGGGCCTACAAGCGAGCTACAGAGGACCTTTGACAAAAGCAAGACAACACAGGACAAAGAGGAATAGCTTCAAACTGAAAGAGGGTAGGTTTCATTTAGATCTTAGGAAGCAATTATTTACTGTGAGGGTTGTGATGCACTGGAACAGGTTGCTTAGGAAGGCTGAGGATGCCTCACCCCTGACAGTGTTCAAGGCCAGGCTGGATGGGGCTTTGAATAACCTCATCTAGTGGAAGGTGTCCCTGACCATGGCAGTGCAGGGTGGAAGCAAAAGATATTCAAGGTCCCCTCCAACCCAAACCAATCTATGATTCTATGCTAACACCCTTGCAGAAAGCCCATTTACTCCCTTGTGTTTGAGACGCTAAACCACTGGTTTTGGTCAAAAGTCCAAGTAAGCAGCCTCAGTGAAACATGAACATGGCTGTACATCAACTGCATTTGTAGCTCCAGTTTAAGTCAGTCCAGGTTAACCAAAAAGAACAGGTTTCTCCCGTGTGCATTCCTTTTCCTAGTACACATCCAAGAACTTAACCCCAAAGATTTGAGGCCAGACAGAAACAAAGACAAAACCCACAAGCCCATCCCTACACGGACACACCCCCGTACAGTATAGGACCACCTGCATGTACAAAAATTGCATGTGGAAAAAAAAATGAACAATGCAAAACTGGCAGTCAAGACCTGTGCAAAGTCTGTACACCACACATGAGATGGAAGATTCACGGCCAGGCAAAGAACAAAAAAAATTCTGATGCACTCAAGCATGCAATTGAAGCAAGTAACACAGAATACACATCTGCGTTAAGAATGATGGGAGAAATTACACAGACCATTCTTTCAACAGAACAAATTATCTACCTACCTGTTTATGCATCTCTATATTCAGACCATAGGACATCTCGTAATACTAAGAAAAAAGAAAATTACTCTATTAGACCTTGTAATTGTGCAAACTATTCTGGAATTCGCTTTGACTGAAACATCATCTGTACAAAGACATACAGGCCTAAAAAACATTTATTGCCTTGAAGATTTCCTGGAATTAGAAAGAGCACATTTCAGAGTAAACTTTTGTTTCTTTATCTACAGTGCTTCATGTCACATTTACAAAGAACAGCCACAAAACAAGGCAAAAACAGACAAAAATCCCCCACAAAAAGCAATCGTAACCAGAGTCAAACATTAGAAGGAGAAAATGCTCAAGATTTTATTTCCTAGCGCGCATGAAAGATGCCAAAAACACAAAGTGCTTCAAGCATATAAACATCTAAATCAGCAGCGTCTAATAGACTGATTATTCAATATTTTAAATTAAAAACCATCACAAAAAAACCCCTGCAACTAAATTACAGGGATTAAAAAAACTGTCTAAGTACATCCTGTTGTGCTTGAGTACTCTGTTCAGTGTGTAATGTTAATACCAAACAACCTCCAAGACTTGGGCACATCAGGCATTAAAATGAGAACTGCGAGCCTTAACATTTGCTTATGCTCTTTGTTATGATTTTTTCAAGGTTATTTACTCTTTTTGTGAATACAAGAGTATTACTTGTCATTTGCATACAGAAAACAGCTAATCCTTCATAGATGTACAAGAGAAGAGATAGCAAGAGCTTCTCCACAGTTGTGATCCATCACACAATTATGTATTTAGAGATGTCTTCCTATGCACCTTATTTAACCAAGCAGATCACAACCACTGAGGAAATCCCTTTCACAGCTGAGATCTCTGACATTTTCCATTTAGTGAAACAATGATTCAGCTGTCTAAGTGCAACAGTTCTAGGAACTAGGCTTTGGATTTGCATGCATTTATGTACAATTTTGGTTTACTCCCATCACAGGAAAAAAATACTATCCCGAGGCATTTGACAAAGACATGACCACTGGAAGTCAATAAAAGTTAAAACATCATCCCCAGCTACACTATGGAAGGCATACACGGCTTCAAAGGGTTGACAAGTAATTCGTCAGCATTTGGAAGAAACGTTCTCAATTTCTTAAAAGGTTAAAAAGCTGGTTTCACATGGATCCTAACCACTGAAAACAAGTTAAAAGACACCAGAAACTAAAGATTTATAATGCAAGTAGAGATGCAACCTCAAAAACAGCAGTGCTGCTACAATCTTCCTGTTCGCCTCCAGCCATCCAAATGTATGTCAGTCTCAGTATACCAAGCTAATAGACATTTTGAATTTGTTATGCAGCTTGCTTACCATGACATAATGTCGCTGCATCTCTGTCTTCTCACTGGCCAGTTTTTCACATTCTAGCTTTAAACTGTTAAAGACACAAAAAGGAAGAAGCATGGGTACTTCATAATACTAAACTGACATTCCCCTGAGCACAGGCTACTCCCCTTTTCAACTGTTCTCCAACAAACAATTATAAATCTGTATTCCAGCTCTTGCTTGGAAGACCAGGGTAGGGGTTTGCACTTTCACATTTTCCAGGGACACTGTGCAACATCCTCATCTCCTAAAGGAACTGCATACGTATGTCTGCGTATACAGGAGAGTATTTTTCTGACATAAAAAAACTGAATACCGACACTGGTTCACAGAAGAAGCACGCAGGGCTTCGTATCTTCAACAGTCAAGCCTGAGAAGCTACTAACAAAAACATAATTTGGGGTTCAGGATTTTTCTTTAGAAGAGTTTTAGAAACACCTCCTTCTTTCACTCGACCCACAGAAGAATCAAATGTGTATGACCACTTCAAGAAGCAAAAAGTTGTGGATTTTTAATTCTGCTTTTCTCTATTACTGGCGATAGAACTGCAAGTAAAACACTGTTGGTAATTTAAGAATACCGTGTAAACATTAACACCTCCGCCGTTTGTTTTCAGAAGCCCGCTAAGTAATTCTGCCAAAAGTCTCTTGTCACTTTGAGGACACAGCGCTGTTCCACCTAAGGATAATGAAACAGCTCGCCGCCCCACTTCCAGGTTATCAGCACTTGACACATCAATGAAAGGCGCGAGGGGGCCGAGCCAAGACAAGATGTGTGTCCTGAGCGGCATTTCGAAGAAAAGCCGAGGACGAGCTCGCCTAGGCACATATTTTTCCCTCAACACACCCACACAGCCCCCGCACTCAAAAGTGAACAAACGAAAACCAAATCCAGAAAAAAAAAGGAAAAACAAAACAAAAAAGCCAAAGAACCCCAAAGCGGACCGCGGGTGAAACAAGGAGCCGCGCTGGCAGCGCTGCGCTCGGGGCGCGGAGGGTCCGCCCGGGCGGCGGCGTCGGGAGCGGCCGGGGCACACAGCGCGCGGGGCTGGGGACACTCGGCAGCGTTACCTGTGGTACTGAGCCTGCAAAAACTGAAACTCCTCCTTAATCCGATCGCAGGACTCTGAAATGGTGAATTTAAAGGGCTGCGCTGGCTGGTGAGGAGCCTGCAAGCAAGCAACAGCAGGTCTTTTAATCCCCCCTCTCGCCCTCCCGCCCGCCCGCCCGCCGCCGCCGCCCCCCGCCGCGGGCCTCGCACCGGGGCTCGGCCGAGGC
>JAWMRD010000085.1:38157663-38177845 GCA_035584875.1 Syndactyla subalaris
CCAGCCGCACACTCCCCCTCCCGTCCTTCCCCATCCCTCCGCCTCCCCCCACCCAAAATTGGGCTTCCACCCTCCACTGTGCCGGGTCGGACTGTGCCCAGACGCTTCCCCTCCACCCACCCCCAGCCAGAGCAATTCTTCCTCCCCTGGTGCAAAAATCTGATTTCCCTGAGAAAAAAAAGCTCCTTCCACCTAAATATCGCCTTTCCAAGAGCATCCTCCTTGTATTTAAGCAGCTACCTGGGCTCATCACCGCATACTACAAACTGTGACAGTTTCTGTGTGAATATTTTTAACTGTGTTTGTGGTACCTGTATTTATATTTATGTTTAGCACTGTAATGTTCCACAGTATAAAGTGAATGGAGTTCTATAGCGGTAGAAAAAAAAATTAAATAAAAAAAAATCTTGTGTTACACCCTCTCATGTATAAAGTCACGTCCAGAGGACTATGTCGAGTATTTAATAAAATCTGAATATTATTTTTAAAGTTTATAGAATGGCCTCTGAGCTTCAGTCGAAACCTTTCCTGTTGAGAACAGCCTGTTAGAAAAGTTCACTTCTCTTCTGTGTGTTGTTCCTGAAAATCAGCTCCCTCTCTCCTCTTCCTCCCTCCTGCTCCTACAAGAGCAGTCCAAAAAAAAAAAAAAAGGAAAAGAAAAGGGAGGGGGGAATTACATTTTGCTTTGTCTCCTTGGATTAGTCTTGTTACTGTATTGTTCGGTGGCATCAGGAATCTATGCCATACCTCTCGCTTCATGATTAAAAATGGATTTCCAAAGTTCAAACCAGTATATATTTCTTATTGCTCCCTCCTCAGCCAAACCCCAGGGCAAAGGTTGGGCTTCGATTTTATTTTTTAATTATTATTATCATTACTTCGGTTTCATTTGAGCTCTACACAGATGAGAATCCCCCAGCTCTGCGGAAGGACCCATTTCCCCCCCTCTCCTCCTCCCCGACTTATTTCAACCCAATAAACCTTCCCAGGGAGCGGGGGGAGTCACTTTTATCCAGAACCTCATCCTTAGGAGATGGAAAATTGTGGATATAACGCTGGGAAACAAACCCTGTGCTGTGGATCGCAGGCTCGGATAAACCACTGCAAAGGCTGGAGAAAAAACCTGCGTTTTCCTCGCCTCTTTGTCACTGCTCTGATATTTGCTGGGAATTCCGTAGGTAACACTGAGCCAGGGATAATAAATCCCTGGAAGCAGCTTTGTCCCTTTCAAGATTTTTAAGGAAACAACCAGGTTTTGGTGTTTCAGTGTCTATAACCAGGAAAAAAAAAAGGGAAATAATAATAAAAAAAAGCAGCCTGGGAAGGTGTTTTCCCCCCATCCTTTGCTCGTCTCCAGCCTGGAATGTGCAGACGTTTTGTGCAAAGCGCAGGAAAGACCAAACAAAAATAATAAATCTCTCTTAAAACGAAAGAAAACAAGGAAACCGACAACAACAACAGCAGCGAGAAACCAGCACCGAGGAGAAGCCAACAGCGTTTTGTAAGAGGGCAACGACCTGGCCAAGGGAGCAGGAGGTGTAAAGCGGTTTGAATTTCCCGAAAAAAAGGATTAAAAAAAAAACCCAGAGCAACCAAATTCGAACGTATCTTCACAACCACACAAACATAACTCAGCGCCCATGGGGAGGATGGAGGAGAGATGGAACCCCCGGCGCACTCGGGGCTTTCTCTGGCAGCTCAGTGGAGACAGAACAGAAAGAGAAACGTGCTCAGGTCCGCTCCGAGCCCGGAGGGGCCGGGGGGGGCCGCGCTGCCCTCTCCCACCCCCCCTGCCCAGCTCCGGAGGGCTGGAAATTCAGATTTGAAGGTATTTATTTCCCCTCCGCCGTGCCCTTTGAAGAGCGGGGCTGGTTTGTGCAGCGAGCGGCAGACAAGGAAGATCCAGGCTCCTGGCAGCAATAAATTGCACAAAAAAAAAAAAAAAAAAAAAAAGGCGGAGAAGGGGGGGGAAGAAGAAGGTACCAGGAATGTAAACTTTGGCGCATTGGAGGAGCTCGCACGGGAGGAGCAGCTCCCGCAGAACCGGCAGCTTCCACCGCGCCCCCGAAAACCCTCGGCGAGCACTGCGGGAAAGGCGCTTTTTCCGCACAGCCGGCAAAGCTTCGGTTAAAAACACCCAAACAAACAAACAAAAACCCAAAAAAAGAAATTCAAAATGCTGCGGACGCGACGTGGGGAGCTTCCCCTGCGCGCTGCACTCGCCGCAAAGCCAGAAAACCACGCTTTTTAAATTTTTTTAGCGAGGCAAACCCGCGGTATTTTAATATTTCCCCTCCGCGCGCAAAAGTGCGGTTTGGGACGGATGGAGCCAAGCGCGCAAGGATGGCAAGAGAAGGAAATAAAGCTATTTTTGGGGGGGACGATGCGCGGAGGGAGAGCTGCACCCCCTTTCCAAGCACCCCCTGCCCCCTGCGCTGCGCGGGCCGCCGCGGGAGGTGCGCGGGGGGGCGCGGAGCGGGCGCTGCCCCGCCCGCCCGGCCGGCCGAGCCGCCCCGCGCTGCCCACGGCGGCCCCCACAGCTGCGGCGCTCCGCCGTGCGCGGGGACGCGCTGCGGCCGCCGGATGCGGCGTGATTTAAGTTTTGTTGTTTGGTTTCTTGGTCGGTTGTTGTGGTTTTTCCCCCCTGCTGGCTTTACCCGAGGAAGCGGTCGCAGGAACAGGGTGTGCGCCACTTGAGAGAGTAAGGCTTGAGAACGTGGCCTTTCAATGCTCCATTGTAACGCCACTTTCGTGTTCGACGGGGCGTTCTGACCCGGTCTCGGCGGGCGGCTGGGCCCTTTGAAGGCTGCACGGCTCGGTACGGGCAGCACAGACACGTGGACAGGCGCTGCGGAGGGGCAGGGCCCGCAGCCGTGTCCAGCAGCGCGGGCTGGCCGTGCCCTGCGGGCTGCGGAGCCGCTCCGGACGGCGCCTTCCCCGGGCTGAGCGCAGCCTGCCTTCTGCGGGCCCGGCACCGGCGGGCGGGCGTGGGCACCTGGCTGCGCGCACATACACACACACCGCCCGAGCCGTAACCGGGGAAAGCCCACTTCTGCACGTAGTGCTGGTGTGTCCTAAAAAGACCCTAAAACAATTTTTCTACCGAGCCCCACTGTACAATGCTGTGCGGTGACGCAGACATGAGATATAGGCTCAGGCTGGGGTATTTTTCCCTGTGTGCCTGTCATGCTTGGGTTTGCCTTCAAGCAGTTTGTATTCCTGATGAGCTGCAGTTCAAACCTACTTGCAAAATAGATGTGGTTTAGTCATGCCGTTTTTGATGCCTGTATTCCAAATCTATAGTTTCAATACTTACACTCAGCAATTAATAACCTAACAACGGTAGCTAAATTATATATACGCTTAGGTTGTTGGTTGTAAATTTCCTTTATTGCCCACAGACCTCTGGCTAAGGCCTGCAGCTGCCCAGCACCTTGACGCCTTGACAGGACATGCCACCCAGATTTTACCACTGATGTTTTGCCTTGCTTAAAGGACCTCTGCCTAGTTAGGAGCTCAAGTCTCAGAGTCGTGGTGGTGAAGATAAAGGTGATAATGACATCCATCTTCTTCCACTGCATAGGACTCAGAACTGAAAGAGGCACAGGGTGGAAATTCCAGCTCTTTCTCAAGCAGAGTTTGTAACCAAAATCTGCTTCCCCCATGATGAATGCTGTAACCGCTAGCATCTGGAGCATTTTGTGACAATAGATTCTGTATCCTTTTGAACAGAGCTTTTACCTGAAGTGACAAGTGCAAAATGGGACAAAATATGTCCATGTTTCTCACCTTCTGTTTTTATACCACCAAAAATATCTGCATGTTACGTATTAAAATAGTCAGCCTTCAGCCTACTTACATATTAGTTTGCACTATAATTTTCACATTTTGCCAGGGTCATAATAAGAGTTCCAGAGGGATTTAGACCTCTAAATATTTTTTGAAGATTTGGTGATAAAACGGCTGCCTAATTATGAAAATGCTGATTCTTATTTCTCTAAACCTTCAGGCATCAAAAATGCTTTTAACAAATCAGTCATGAGCACCCTTCTCTAGACAGAGGAGCACTTCCAACTCCTCTGAAATAGAGGACATTTACCATATGCCAGGACCAAGTCTTGACATTCAGAAGTATGGCTGCCAAATCTACAAATGCTTAAATGCCTGTCACCTAAAAACATGAAAGCTGTGCAGGAATAGAACAGAACAATTCACTCTGCAGAGCTGCAAGCATCTCTGGAAAGCTGATGGGTGTGTGCAGTGGGTATTACCATCAAATCCACAACTGGGAGAAGAATCAGTCCAGTTATAAAATAAACAGTATATCTGAAGAAATTGAATTCTGAAAATAACAGCAGGATTCATTGTTCCCTGTTGCCCTGCATGAGTTTGACGTTAGGTACAGAGCTCCAAACATAAAGATATTCAACAACTTAGAAGGCAAAAGCATACAGCTTTTTGGTCAAAGCAGTCCCTGGTCTTTTGGAGGGCAGGTTACTGGCAATGTTCATCAAAGATTCACCCCTGTTCACTCTTGCTTGGCCAGTAGTTTTTAGTGAATTTCTGTAGCTAGAAGTAGGGCAGAGTTTGGTTTGCAAAGCTTTAGCAAGACATATATCTATCTACTTAACTCTTTATGTAACTAATCACTATCTATTTTTGCACTGTTTTACAGCATTCTGCCAAGATTCATGAAACCCAGAAGTTTAAGAGAAAGTGCACTATAACTTGCTACTTTTAAATGATGTGAATTAAGATCAGAATGTCATTGTCATTCTATTTTCTTATCTTTTGTCACTTCTGACACAGCTTTGATGGATCTTTAAATATAGGCTGTTTTGTATTTAAAGCTCCTTGTTTTTTCCTTCTTTTATGCAAAATCTTTTATGGTAGGTTATATAACTTTTACCATTATCTAGCACGTGGAGAAGCTAGCTTTTAAATGTTTTACACATCTTGCTAAAGATTTCTTATAAGTGAATCGACTGCAAGAAATATTTAGGCAGTTTTACATGCACAGTAAGTGTGCTGAGTTTTGACAGGTGTAGAAAAACCCTTATGAAATATCTCAAGGAACCAGAGGTTGCAAAACATCACATGTATTCTTTTGCTTCTTTTGTCAAGAAAGGCAACTGGTTATTTCAGTTCTAATAATTGAGAAGTAGTCAGCTTTTGTTTGCATTCAAAATTTAGAATCTGAAGTTAACAGAACAATGTGTGCTTACATATGTTTTTTACAGGACAGGTGAAAAAGAAGATGTCTTTTCCACCTAAGATTTTCTAACCCGCTTTCAGACTCTGGTGATTTTTTTTTTTCACAGTCGCATCAACCTTAATACAGAGACCTATCAGTTCTACAGGACCTTTAATAAAGGGTCCAATCCTGAGGCTGTTTTGTATGTGACCCCACATATTTCCTGTCTGGAATGACTGTAGCTGAAGACCAAGGCAGTTGTGCCTAGCACTGCAAGTTATTACAGTTTATTTTGGGACCAAGGTACTAGGTCACCATACTCTGTCAGCTGTATCCTCACATACACACACACACACACACACACACACACACACACACACGTTCACAAAAATAGTGTTAAACTGGTAATCAGTTCAGAATGCCTTAGAGTAAATCTTATATCAGTACATATATTTAAGTTCAGTGTGCAATGTGGGTTTTTTATCTTTAAAAAAGAAACTCAGTGAGGTTTTCAGTGAATTGAAACCAAATTCTCTTTGCTTAAAAATTTTAATTATGGTGTTAAGCCAAGTTCTGTGGGTAGAAGAATGTAGACAGCATGACACACAGTTTATGATCTGGTGTTTAAAAGTGCTTTCAAGTGACCCTGTCTCAGCAAGTTCATAAAACACTCCCTATATACATTTAGTCATTAGTGACCTTAAGGATATGCTGTAGCTGGTAAGCACATTAAGAGAATTTATGATACAATGTATAATGCAATTATTTCTATGCCAATTTATATGTAGCTCCCACACAAAACAAGACTTTTGCATGTTCTAAACTATTTTTCAATGAAGTCCTTACTTTTTCCTTTACATTGCCAAAGTCCTACTTTTTTTTTAGTTATTTCATAGTCATTGGTGTTTTGGATTTATGGTCTTACTTTGTTTATTTCTGCTTGATTCATTACATGCAGAATTCTTGCAATGACACAAGTCTGCTTACAAGAACCACTCTTGGGATGTGGCAGAAAAACCTCTTTTAAAGTTCACAGAGGTTCTTTTCTGCAGGAAGCATAATAGTTTAGGACCTATGATGTACTGAAAGTTGGATTTGCAAACTTACGTGGTGCAAAATGTCTTAGGCAGGTATTTGAAATTAATTTTTCCTAGTCACTGATCCTCTCTGCATTAAAATCTGTGAACTAGTAGTAAGGAATATTTTTATCCATAGCAAACCCATGACAAATTCTTTGGGAGGAAAACTTTGACTTGCTCAGAGAACTCTTGTAAAGTTCTATGCCATTATTAAGTTATGTTTAAACCTTTTTATCATGTCTGGTCTGTGAGTGCTACCTAGTCACTTCTCACCTTCTGCAGGGAAGTGACTGAAGTCCTGAGGTCCACCTGCCATGCCTGCTAAATGGATGTAGCTATAAGGCTGTTTATCCCACATTTTGTGGTTACACTCTTTTAGCTGCAATTAACATGAAATTAATGCAATAGGGCATGCATTGAAAAAACTGGACCTGAACAAAGCATTTTCTAACAATTACACCTTATAGTCACATTGCAGCTAGATTACAAGTGATACCCTTGATAAGACTACAATATTTCTTAGTGCAGTTTTTCATAGGAACCATGTTAATCTCGGTAACTTAATATCCACCCCTTCTTTTGCAACATTGGATCTAAAATTTTCTTAGCTTCCAGTAAACTGATCAGGTCATTTCACAAGAAAATATGTGGGCTGATCTAAGTGCTAAAAGCCAGAGTTATACCAAGGAAGAAGTGAACAACTCACACAACATAACCTCCATTGCATTTATCCCCAGTTTAAGAAGAACGAGAATTTCCTTCTCAGGAGTGATGACTGTAGCAAAACACATAGCTTACCATTTTACGTCGTCTTTCAATTTCTCTAGCCAGGTTTCAGTGCTTACTGCAATGTTAGGAATTTGCTAACCATATCAGAAGATAAGGAGAATGGAATTAGGATTTCTTCTTGCTACTCAAGATGCAGTCCATGGCCCTGAAGTTCTCCCAACCCCTGCAATATCATTAAAAAATGTCACTCTTTAGTCTCTGGCACATATTAATTACTAAATAAATCCAATTCCTTAGGTCACATTTCTTAGGTACAAAAAATACTACTCCATATTTGTTCAAAAATTTAGCTTTTCAGAAGTTGAAAAGGGAATTTTTGTCATATAATTTTGATAAAAGAGAAAATGCTATTGCCTGGAAATTAACATTGTTGAGTGATTCATATTTTGACATGCAAGAGAACTATACATACAAATTTAATTCTACAAGTTCAGGGTGCTTTAAGCAGTATGAGAAAAGTCTTACTGAAGGGTAAGAGGCCAAAAGAAAGAAAAATAATTTAAAGTGGATGTAGTATGTCTTTAGCATAATGTTCTTTATATTGGCCCTATTAATGTTTCTGTACTTTGGCAAAAGAGAATAAACTGAGCAGCACAGAAATATTATCCGAGACAAAAACTTAAAACCATTTTTTAACTTATTTTCAGAGTGTAAATAAGATTTTGAACTTCTCTTTTTCTCATTATATATTGCAAATTTCCTGGATCCTCTGAGAAGGTGAGGACACCATGTGTCTTTTAATTTTTAATTATATATTGAAATTGATTTGCATGCTGTCATTGTACCGCAGACTACAAGCACAGGGAATTGGGAGTTCAGATGCTACATATTGTGAAACAGCTTTATTTCCTCAGACTTTCCTTAGGAGCATCATTCATGAATAAGATGTACACGTTTCTTATAGTAGATATGGAATTACTATATGGTAAAGATTAATGTGTTTAGCAGTGACTGAATTCAGCAAATAGCTGCTGCATCTATGTGGAAAACTCTAATTCAGTGGCAGTGTGTTTTCATCTGATGAACAACAAGGATTATTTTCTAAACAGACCCTTCCTAAAGAATGGGAAGAATAATTCCTCTCCAGTTATTATTCAGAATGGAAATAGTCAAGATGATGTGTTTCAAGTAAATTTATTAGTTGCAATGCAAGTTTCCCGCTGTCTTACAGTCCAGGCAGTTTAGAACTTTTAGTGTATTTCAGCACTGAAACTTTTGAACAGTATATGAATTTTCAGAATCAGTGAATGCATTCTGCTTCTATTTCTGTATTTAATGGATTGATGTACAGTTACCCTATATATGGACATGGACATATCCATGGAGGCAGCAATCCTTTTTTCTTCTTTTGTGGATTATATACATATTTTGAGGTGATGTGAAAAACACTGCTAATACATCAAATTATGTCAAAGCAGCATATGAGATTACCTTTCTGTTATTCCTGTTTCCACAGTTCTGGAGAGCTGAGTGTTCATTCTTTCCTAGTATGAATGGCATCATCTTGGTACAGCCTTGTTGTTCCTGTCCTTGACACATTTTTGTTTCCTGATCCTAGTATAAAACAGGAGCCCAGTGGGAACTCCAGAGTATCTTCCATGGGATGAAGAGCTGCCATAAGTCTCCTGAGTGGAGAAGAGTGGATTCTGTAAGTGGGAGACTGTCCTGTTTTCTAGGTGTGCTTTATAGTTGGGATCACTGTCAGGTCTCCATGAAAACTGAATGCAAACAATGCAGTTCTCTTCACTGGGTGCAAACAAATGGACTTCACAAACCGCAACTAAAGAGAGTAGTGAGAAAATGGTTGTTATTGGAAAGACTGTTTCTATATGTATAACTGGTATACATGCTCACTCCAGGTACTTGAAGTATCAGCCAGCCCTTTAACTCACACCTGTCTCAAAGGTAAACAGTGACATTTTGTTCCTGATAACAAATACTTTTGATGAGGCTATTTCATGAACCTCTGTAAAGTTTACTTAAGGAAACAGTGAATGGGAACTTACTCCCTACTTTCTTGTAGCTCAAGTGGCTCCTTTGGGTTTAATGTCACAGCTTTGGATGAACAATGGTATAAAAGAGAGAAGGGTCAAACTGATTTGGGTCAAACTTGAGGGGCAATCAAATTTCTTGTTTTCAAAATAAGCTGCAAGATGTATTGATTTGAACTTCATGTGAGCTAGCTGAAAACAAAACCAGGAATAATTTACTAAACAAACTTTTTTTCGCCACTTTTTTTTCCCCTGAAAGTTTTAGAGCAGTACCTGCCATAACAGAGTCCCTATCAGAGAAAGGAGGGATAAAGCTGAAGATAGCAATTGAATACTAAGCCCTTTAACAATAGTCAGTCAAAACCATGCTAAAACATGTGGCCTGTTCAAATAAAAATTACTGGTCTAGAGCCAAACACTAAAAAGTAATTGACAATAGGTTTTTTCAGAACCCACTCATCATTCAGATGTGTTGTCCATCCATAATACTCTATTATCCATTTTTCCGTTAAGAGTAAGAAGTTTGGCAGAAGATAAACCCTCTTACTTTCCAGCTGGTCCTCAGAGTTCAGAGGGGCTGGGTGTGGCTGGTTAGAACCAATTCATCACTATTAAGTCTGATCATGTTCAATGGGAAGGTCCATGAGCACAGATTCACTAATAATGTGGTTTACCAATTCAACGCTACAGATCAGGTCACGTTCAATCAGAATTTGTGTGATCACAGGTTCACGAATACTGTGATGAACCAATCAGGCACTATAGGTCTGGTCACATTCAACAAGAACCTTGCCAACACAAATTCACTTGTAGTGTGATTTATTGAAACAACAAAAATACAGACTTGGAATTGCTGTTGACAAATGCACTAGCTGATACAGCTCTAACAATGACATTAACATTGTATTAGCCTAGGTAATAATAATAATCAGAAGCTTGCCAAGAAGGCATCCCCACCCAGAAAAAAATGAGGAGAACCAGTCAACCATCTTAGGTCTTTTTGGGTCTTCCTCCTAAGTGAAATTCCCACTCCCCTTATATACAGCCCAGTCTTATCCCCCTTCTCTTATGTTTTACATAGCAGATCTGGGTAGCAAGTTATGTGATATAGTCATATATGCAGCAACATTTAATTAATAAAGCTTGTTAGCATATGCAGGGAGTACATTTTAATATTTAAATGATGCTTCTTCAGGCAAAAGGGTTTTTTTGGCCATAGTGTCCTTCAAAGTTCCAGTCATAGGTCTTTGTGCCATTCTGTGTAATTTTTCAGAGCCAAGACAGGACCATCTTCCTATCTCCAAAGAACTTCCTCCTTTCTCCAATTCATTCTTTTTTTATGTCAACTGTGCAGCTGTCCATCTGCAAAGATAACACAGGCAATACCCAGTGTAGGCCGTAGATAGTAAGCCTTAGTCCTTGTGTGGCTCTTTGGGCATCATCTCACACCCTTTCTGTGAAAAGATCTTTAAAATTCATTGTGTACACTTAAAAACAAAGTGTCCCTGTCCTGGCTTATAATGATTCTCTTTTAAAATGGTTTTCTTTTGTTATTTAATTGCATTCTCTTGTGTTGTGCATTTTTAGACAGATACTTGCTGGAAATTTCTATTGCTTTTAAACAAAGACTCTTTTGTGCACTATCAGCTTGCATTTTCCTTGGATTGTGTTGTGCTGGTGTCTTTTCACTGACTTCAGCAGTGGAGTATTGTAGTCATAGCTTCACTAAGTAGACTGTAACAAACAGATTCATTGGCCCTTTCTCTCTGCTGCATCTTAATAACTGATCTGTAGGAAATGCTCTTTGTGTTGTTAAGGCATATGCACTAATATAAACAATAAATTGACCTTAACTGGAGGAAGCATTGAAACTCCTAATACAGTAACCTAGCAGAAAACAGAGTTTATAAAAGCTTTATACCTACCAAATTTCATGGATTTTTTTTTTTTTTTTCAAATGTTCTGTAACTATTTTCTACACCAGCCTTTCACTATTGCCTTTACCAAACAGATATTATGAATAATCCTCTGTGATTCTTCATATGAGATAGCAAGGAAGAGATAAACACTAGATTCATTCAATTGCATTGATATAGTTCTTTTTTTTTCCTACAGTTAAAAGGACAACAGTGAGCACAATTGTAGGAAGATTATTACTCTGAATTAGATGACAGTGTGCACATATCTATTGTACCAGTTTTATAGGGGCAGCTAATGATAACCCTCAAATTACAGACTTCAGTCTAGTTAAGAGGTCAGATACTGGAGTGCTAATTAACTCATACAAAAGTGCTTTGAATTCTAGTGTTTAGATTGCTTTTTCATATTATAAAATGTTAGACTCACAACTTGTGTAATGAGAAGAATGTAGGTGCTTGTGATGATGCAGAAGTAGCAGCATCTTAAGCAGGAAGAGCTGAGGAAAGAGGTGCAGTTCTGGTAACAGAGAAGAATCCATACACTGTTACATTTCAGAGAGAGGCTCCAAGGTTAGTTTATGTAAATTCAGGAACCCTTAGATAGGCACACAATTTGTGTGCCCGTTGGCTTTTACAGAATTTCAGGGATTTCTGTGACATCAATACTTGTTCTGGTCTCCCAATAAGTACAAATCTGAGAGTGTTTAAGAAGCAGTGCTAGGAAACTGATCCAACAGTTGAAACTGAGTCAATAAAATCCTTTAAGCATTTGCTTAACTTTGAGCCCATGAGTTGTGCTATTAATTCAGTGGAGCTAACCACTATATTAAAATTAAATTCATGCCTAAATGCTTTGCTGGACTTTTACCAGATTGTTAGGCTTATGATTTAGGTATCTTTTTTAAACTTGCTGAGTTTCGATCTCCTGATTTAAGAATTTATGATCCAGCTGAAAATTCTGGACTTTGACTTCTGTTAAAGTTGTTTGGAAGCAAGACATCTCTCAATATTCAGAGGTACCTTTATTTATCTAAACAGACTAATTTCTGTTTAATTATCTAAATTTTCAAAAGCTGCTTTGTATGACGAAAACTTGTGTATTTCATATTTACTCGTCTAATTTTTCTCAAGGCTAAAATCTATAGTGCTATAAACCACCATGTCTCAGGCAACTGCAATGAGACTACTATCATTTACATGTTTGAAGATCTAGTTCCTGCTTGTGCTGGTTTAAAGGTAAACCAGCGGTAGAAATTAAGCCAACTCAAGAGAGATTACAATCAGAGTTGCAATTTATTAAAAAAGATTACAATACATACAATTATACAGAGAAAAAATGGGTTTACCCACAAAAACCAGATGTATAACCCAGCACCCTGGGACATGAACAGAACAGTGTTTGTTAGCCCCTGTGCTGAGCAACACATGGTCCCTCTGACTATAAAGGAAAGGAAAACCTGTCAGTGAGAACGATGGTCACAGTCTGGTCGAGAGTGGCATTTGCAGTCTTGTTGAGGTTCTGGTCCTCCTTTGGATCTGGCAAGTGATACCAGAAGTCCCAAAACCCGAAGATTGTATATGCTCAGGTTCAGGTGGGAATGCCCAATACCTCTCCCAGGGTAGGGAGTTTCACAATGGGTGATTTAAATGTGTGAGTCGTGGGATATTTTTGAAATCTTTGATAGTCTAGGTCATTGCAACTGCCTATTGTGCCAGTCTGTTACGGACCATTTGCAGATATGATCCCTCAAGCTGGGTGTGAAGGTGCTAATGACTCCCTGGATGGGTGTTGTCAGAGCTGATTCATTGGTGTGAAGACAGAAACACTCCTGTGCCTCACTGGCAGGCCTCATACCCAGCTTGTAGCCTGAAGTGTCAGGTGTGCCCTGGGCAGCTACTGCAAATGGTCCATTATTAACAGTTCATCAGAAATTACATAGAGTGTGTAGAAACCCCAGTTTTGGTTATACCCACATAGTGATAAACTGATCCCAGACGCTGTAACTAGGACACTGCTCAATGCTATTTTCAGTGTCAACTTTATTCCTTCTAGTACAGCACATAAGAAATGCATGTGAAAATATATGCTGCATCTTCCACTTATGAAGCAGCCTCAAATTAATTGCAAGGAGCTTATTGCAGATAATAGGCACTGCTGAATAGTGCATATTGCCTTGCAGTGTTGGGCTTGTAGTCTGTTTTTTAAAGCTGAAAAGTAAGGCTTTCATTTTAAAGTAGGTATTTGGGGGCTTAGCTCCATAAAAGCAAATCTCTGCATAGCCATAAGATTTCAAGGTGTAATTTAAAACTATATAAGGTATTAAGCAGCAAGAAGTGTTTTTTTGGGGGGGTAAAAACAGTCCCATGGGTTTTTACTTATAATTATTCTAAGCAGTGGTCTGAAATCCACTGTCACAGGTCAGTATTCAAAAGGCAAGTTGTTCCTTTGACTAGATGTTGCTTTGTTTCTAATTGAGTAGGTAAAGGTGTAGACCACTGAACGTCTGTGATACGGAGATATTTTTACTGAAAATGTGAGGGCTGTTTTTATTAACACATTAAAATATTTTGCACGCTGTAGCCAATTTCTCCTTTTTTCTGATTAGCTTGTAGGAATATATTATTTACATTTGATATGACAATTTAGTTTTTTAGAAATGTTTAGTATGGCCTCAATGAATCAAAATTTGTGTCGGTCTTTTGGGATAGAGGGTTTTGTTATTTCCTAAACAACAGAATGACACTTAAAAACAGAACAGATTTTTTTTCCAGTAGCAGTCACACTTGAATGTTTTGATTTATCAAAGCATTTCTTGTTTACTTAAAAAGCACATTTTACACTCCCTGGAGAAGTCCATAATGCACTCGGTAAAGACTGAACATCAGAAAAAAACGTACCTAATGGCAGAGTGAAATTCAGGAAAAACTGTTCTGGTTTTGTTTCGGTAGATACATATGTTGTTGAATGTTGGTGCTATAAAATTTTTGCCCATGTTAACACATTTCCTTTTGTGGTCATCTGAATAATATATCTTTTATTTGAAGTCTAGCATTCAAAGACATGAGCACTGTGTATTTTAATACTAAGATCTTAGATATTTATGCTGAAGAGAAATATAACTTTAGAGAACCATAACTCTTTTCACCAGTTAAAGTACCTGAGAAGTGACATGTGACTAAGGTGGAGTGAGGGCATTTTCTTAATAGTTAATCTGATGAAATCCAGATAGTTTATATATGACTTAAGCTTTACCTGACTGGAAAATTGCATTGTTCATTAATGAACAGCAAATCTACACAACATCTTAGGACAAGAATTAAAAAATTCTATATCTATATGAAATTACAGAAGGAATTCAGAGAGCTAAAATCAAGTTATCAGAACTGGAACATTGCCAAGGTCCTTGGGTTAACTTTCTGTTCTTAGAAAATATGTATTAGATCTCATTTCTTGTCTGTCTTTGCTCTACATTTACTGTATGTTTTTAGAAAAATTCTGATTATTTTCATCTCTTTTTATTTAAAGAGAATGCCAGTTTCAGTGGCTGGACACAAATTTGTTCAAAAACATGCAGATATGGTTGGTCCTCAGTAGTTAAAAAGAGACCTGTATTTAAGCAGTGGTGCCAGTTAAAAAATACTATCACCAATAGTTTCTGTACCTCTCAGGCAAGCTGAAATGTGCAGATATGGTCAAGACTAACACAGTTTTATATTGCCTGTGGAAAGATAGTGTGAAGTCTTTAGCCTTTCAGGTTCTCAGTAAAACTCTTGCTAACATTGGTGACGAGAGGATTTGAGCATGACGCTGCTGGTGCTTGTAATTTTAGCACCAATTTTGCAACACTTGGTATTTTTGTTATATTCTCAGCTCCATCTAGTTTGTCATGAAACTCTGAACTTCATGCAAGCACTAAATCTACGAAATAGTGTTGGGCCCAGATTCAGCTAAAAGGTTTCATGCCCTATGATGATGCATTTGGGCATTATATTTTTAGACAGCCACATCTTGTGTCTCGCTCCCATTACTAAGTCCCTGATATATTAGCTGAGAACTTGCACAGCTAGATAAGCAGGAGGTGCTTCTGTTCCCAGCTTGTTGTGGCCACAGTATACACACTCTGCTCATAGTTTTGCCCCAGATACAATAAGCAGTACCTCTGTAATGGCAGGTACAGAGACTTGAAAGTCTCTAGACTTGAAAATTCCAATAGTATCTGGAGCTGTAAATTACTAAGAGAAGCAATATTTAGGACAGTTTGGGCATTTGCCACTATTTTTTTTTTTTAGACAGCTTTGTCATACTGACTGTTGTGAACGTTGTCATGGCCAAAATATATCTCCACTGTAGGTACAGAAGGAGCCACGCTGCCAGGCCAAAACTAGAAATATAACAGGACATAGTACAAATTCAGCTCTTTGGAAGAGCGCTGGACTGTATTGAGTAGAGTTACAAGTTTGAAGTGAGCTCAGAATCTCAAGACTCATTCTTTAATCTTCTCCACATGCTGGAGACTGGGGATCCAGAGCTGTGGATCAGCTAAAGAGTCTACAGTTTTTTAATAGATTAGACTTTGATTCTCTATGTCACGTTAAAAAAAAAAATTAAAAAAAAAAAGGAAAAAATAAGGCAGAAATGCAAAGATTTCTTGTCCTGCCCTCACTTCTATTAATATATTTTATTAGCTATGAGTGTCCTAAATATATCAAAGCCTTTTAATGCACAACACAGTCTGTCTGCGTCCCACCTGACAGGGCCTTTTGCTAAGACAGATTCACTGGTTGAACAGGAACTTTAATACTTCAATGAGAACTGCATTTAATAGCAAGAGAGACCCTTTTCCATCAGGTCCCCTTAACCGTTATATCGCTGCCAACACCAGAAACAAACTGGACTAAACTCTAGCAATTCCCGAAATTATTTTTATTAATACAAGGGTGTGACAATTATTGTGGGTTTCACATTGTCAGTGATAACATTAGCTACATGATTATGTTTAATGGGTTGCACAAAGAACACTAAAGTAGCCAGCACAAAACATACTCTACAGACAAAAAATACTCCAAAAAACTCTACAGACAGCATATCAATCTAAGCCTCAATACAGCATCAAACAACATCTTCCCTCACCAATATTTAAATAACAACAGAAAACTAACCAGAAGCACAACAACCTAAAACAACAATCTAAACCCGACCAGTAACCATAGCACAGAGGAGAATTGCACATAAAGATAGCTGTCTCCCATTAATAAAACATGGTAAAAAGAATTACACACCTTAAAGGAACACCACAACCAATATAAAGTCCTGATAGATTACAAGATGTAAGGCAAGGTATAGTGTTTATGGAATAAGGATGTTAGCCAGGTAAAATTAGTAAATAAAGGTAACTGCGGGGTAAAGATGGAAAGGTATAAGGTATAAAGTAATGGGAAGAAAAGAGGAAACAGAGTAAAAGACTGCTCACCCCTTCATTGTCCAAGAGCTGGGAGGAAGCAGGGCAGCTCGATGGTTACCCCTGCAGAGATGGTGGTTCTTTTTCTCCTATTTTGCTTATGACCAATCTCTTTCTATACTTTCTTTCTTTATTTAGGTAGTTTGAGTGGCTATAGGCAATAATAATTCCTGGTGTGATAGACAGATGACATAGGCTTAAAAGCTGGCTTTCTGTGCTTTCATAAGATGTGGCAAAGAAAGGCCATGTTATTTCCATAACACTCCATTCTTTGTTGATCATATCAACATGGATTGAGCACTTTAAGGAAACTCCTGGAGGCTCTTTGTCCTCTGACAATGGTTCTGGGAGTACCCTTCCAAGAGTGTTTCCCTTAACCCATCAGGAGCTTGTCAGGGCTATCACCCCACACCCTATTTGCAGAAAATAAGTTTCTACAGAACCTTCCTTCTCTGAAGGAAGAAGTTCACAGAGCATCTGTAAAGAACCTGAATTGCACATATAAAAAAAGACCTCAAGAAATGCTCATTATTTTAATGCAAGTAGATTTTTTTTTTTTGGCCAAAGTCATGATTTTTCAGTGTTTAGCAAGCAAAATATGGAAGATAATTATTCTCCACGAGGCTGTTCCTTCTTCCTGCGCTGAAGGTGTAGGTGTTCCAGTGCAAACCGGCTATAATGAATATCATCACTAGTGAGCATCCCTAAAAGTTTTCCATCTTAATACAAACTATTTCATGAGATTTGATGGGATCAGGAAAAAGTTGGTAGAATATGTCTGGTGACTGTATGTTATTGCATCAAACTCTACTTTTGGCACTTGTTGGTGCCAGATTTTGGATCATTACTGCAAGTTCTTTAGAAAATGAAAGTTTCTTTCATCTGGTTGCACTACTGTGTAACCCAGCCCTATAGCAGAACAACACTAGTCTATATAACAATGTATACCTCTAGCCACTAATTAAAGCTCAGAGTACGTACAGAAATGACATTACAGTCGACTAGGCCAAAATTACATGCTTCCATTTAATCCAGTTATCGTATATGTATTTTTTTTCCTGCACTAATGACTAGAACACCAAATCTGAGTATTTCTGTCATAACGGAGTATCTCCCCAGAGTGGTATCTGGTTCCTACCACTGATGTGCATCTCTGAAAGGTCCTGAAGTTTTTAGTGTTCTTCTAGCAAATAGTTTACTTTTAATTGATACACATTTTAGCTACGAGACCACTCAAGGATTCTTGTTTAAAGAACAGACAAAATGAAGGATTGAAAACTAAAGACAAACAGAAGCACAGATTTCTTTATACCTTATTTAGTGTGTATGGTTCTTTGATCATATCAAAAGAAAACTGTTGATGACATGTGCTGAAAAATAAAACAACATAACATATGGCTGAAAGCATATCAGCATAATATTTCTGGTTTTACACCAATCTCTACAGAACTTTCCTAAAGCACATTTGCTATTATTTTAGAAAATATATTGAATTGTTCAAGTTTTTGCTATTTGCTGTTATGGCAGCTTTGGAAAGAACTAATTCTTTTAAGAGTCTACCATTGTCATAAAAGTTTTAAATGTCTTTGACAGTGTAAGTCCTAATTAAGAAAGTACTACTTACAAACCCACATTTGTAAAATACGAGGTATGCATTTTAAACAAGGTATATATCCTATACCATATTTCCAGGAGTGGCTGACTACAAAAGTATGAGATAAATTCAGACACAGTTCTATTCTGGCAATCTTAGGAAGGTTTATGTGATAAACACCATCTGATCAATTGGGGTTTTTGCCACACCCTAATGCTGGAGGTACTAATTCCTATGGAAGTGTGAAGAAGTAGGCTATTCCCAGTCGCTGTGGTTAAGGACATTTTTACTTGAAGCTGAAAGACTTGCAGGTGTCTCCAAACTTAGTGTATTATGAGAGATAGAAAACCCAGTTTTATTACAAGCAAATAAACTGAACAAGGGTTACTAACGTAAAGTTTATTTTTTGTTTTTGGTTGTTACTAACCTTTAGGCGTTTCACAGAAGTTGTAAGGGATCCAGTCCAATTTTGGAATGTATGCCAGGGATTAACTATTCGGTAATAGGGCAATTACATATTAACTAGGAATATAGCTGGGACAGCCTCAGCCACATGGCTGGCTATGCTGGGCATATGGGGGCTGCTGCTTTTCCTGAAACTCCGCCCCTGCCTTGGGGCGGGGGGGAGGGGAACAGAAGAACCAATCCGAGGAGAAGAAATGCCCCCCTGTGTTGGAAATGGGGTTGGACCTTAGCAATGTTTGAAAGGGCGGCTTTTTGAATCAGAAGCTATTCTTATGGGGATCCTGTGTGACCTAGGCACCCAACACATGTTGTAATTAAATTTTCCTGTTCGTTATATTTCTTTTCTTTAGCAGATATTTGCTATTTTTCTAAATTTAATAAAAGAGAGTTTTCTCACAATATGGTTGTCATCTGCTCTGTGACTTTTCTATAGACTGTAAGCTTTTTCATTTTTATATTGTTCTCCCTAGTCTAAAGATCTAACAGCTGTGAGAGGGAACTGGCTCTGCTACTTCCCCAGCCTCCCGGGGTCTGGAAGGGATTGTGAAATCCCCACGTGGTCAGGAGTGAAGAGATACAGCAATCCCAAATTGAGTGGTCATAGAAAAGCATTTAATTACCTGTGTCCAGGGTATTTAAACCCTTCGGGCGGGGTTTGGGAGGTAGGATGTGACTGTGTAAGGGTTCAGGGGGAGTGGTGTGGTTTGGGGGGAGCACAGGGGCCAATAAGGGAGCAGGAGGACCAAAACCCAGTGGGAACCCAGGAATAGGGAATGACAGGTGATACATCCAATAAGACTGGGAGGGGGGTCAGGCTGGACACCTAGTAAAAAAGGAACACTCTTTTCACATGTGAGCAGGAGGTTCTAAGGGTTACAATCTAAACAGGAGAAAACCTGTACATAAAAGACGCAGGTGATGTTGAATTAAAAAGTCTCGGGTCCTTTGGAAGTTGTCACAGTGCTGGTCCTGTCTCCAGCGGCTTCCTCCTCCACAATGCTGTGGCAGAAGTCTTTCCTAACAAAGATCTTCATAAATAATTATGTGTTGGATGAAGATCACAAACATATTATATTAACTGGCACTTCTTAGAATCTATCACCCCACTAGAAGGATTTCAAAGACCTGGTGACTTCCAACAACAGGAACAAATTTAAATGACAAGTTCATTTGGCTTTACTGTCAATTTTAAATAAAGTTTTTTAGTCTAAGTCTTTTGCACACTTAATGATAAGTACCGACCTAAATAAATTATACATAATTATTTTCATTTAAATTCTTACTGGAAGTAATATTTATTATAATGAATTATATTTCAATAGGAATACTGTTACAGATTTCTGTCTTGAGTTTCGAAATCAGTCTAATTTTGTAATAAGTAAATCCAGTTTTATTTCCTCAGAAGATCTTAAAACATAAGGGGTGGTCTTTAAAATAAGATGAGTGGTCTTGTTGCTCTTTGAATAGCAGGGAGCCAGAAGTAGCCAAACAGAATGACCTGCTTCTGGCAACATGGGTAGCTAATTACATAGCCTGGAAAAGAAATAGAGCATTCCAAAGATCCATATCTTGCCCTGTGGACTCTGATGCCTTAAATTGCTATATTTTTCCATCTATGCAAACTACAATTTGGGGGGAAGCGGGGGGGGGGGGGGGGGGCGGGTGGCGGGCGGGGGGGTGGTGGTTATATGT
>JAWMRD010000085.1:38177855-38199747 GCA_035584875.1 Syndactyla subalaris
CCCCCCCCCCCCCCCCCCCCCCCCCCCCCCCCCCCCCCCCCCCCCCCCCCCCCCCCCCCGCCCCCGGGGGGGCAGTCGTGGTGGTGGTGGTTATATGTTGTTTTGGTTTTTTTTTCCTTCTGATTGTTGGGTTAAGTAGTAGTCAGGAGTCATTAAAGAAGCAAGGAGATTAAAAAGAGGGAGAGTTTAAATTTTGCAGTGTTTGGGCTTGAAGGCTGTATGTGGAAGAAACTCATCTATTTCATACTCTGAATTTTAAAAAGCAACTATACAATGACAGCTTGTACTTTTGTGCAATGCAAGAAAACTAATAATTGAAAACCTCTGAAGGGCTCATGTCATATTTTTAATGTATTCCTGTTCAGTGTTCTGAGTAGAAGTTTTGTTGTTGCTATTGGTAGAGGATAGATTGAACTGATTACATACTGTGTTATAAATAAGTGTATTTTGTTCCCTGAGAAATTATTCTTCCTTCAGTAACAGGAAAAATAAACAAAGGGAAAAGGGTACATTTTAAGGTTGCTGTCAAGTCTTAACTATTCCTAGGCTTTCAGATTTCTGTTTTCAGCTACAATATCCTAACTATAAAACATTTTTCATTTAAAATCCAATTTCTGAAAGGTTTAAGAAGAGACTTTTCCAAGTTATCCAGTAGGTATCCTGTTGCTGGGTAAATCCTTTGTCTGCCTGAATTACAAGAAAAGGTGGGGAAACTAAGGCTTGCATTTATGTCTGCACTCCTCTGACCTTTGGGTCTGGCAGAGGCCACACTAAGTTTGGCATAAATTAGAGCCATCTGAAACTGTTCTGTCATTGCTGACTGCCTGAGACTCTGTGGGATCACTCATAACTGAAGGTCAAGTGTAATGGTCCATGCTCTGGAAAGGTGCTTTTAAGAGGTGGAGAATCCTCAGCAAGTCAGCTAGATTAGCTTTCCAGATGGTTGGTACCACTTGAACAGAGACAAAAAATGTCACACTTCAGATGTGACAGCAAGATTTGAAGAAATGCACAGTTCTGCTACAAATAAACTTACTTGAGGAACAAATAGGATTGCAGTGGCTCTCCAGAGTTAGGTGCAAGGTGCAAATTGTGGGCAAATGGTTATTGTTCATGCCTTTAACCATCTGAAGTTTGCATTTCTACAACTACACTGCCATTGAGATCAGCGCTATTTTAAGTCTAGCTTAACCTCACTGATACAAATTACAGGTTCTTCTTGTACTCTGGTGTAAACTCAGCACTCACTGGTCATGCAATATCTGCTGTCTTTCCATTTATTTTCTTTATTTTTTGTTTTGGTTGGTTGGTTGGTTGGTTGGTTTGGGTTTTTGTTTGGTCACTAAGGGATACATTACAACTAATACAGTGTCTGGTAATGCCGATACCAATTTGTGTGACAACCTTACAGTTCAATTTCACCTACAGTCATCACTAATTACTAGGGGAAGTTCTTGGTGTCTTGTCTCCTTTTCAGATTTTTTAGCCTTGCTTTTGATGTAAACAGCATCTTTGTGTTTTCATTAGCTATGGTGAATAAGAATTTTTACAGCCCTGTAATCTTGGTGAACTTCTGAAGGTGCGCAGCACTTCAGGAATAAAAAAAACAAAAAACAAATAAACAGAAAACCTAACAAGCACAAAACCAAATAAAACAAAACAATGAAACAAAACAAAACCAGAAAAACACGATAGGTGTTATTAATCTGTAATTTTTCCACTGAAATGCTGCTGCATATAGCACAAAAAGAAAGGCTATAATTAAGCTGTTCAGGGCTGCACTGTGTAGCCAGCCTGGAGAGAAAAGCAAGCAGAGAACAGTATCAGAGAAACCACATGCAGAAGACCTTGATAACCAAGCTACAATTTAGCTTTGACACTGATGTTCACAAACATCTCCATGGAGAGTTGCATAGTGTCTTTAGTGACCACAAACATATATTTTCTCTAAGCTAAAAAGCAGTGCATCCACACAAAGCCATTGTTTACATGATCAGATATACCATTTCCTGCAGCATTTCAGTTTCTGTTGATAGATCCTTAAATAGTTATGTTTATCAAGATGAAAAATAGTAGTTACATTATTTCACTATAAGGAGAACTTCTGTATGTGACCTCATATTGACATATCCGTGGAAAAGGAAAGATACCAGTTATTCTCTGCTACGTAGTTGTTGCACACACTCTCATGTATATTATAACAATGCACAACACATATATAATGTATTTTCTGCCTATGTTTTTTCCTCTCTTTTGAGTGTTGTGTACTTTCTTATGTGCACTGCCAAAATTGCCTAGTTCTAATGTTCTAATGCAGGATCATACTTTGCTTCCTTACTTGCCCACTCATCCACTTTCAGCTAATGTTAGTAAATATCCCTTAAAAACAATCGCTTTTCATCTTGTCAGAGGTGCCTGTGTTGTGAGGGTGAAAATTAGATATTAGCTTAGCTTTTCATCCATACATAATAGGATGTTAAAATCAGAGATGTATGCTTGGGGCCATGAGAAGCATCCCACTCTGAGCTTACAAGTTCTGAATTTATAAAATGCATCATATTTAAAATAAACACGCAGAAAGCAAATGCCAGTTTAAAATGAGAAAATCTGTTTTGTGTGTTTTAGTCTTTGTGCAAGGAGTTTAAAGGATCTTCTTGACTGCAGTAAAAGAAGAAAAATATGCTGAATATTTGCTGGCTCTTATCCCTCCCCCCACATTTGTTAGGACAGATAATCAACAGAAAAAAACTATGTCGTTCTTCTCACAGTGAGGACTTTCCCCCTGAATAGGGTTCTCATCAGCTTGGTTCCTCTGGCATTAATCATTCTCAGTCCTAATGCTGTACCTTATCAAATTAAGCCCTAGAAACTAACACCACCAAGACAAAGCCTGAAGAAAAAAAAAAAAAAACCACAACAAAAAACAAACTAAATCTACCCTGAACAAGATAGTAGCAAAGCCTTTGTATTGCAAGGCAAAGCTGATGTAATTTACAGATCTTGCAACCCCTCTCCTTCCTTCTGTACTGAAGCATCTGTAGCAGGACGTCTCTCTGCAAATACCCACAGAGCAGAAACAACTTCCCATTTCCCTTGTCTCTTATTCCACTTTAGTTAAATCAGCCAGAGCAAAAGATGTAGAGTAGGTGATAGTGCCTTTGGGAATATCTACGTTAGAGTCACGGTAATTGGCAATGAAAGCAATCAGTGAGTTCAGACACTTTCAGAGAGACCTCTAAATGTCTCAGTGCTTTCCTTTGTCGTCTGCAATACCTGCATAATAAATATGACTACCAAAAAAACCACAGGTACGTATTGTGGCTCTAAGTACATGCATTATATAAAATGCAGGGTTGTACACCAGTCTGATGGATGACAGGCTTGAGTCTTTGGATTGCCTACCAAGTGTTGATGAAAAGCCACACAGATTCTTAATTCAGAAACTCCAATTTTTCCTCTGTTCCTGTGTTCATTTTCTTTATCAGCAGGGGATGACTTACACTTTCAAAACTGATTAACATTTTAAAACTGTGGGAGCACTTTGTATGGCATTTCAAATTATTTTAACCCTTTAGCTCTTTGCTGGAACTCCTCTTTGTTGTTGGGGTTTTTTTTCTCTTTTTCCCATTTTTTTTTTCCCCTGAATACAGGTTATGCCAGCATGTCAGCACTTCCAGAAAGTATTTTGCATTTTGCAGAATGCACTGGAGGTGTCAGTTACATCAACTAAATTTTGGCAGTACAAACAGGTAAAGGTTTACCAGCTTTCACCTCACTGTCTAACCTATCCACGTGGGTGGAGAAAACAGCCTTGCTATAAGTCTTTGAGAAAAACAATAGTTTCCCTAATTGTCTCCATTTGTCCTCAAAACAATGTCTTCAATATGGCTGTTTAAAGTCAACAGGACTTTTCCTTTTCAGCACATTTTCTTCTCAATCTCTTTTTTTCTGTTTTGCCCCTTCTCACATGCTCAACAACAGTGGCATACACACAAAGCAGGGACTTGCTGGTACCCAAAGAGCCAGCTTCCAACTCTGCTTTGCTCTTCAGCAGTCAAAGCTCATTCTAAAGCATGGCTGAGGAATACTATTCACTTAAAAATAAATATGGTACTTGAAGGCCTTTTCCATATCCATAGACAGATGTGTAGCTGCAATACATAGGATCATTGACAGCTGAGGAAGACTATTAAGCAATATCTACAGACTTGTCTTTAGCCCATTCACAAGTGCTGCCACCTCTGAATTAAAAAGGTCAACATCTGTTCGAGTCTGCTAGTTATGTGGGTAAAGATGGCTAAGATACATAGCAAGAATTCAGTTCCAATGTCATTTGAGTAAGGACAATCCCCATTGACCTTGTTGGGACTTGCATTTGAGGACCCATTTTGTTTCATGACTCTAAACGTGAATGTGGACATTGCTCACTATTCTGCAGTGCTCAGCAGGACACTCAACACTGTAAATGTTAGTTTATTTTGCTTGTTACTTTTTTTTAGCAAACAGAGGGCCAGTAACAGCAGAGTTTTACTACTATCTTATGGTTAAGAGTGCAGGAACAAAAACGCATTTCTATTTTTCTACAATATATTGAGATAAAATCTTGGGCATGGGTCTCCTGTTCTCTAGCTTGTCAGTTTTAGGAATTCAGAACAGTTGTGCATGATCCAGTAGTGAAGAACAAGAAAGAAGAAGAGACAAGAAAGACATATTATGTCTTATGCATTTGAAGGTGAATTATACATTTCTAAACCTACATGTCTTTTTACTTTTACCTCTTTCTAACTCTGCTTTATCTGAGATTCATTCCCCAATGGTCAGGTTTTCCCTCAGGATTCATTGGTTTGGAGATTGCTGTTAGTCCTGTCCCTGCATTCAGTGATGAGGATGTTGATTTTAAGATGTATTTCTGTAACTCATTTGGTAATGACCTGCTACCACTCTTCTGCCCATGTTAACTAACAGACGTGGCAAACAGAAACTCATTACAGTCATGCCCATGAAACAAAGAAAAATGGAAAATGCAAAACACTGTGGAGAACCAATCAGAAATGTAGTTAGTTTCTCAAAAATCACGTATACTTTCTGAAAATGTAACTGTTTTGACAATTAGTTAAAAACAAATCTCCTTCAGTTTTACTCTTTTCACTATAGGAATAGAAAGCACAGGAGATTTCAGTCAGCTTATCTTTGTTTCATTAAATAGGGTTGGGCAGGAATAAGAGGAAGTAGAAAAATTGAGCTTGTAGCATTGGAAAAGCTAGTGCCTTAAAAAAAATCTTAGAAAATATGAAAATCATAAGTATTTCTGAAATTATTAGCTATTTATTATTTGGTCTTATAACTAGTATTTTGAAATGTGAGTAGCTTTGCAAAAAATAGTAGTTTTTTTGAGATTTGATTAACAGGTGCAAGCAGTACTTTTTCAGGTTTGGAGGCAGGTATTTTACAGCTTATTGTATGGGAAATGGAACCAGAGGAAAGAAAAGTTGGAATGTTTCATCTGTATTTCTTCACCCTTTCTTTGAAGTTTCCTGTTAATATTCAGGAACAATTTCCCTTTTCTAATGTTCTTCCACTAGTCATATTTTCACTAATGATCCTTGTCCATTGTAAGTAAAAAGTAAGAAATTTGCTAGTTCCCTTTGATCATGGTTCTGTTCTTTCCCCTAACAAAATTTACACATGCAGTTTTTTCTTTACCTTCAGTGGTGAAAAGCATTCCCCATTAGGAAGAGCAGATACATCCTATCATGAAGGGTTGGGAGTTATAGATTCTTTCAAGCAGATTCCTTTCTTTTCAGGTATGAATTGTTTAATTTCCAAGCACTCTTAGTGTTCTGAAGTGCTCGCATATTTAGAATATAGTGTCATTGGAAGCTCCAGGCAAACCAAGTGTAAGAATAGAAAAATGTATTAAAGCATAAAACTTAATGAGGATACAGTGCAAATACTTCTCATAACTGTTGCCCAGGTGACTTCCTCAAGGGAGTTAGATTAAAGTAGTTACATCAGGAAAACAGATATGCTACAGGTGTGTGCCAGTATTCTCCCTTCAACTCTGTATAAAATAGAAACACAAAAAAGGGAGATATGAATTCATATTCCTTTTCATACTCATTCATATTTTCAAAGTTTGTCCTAAACTCCTTTTTCTCTTCAAATTAAACATATTTCCTGGGGATGTACATATCAATTATCTTGAAAGTCTACAAAAGCCAACAGTGCAAATATTGCAGGCATTTAATAAACACACAACTGAAACAATACACTGAAATTACTTGTCATACAAGATCTTGAGACAAGGAAAATATTGTACTCTGTTCAGAAAACATTTTCTTGAAGTTTGCATATATCTCCTTTTTTTTTTCTGTGAAGTTTTAAAGTTACACACACACATACACTTGCTCAAAGCCTTATGAAACTGAAATGTCAAGTGAGAGTTGCTTTATATCATGTTCTGTCAATCAAAGTAAGCGAGGCTTTATGCATCTGTTGCTAGTATATTGGCACTTTTTGAAGAGTGTTTCGGAGGGAGCGAGAATAAATAAAGATCCTTGAGGCACTTTCTCATTTATGGATGAGGAATCAAAGCAGTCTGAAACTTCATTTTCAGCCTGATACCCTGAAGATTGTTGGCTGATAATTCTGGATGGAACAGCTTATCTGGGAGGATTAGGGAGAACATGGGCTTCCTATTACTGTTGGCTTCAGCCTATTCAGCTGGGCAGACTCTGTCACACATTATCTCTGCCTTTACATATGTCACTAATCTTATCTATATCTTTTCAGCTCCTTCTGTTGGAGCTGTGGCTTCCTGTGCCTAAACCTCCCATTTCTTCATTACACCAGCTGTATAGGCATTAGCCTTCACTAACAGCCTTTCTGCACCATGTCGTTCAGTAATGGCTAGTAATGCAAAGGTATGAGAAGGTAATGGTTGTGCTTTATCTCAGATCTTACAGGCCTCACATCAATATATTAAATGCACCTCCTTCCCACCAGCATCCTTCATTCTCCACCCCTCTACCCCCACTCCCATTTTGACCAAATCCACTTAGTAAAATAAAATCACCTCAACAATAGAGTATCTCTGCAGTCATTAAAAACAGTGGAAGCAGGAAATGTGGGGGCAAGTGTATATGCTGGAAAGGCCAAAGTATGCTCCAACTAACAGAACAAATATATCAGCATCAGGACTAATCTGAAGCTTCTGCTGTTCTCTCCTGGATTGCTAATTGATGTTACAAATGTAATGGTGTTTGTCCCTGGGACAAAGTAGCTCATAAGAAAGAAGGATTAAACTCTCTGAGAGTCCCTAAGCTTTTTTAATTTCATAGGGAAGCCCCTTCCTCACACCTACTCTAAAATAATTCCCTAGCTCCAGGTGGCTCCCCGCCTGCCACCTAAGATCCATCCTTTTTCTCCTATCCTACTTTTGGCTTTTAGTCCTCTTGCCACCCAGCCACAGTGGTGTCCTCTTTCTAATTATTTTTCTGCTGTTTCTTCACCTCCTTCAGCCATTTTCAACTTCCTCGTACCCTGTTACTGTAATAAAAATTATAATCAATGAATTTTTAAAAGTCAAGGAAATTAAACCAATGAGATAACACTTCACCAATTTATTTCCCCACTTACAGTGTTTTTCGCTGTAAGGTCTCTTGGGCAGGGACTGCTGTTGTGGGTTTTCATTGTGTCTAGTGCAATACGCATTAAAAAAAAAAAAAAAAAAGACAACTCAGTCCTTCTCGTGATGGACCATCAGAATGCAAACTAGAAAAACATGTTGCTGACATCTAACTAATAACTCATGCAATAGTACTATCTAGCAGTTTATTTCTAATTAGTAATTCAGCCAATTCTATATGTGATTCATTTTAATTACGTTTAAATAAAATTTAAATTATTTTAGAGAAGGGAGATTTTCCTTCCTGTTTTTACCATCCTCACATCTTATTTTACTTTAAATTGCCAAGCTATTAGGGATCTGTGTCTTGTCTGTTCTCCAAGGCTGAAACAATAAGCTTTATCTGAACCTGACAAACATAATTTCTCTTCTTCATAAATAAATGCCTTGAATGTCACAGTTTCCCCACCTGACTACCACAAGTCCAGTCAGGGCCATGTCATTTAACACAGACACATTTTTTATTCTGTGACAAGCAGAAGCAAGAAGTTTAACCTATATCCCAAAGCTATACAATTACTGCTGAATTATACAGGTGAGATACTCAAAGAGAGTTGTGTTTGCTCCAGCAGTGTTGGCAACTGCAAGAAATAACATGTTTCAGCAATGGAAGATTTCCTTGACTTTCAGAGCTTTATAAAAGCTGCTCACTGCAGAACCTGCAAGAACTTCTGTTTTTCAGCGAACGCAGTGCATTCCTGGCATCTCAAAGACATAAGGAAGAGTTTAATTTCAGATTCTTTCAGGGAAATTGTTTTCACTCTTCTAATCCAGTTGATTTGTTCTTCCCTATGCTCTTGTACATGGACTTTTTTAACAAGCACTGGGATAAACTGAGCACTTGGTATAAAGTTCATTTCGCCCATTCAGTTATGCGTGTCACCAAGTATAGATCTGAAGAGAGCAAAGCTTATTCTCAACACAGAGAATCCAGTGTTTCATCAATTGCACCTGAACCCCTTTAATGATACATACAATATGAAGAGCTATACAAAAAAATCTCTTAAATACTTAATTCATAGTCTGCCCTCATCTAAGTACGTGTCATTTACAAAAGGATAACATGTGGCATGTGGATTCATCATTAACCCAAGGTAACAGAGGCTATGGCTTCTAATTCTTCTCTCAGCTCTGCTACAGAGTTACTACATGACCTTGCACAAATCACTTAACCTCTATATGACTAATTTTATCCAGCCATAAAATGGGGATAGTAAAATTTTTAGCTACACACAGCAGGATGATGAGAATTAATTAATGCTGTTGAAATCCCTGAGAAAGAAAGCTTAAAATATCAGGCCTGATTCAACTAATATTCACTCTCTGACTCTCTGTCTTGAGCAGCTACTTCTAGCCGAGCAAAATGAGTGTAAACCCTACCATCTGGATTTGTCAGCATTGTTCACATTCACTGTGCTTAGATATGGAACTCACACAAAACACTCTAAAGAATCAATCCAAAAGTAATCTCAAGTGATTCATTACTGATATTAGTTGTGTATCCACATAAGTAGAGTACAACCAACAATGCATTCAGAATTTCACGTTTGATTCCAAGTCAGCATATTTAAAAATAAACATCTGATTAAAAGCACCTGTCTGTATTACTGAAGTTGCAAGCAGCAGTCAGGTGGCTATATGCCCACGTGCATGTGGAAGAAAGAGTGAGCATTGTGCACATGGTTCTTTGAAGTTCCATTTTTTTTAAAATTTGACCCTAAAATTTCACTTCTTTTGGATTGTGTAGCAAATTTCCAAAATAAATCCAGTAAAACTTTCATTAGAAAACTCAAGTTGGAAATGTAGTATCATGTCACCTACAAGTATATTGGAATTTTATGGGATAGGACTATTAAAAACCACACAGCATGAAGAGCTAGCTAGTATCCATGTCTAGTGGTTAGAATGAGGGGGAAGTGGTACAGCTCACTTCACTGTATTGTTTTACACTGTTTTACAGTGGGCATACCAAATCAGTCCCAATCTAATTTCAATTCTCACATATTCAGGCATAAAGAAATCTCTCTATAGTATAGAACAACCAGTGTTCAATTGTCATTTTACCTAAAGCACGCATAGATTTATGCTCAAAACAATCACTTCATTTCTTTCTACCAATAAGGCAGAACTTCAAGTTACTGTAATTACAAGCTTTATCAAATTAACAATCTATTCTTATTCAAACCTGAATACCAGTCCAAACTTCTAGAAGGCAAAAAGCATCAATCTTGTCTGTAGGTATTGCCTTGCCCTAGACTATCAACAAATCCACAGATTAGTTTTTCAAGATGATGTGTGGAGTAACCTGAAATACTTCATGGCATGCCCTAACTCAAGTCCACTTTCAAATTAACCTCATAAGATTCTTCATCATAAGGAAAAATTGATTCTTTATGCAATGGAAGTGATTAACTTTGAACCTTCAAACTAAGATGCTCGGAAAGGATATGTGTATGTGTGGGTGGGAGGAGAGATTCTACACTCTCCAAGATGTTTGAAAACTGATACACTGGTGAGAAAATAAACAAAATAAGTACATCTCTCTCCTTAGTTTGGTGATGCAAACATTCCAGCATATTTTGCTGCAAAAACCTTGTCTTGTTTAAATGATCAAAGCAGGATGTGATCCAATCAGTTAAACTGCAACAAGCCTGAACAACACAAACACACTTAAATGTCCTGTTTACTGAAGATGTTCTTTGAAGATAATGATGCAGAGGACCCAAGACAATTGGTGAAAAAAATAAATAGAAATTACCCTCAGCTTGATGACGTCTACTATAAGGTATGTAAGGTGGAGCAATGTGGTAGTTATTGAGGAATAAATTCAGTGCAGGTATCTCAGTGTGCAGCTTCAGTGAAAGCTGAAGTTTGAGCTCTGTGTGGCAAGATCCCTGGGCAAGAGGCCGTGACCTGCCAAACCTTTGCATGACAAGGGGCCCAGCGACCTGCAACGCAGCTAGGGGACCAGGCACTCAGAAACATGGTAGGGGCTGACTTTCCAGGCTTCCCCATGCACAGACTGGGAGGGTATAAAAGCCTGAGGTTCTTTTGTTCAGCATCCACTCAGAGCTTGAGCTGTTATTTTTTGTTTAGTTAGTGCACTATAATTAGATTATTTTAAGGACTGGGACATCTGAGGCTCTGCTATGGGAAACCTGGGGTCCAACCGGTAAGGACACATGGTCTGACTTGTCTGAGTTGGGGGCACTGGAGCTACCAAGGGGCCTCGGTTCCAGCTCAGTGGCTCGGAGTGTGACTCTCAGACAGGGAAGTTTCCTCTACAGGGGTGACACTTTTCTCTTTTTGTTAGGACTAAAAAAATCTTTGCTTGCACACTTGGTTAAAGTATGGTGCTAATGACACCAAAGTTCCAGGTATGATCCCCTTACAGGCCATTCACTTAAGAGGTAGGTTTGGTGATCCTTGTGGGTCCCTTCCAACTCAGAGTATTCTGGAAAACTGAAACTCTGTAAAATCATTTTGCACATTGCTAAAATTATTTTGCAGCTCACACACCTATATTAATATCAGCACAGCAGAAGAATATGACAAAAAGATCTAAACACTGCCAAAATAGCTTACCGTTAAGCATACTTTCCCCTGAGTCAGAGACAATAAATGTGCTTTGCTGGAAAAATAAGATAATAATAAACTAATAGTACTAATAATGCAGCACAGACTATTTCTATAAGAAACAAGTAAAGCTAAGCCATAAATAAATAAATAAATGCAAGGCATTTTGGGATGTTTTGGCTTTGTATCTTTGTTTTGATGAAATAACCAAAATATATAATTTCACTGACTAGTTTCTTCTCTGGCTTCTCCATTTATTGCCTGTCTGGCATTCTTTATTCCCTGTATCCCTTGACCCATTTCAGGAGAGGACTTAAGGAGGTGCTGATTATTAAAGCAGATGGATTTTTCAATAGACTCACATAAAACATACACAGAAGGTTTTCAGATGTGGGGTATGTTATGTGTGAGAATCGTCCAAGGAGGCACCCACCTGATGGCTTTGCATTCTAAATTCTACTGCTCACATTCTATCATGCCCCAGTCTGAGCCAGTCTTCTGAGTCATTGACACTGACTCACTCAAGATCAAAGTCCTCTTTTCTCTGTCATTTGCTCAGACAGTACTGCCTCCAAATCCTGGAGCTCTAGAAATTCCCCTTTTTCTCCTAAATGCAAAGAAAGCAGTCAAGTCTTCTGATCCTTCCTTTGCTCAGGCTGGTTTTGCAGTCTTAACCACTGCATTAACCTGACTTTTACAACATGATCTTTAAAATGGCAGGAAAGTCAACAACTTAGTGCATACATGAGGAGACTTCTCAAATCATGCAGCTCAAACCTAGGACATGGTTTGTCTCTCCTTAGGTTATGTTTGTGTTTAAAACATCTAATCATTTAATGGGATTTTCCTGTTCACTTCAGTCCTGATGTAGTCTAATGCAGCAAGTCTTTTGTAGTATACTAACATGCAATTGATGGGATGATATGTTGTTTGTAATAACCTGAGGTGTATTCCTATGTGCTTCTCACTTCATGTAGTGAACCAGAGAATACAGGTGGTGCTCAGTGCATTTCTATCTTAAAACATTTTCTTAAGTTACAATCAGACAGTCTTAGTGAAACCGAGTTTTTCTGAAATGGTCATTCATATATGCCTTGAATCCAATATTGATAAGACTTTTCATAAGATATATTTCTGTATCATCAGTTGTCTGTGTTCAAATGTCTCATTCTGATAAATGGGGTTTATTTTTCATATCATGAGTCAAATAGCAAAATATCTGAAGGTGGGACAGGGTAAAGATGTTGCATCCTACCTGAGGATTCCTCATGCACTTGGTAAGCATTTTGTTTTTATAGATGACATTAATGAAATAAAAACATCTGAATGAGTGAGGGAGAGAGCAAGACTGATACACTTTGTGCTCAAGTGCTCAAGTGCCTAGAAATACTGTGACTTGAACTAGCACTTACCTATGATGGTTAGGAAAGATGCCTTTTTACAGGTACTACTTCTGGATGTATCTAGAATGTGGCCTACTGTGGAGGTTTGGGTTGGCTCCCAGCCAAACCCAGCTGCTGGCCACACAGATTCCCCCCTCCAAGAGAGAAGGGAAAAAGGTACCCAAAAAGACAATTGTAGTAAAAGTATATATATCTATATCTATCTATCTATCTATCTATTCACATATATGACAATTATATACAATCAAACACTATGAATCTACAGAACAAATCCCAGAGCAACCCCAAAAGGGAATAGGAAGAAAGGGAAATGGAACAAAATGGGTAAAACCAAACATATACACACACCTGTAAACTCAGGGAAAAGCTCAATAAGTAACTAATACAATCAATTCTCACCAACACTCCCCTTAAGAGAAGCAGGTCCTTCCCCTCCGTACAGCTGGGACAGCAGCTTCTCCAATAGGCCTCAGCTCAAGAGATAAGAGCTGGGCTGACACAGAGAGCTGATGTCCTCCAAGCACACGAAACGGAGAAAGAGAGAGAGAGAGAAAGGGAGGAAACTCCCCATCTTTATATACCCCAGCTTACGTGAAGGAAATGGTGTGGAATAATTCCTTAGTTATAACCTGGTTACTAGGGAAGGCCTAGACCAAAACTAAGAAAACTAAATCACCACACCTCATCTATCCTAGTAAATGCAGACAATGCTGGAGTGATCCCAGCTCCAGGATCTTGTTGTCATTGACAGTAAAATGTTAGAACATCTTCAATATACCCAAGTGATGGCAATAACAAAGCACTCAACACAATGGATCAAGCGTTTTTAGCCCTCTTCTAGTATATCCATCTGCTAAGTTACTAACTGGTGCTTTAGGGTTTGTGTACACACTATTAGCATCTTTCCAAATATTTAGGTAGAGTTTTTTCCCCCCACTATCAATGTATTTTTAACAAATTAAGTAGAGGGATTTTCCCTGCCTCATCTCAATGTGTAGATTTCAGAAGTCACATTTCTGAAGAACTGGGGAAAGGGCGTGTTTGCCTGAGACATTCTGTATATTCACAATGAATAGCTTTAAAAATATGTATTTTCATATTTTTAGCACATTTTATTTACTATTCACCAATATCAAAGTTAAAACAGTATAACACCTTGTGTGTTTTACAAAAAAGGATGATACTATTCTGTTGAATCCATTGCTATCAGTGTTTCACTCTCTGCAGGATTTCTTATTAAAGAAGTAATCTTTAAAATGATCTGCTGGGCTTTGCTAAAGAAACCCATCTAAGAAGGCTATCTGTCCCCCTATAAACCCTTTCCTAACCTATCATAACATAAAATCACTTCCTATAGAGACAATGGAAAATTATGTAATCGGACTTTTTTGGGTGAAATTTCTGTTGCGGAAAAGAACCTGTCTGAGTGCTGGTTTATGTCTGAAATGTCAACAATTCTATATTCCAGTATTTGAATATTATTTTTTTTTAAATCACCAAAAACTTATATTCTACTCGTTATATTGCAGTCAAGTCACTTGCAATAGGAATTGTCTGTGTAGTTGAATCTTTACACTATTAGATTCCACAGGAAAGTTCTCAGCTGTCTTACATAGTAACTTGAGTAAAGTTTTGCCAGAAACAAATAGCTAAACACCCTATATGAGGACAATGTATACCCTTGAATCAGGACTTAGTAGAATTAACAAAGCTTCTACATTTGAATAAATTCATCCTAAAAATTTGCAAGGATGATTAAACTAAATAAATGTTTATATAATATTTCTTTCTACTCTCCGAACTGTATAGTTCTCTCCTTTGTTGTTGGAATGATGTGCACTGGGAAGAAATTAAGCTCTGTGTTCTAAGAACTATTAATCTATGTGCAACACTAATGTCTTTGAAGTAAAGCAATAAAACAGAAGGGCACAGATCTATTGGTAATATAGATTTGCTTTAACTGTTGAATAATTGTTAATTCAGAAAGTAAACATAAAATATGTAGAATCTTGCAAATTAATGAATATATTTTCATAGGGAGATGTGCCATGACCAGAAAGAAAAAAAAAAAAAGTAGCAATCTTGGTGAATTTTGTTGAATGCTTGATGAGTTTACAAATCTTTTATCTTAACACTTACTACAGTTTGAGACTGATGAATAATTTGCAATGAATATTTCATCAGACACCTGTTGCCTTCTTTTTGCAAACAGCTCATAGTTTTCCCAATTTTTTTGTTACTGGATTTTTACTTATTTTTTTATTTTATTTTTTTTTTAACAAGTAACCATGTAGATTAATCAAAAACCATTATGTGCAAATATTTGTCAACTCAGTTGGATGGGTTACTTGTGATAAGTCAGATAAGTCACAAGGTAATCTTTCCATTCATGCCATGGAATAGCAAGCATATACTTCTAGAAGAAATACTAAAGATATTAATATGACATTTAGTTTTAGTGAATACCAGCGCATGTGATAGGGGAGCGTGTGTTCTATGACCATTTGTACCAGTAAAAGGCAATCATTCAAATGTCTGTGGAAAGCAAACACAAAAGGGGATTGTGATTATCACGTAGCCAACATGAAATACAATCTCATTTTTAAACAGGGGACTGAATTAACAATATGCTGTTGGTAGGGCAGATAAGTGACACTGAGGACACAAAGACAATGCCAGTGACAGATATTTGCATACTATTTGTCTGTGTTCCCTGTTTATAATTGTTTGATGCTCTCGGGTACCTTTTGTTTGTTCCTAGCCAGTAACAAACTAGGCTGATGACAGTAGCAACAGACATCCAATAGTTGTCTTCAAAATTGATTTTGTTCCATGCTGTGCTGTCTAACCGTTGTCCTCAGGCTTGCTTGAGGAGGTGAAAATCACTTCTCACTTTGTAATATACTTATATTGCACAGGCTAAAAGGAGCTGTGTCAGAGGAGCTTTTGTGGGAGCCTTAAAGAAGTGGAGGATACTTCTCACCAAGGAAATCTCCCATAGTTGGGTCCGATCAATTTATAACCATTTAACCTACTAGGTGCAAAATTACTGTAATCTAGCTTAGAAACTGGCATCTGTTTTCACAGAACAATAACACACTGAAACCTCTACAAGACTAAAAATTTCTTCCTTCCTGCTGCATGTACTTTTTCCAAGTAACTGATCCAGAATGGAGAATCCCCATTGTTGTCTCCTCTTTACACAGACTCGCTTCTCACTCAAAGAGTCACACCTAACAGCCAGTGTGTTTTGTCTGTGATGGAAGTGGTGAACACCACCCAGTGTACTGTAATGAACCAGCTGTTCTTAAGCAGGGATTAGGAAGACAGAGATACCACAGCCAGCTGTGCCCGAATTTTATCTACGCACTTGTCAAAACTGGCTTTACTGGTGCTACTTTCCTCCACATTATACTAAAAGCTGTCACATGTACTGTCACATATGTTCAGTCCAGACAGAGCATATAAGTATGACAGTAGCAGGTACAAGTATTAACAAATTTCAAAAATCCATTGTTAGCAGAAGTACAAGCATCTTGATTTACAGAGGTATTTGAAGTACTGTCATTTGATTTCAGTGGGAATTAAGTACCTGACCTGTTTAGGCATTTAGATAAATCTTACTAAACACCCGTCTTCACCTCTAGGCAGCTAAATAGCTCTGTGTGTTTGATTTATAGCATTTAAAAGAGGTTGCTGAGGCTTTAACTCAACTCTGCCAGCACATTAAATACATATCCTAGCCTGCATAAGACTCTGCAAAATAGTTAGTTAGGAAGTATTAGCTAACACAGGCTATTACCTTAAATCTTTACCTCTGGGGGTTCTTTGAAAGTAAAGGAATTTTCCCTCTCAATGTTAGTGGCAAAACCATAGTGTAGATAGGCTAGGAGAAAGAAACAGAAACCACAAAATCTTTTCTCAGCCATACCAAAAACAGTGATTCTTTTGCCCATAAATGAATTCCACTATTAAGCATGTGGTTGAATAAACATCAATCAAACTTGAGCATGTTATGATTATTTGAGGATTTCTTGTTAATGACTGTTGTGCAGACCACCCAGCTGCACAAAGTGAGCGTGCAGATCTGAAGATATCCCTGTTTATGATGAAATAGCAGTCATTAGGATCACAAGATAGTACCATTTCCCTTGCACTGACTACACTCCCAGCATAATTCCTCAAAAAGGAAACAAGGGGAAAAAAAAAAAACAAATGGTAAAAAATGGAAGAAAAAAAAGCAGCTGCAGTGCACACATGGCGTAAGGAGTTTACTAAGACATTACAGTGCAGTGTCATGTAGGCTGTTAAAGCAAATCTGGTACTCTGGTGATAATGTGTATGTTCATTCAGTATAAATGGCTAAGTTCAAAAAACCATACAATGAATCATGGTTGCAAGGTCGGACTTCCTTTGATTAACTACACTAGTATAATGAAATCCAACAGAGCAATCACTGAAACATTTAGCTCCAAATGTAAATCTTCTTGAATTCTGAAAAAAAAACCCATGTTAGGCAATGAGAGGTGGTATATAATACAGCTGTATTTCATATCATGAAAGTGGAAGCAGTTGGAAAGAAAAGGAAATGTTAAAAATTTGTTATGCTGTGTTTGGCAAGAATGAATCATTCTGAATGTGTCAATCATGATTATCCAACATATTTTTAATCTAAAGGTCAATAGAAGCATTTTCTATAGTGGTACAATGGTTATGCCAAATATGAAAGTAAGCATTTATAAGAAACTTTCAAGTATTAATATGGGACCATAATGTGTCTTGGAGAATTAATCTCAACTTTAAATTGAACAGCATGTATCGATCAAGGTAAGAGAATATTATTAAAAATGTACTGATATAACCCTTGACACTTTCATTTCAGCTAGACTGTGGTGTTGAATTCCCACTTCTCAGGCTTGTCTTAACTGTAGAGCTTGTAGAGATAAAAGGTGTCTTTTCTACCAAGACCTAGAATGTACTGTATATGGGAAACCTACTGTTTCACTACAGAGTGTGAAGATTTCTTCACATGGTTACTGGTCATGCATTTGGACACTAAGGTATGTAGTTTTTCCTAGGAAACATATCTGCCAAGTGCTATTAATGTTAATAAGATATTACCTTCACCAGTAAAAAAGCTGGACCTGAGGAATTCTTCTCAATGTACAACTTAAAACATTGTAGGTTTTCCATGTGTCATCATTCCCCTGTTGTTCTGCCCCTTTTGTCTGTGCAGTTGACTCCAAGGCAAGAGGAAGTTTTTTTCAGTGGTCAGTAGAATTGCTATGAACACAAAATGCAGAATGTGGGCAACCAGAACAACACAACCACAAGGAAAATATTTTCCTTTTATGGTTGCTTACCCAGAGGATTTAATGGGAACAGACCAGAGATATGGTGAAGAGCTCTGCTGACACAGTGAGGGAAATTAAGGTTGAGGGCAGCACTGCTCATAATGGGATATTATCCTCCAGGCTGTGTGTGGCCAGAGGTGGGGAGACCCTGAAGGACGGGTCACAAACACATGGCATTAGGGAAACATCTTAGTGATTGTCTCGTATTTCATCCTGTGTTAAGTGAGGGAGAGAGTTCTTCTTCCCTTTTCTTCCAGCCTTTCCACCACTAAATTAAAATGTTGGGCTTGCCATGGAATAAAGGTGCTCTGTTACATACACATTACATATAAACTGTAGGTCATCTCATATAAAGAGGTTTGATGTTACTACTGTGGACAGGATTTGGTGTGAGTGGATATGCAGGTTTAAAGGTAAACTCGTGGGAGAAATGAACCCAGCTCAAGAGAGATTACAAGTCAGTGTTACAACTAACTAAGAAGATTACAATAAATACTATGATACAGAGCAAAACCTGGTTTTAACCCAGAAAACCCAGATGTATAACATATGTATGGAGTTGGTTAGGCCCTGTGCTGAGCAACACGTGGTCCCCCTGAGTACAAAGTAAAAGGAAAGGAAAACCTGTCAGTGAGGATGATGGTCACAGTCTTGTCAAGAGTGGCAGTCGCAGTCTCGTTGAGGTTCTGGTTCTCCTTTGGATCTGATGAGTGGTACCAGAAGTCCCAGAACCTGAAAATTGTACGTGTTCAGGTTCAGGTGGGAATGCCCAGTACCTCCCCCAGGGTGGGGACTTTCACAATGGATGATTTAACTCTGTGAGTCATGGGATATTTTGGAATCTTTGATGGTCTAGGTCATTGCAACTGCCTATTGTGCCAGTCTGTTACTGTCCATTAGCAGACATGACCTCTCAGGCTGGGTGTGAAGGTGCTATTGCCTCCTTGGAGGGGAGCTGTCACAGCTGAGTCATTGGTGTTGTTTCTGTAAGGAGAGGGAAAAAAATTTTCCTAGACAACTTTATGTGGGTAAAGTAAAGAAGAGTTCTTTTACTTATAGGGTTTTGGGGTACAGAATATAAAGGCGTATAAAAGAGTATAAAAGAGTACAACATGTATTGATGAGTAACAGATAGAAAAGACCTGTGCTAGGTTGAACTCACGCCCTCAGGAATATCATGTGAGCTCTTTTTCCAAGCACCACCATTTTAAAACATGCAGAGTAAATTAGTCCAAAACGCGTCCCTTTCATTAACAAAGACACACCCAGCCAACCCCTGAGCCACTCTGCCATGTCTTACAGAAGCAAACAAGGGACAACAACCTGCCCCTCCCAGGTGAAAGATGCTTTAACCCACAGGCTGGGAAGCTGACTCTTGCAATATCTGGGCCAAAGTCAGCTCACCTCCCAGCCCACTATAAACAAGGGAGAAACTCCGTTTTACAGCTGCTCCCTTGTAGCTCAGCTACCCCAAGCTGGTACCCAGTTCCCATTACTGGTCTCGTTTTCCTTCAAGTAGGACTTGAGGTTCTTGAGGTCCAGCCCAGGAGAACAAGAGAGGGGAAACATCTTCTCCCCCACCTTAAGAGAGCAACGGAGGGAAAACAGCCCTTTTGCAAGCAGAGCTCTTCTGAGCTCCCCCCATCCTTTTGGGGGGGAACACAGGGCACCACACCAGGCTGGGCAGCACAGAGTGTGTGTGTGTGTGTGTGTGTGAGAGAGAGAGAGAAATATCAACAAGGTGTAGGAGCTGGGAAAGCCTCCTGTCTACGTGGCAGCATACTAATTTTATAACACTACTGAATTATCATATATAAAGGTTGCGTCCAATCTAAGAAATGTCCATACCCAGAACTTCCCTTGGTTCCGCCCCATGGTACACCTCTCCTAGAATTGAGTTGGAGGTCTTAAGACCCTTGTTTCATCCTTTATCATCATCTTCATGCCACTTTCCCTTATTGGAGCTTCTCCAAGGTTGCTGGACTTTGCTTTCTTGTTTTGACTAACATGGTATCTAATTGTCTTAGCTCTGGTACATGTTTCCCAGGCATGGTGTTCCAGCTATCATCTGATCCTTAAGAGAGCTAGCACAGGGTTAGAGGTTGTTAGCTACTCTAAATGCAAGAAACTACCTAGAAGTATAAAAATCTACAAATGCATGAAAACCCTAAGGCATCAGTGTGAACACAAGAGCACTCACCTGTCTCACAGCGTTCTTTAACACCCAGCTTGTAGCCTGAAGTGTCAGGTGTGCCCTGGTCAGCTGCTGCGTATGATCCATTATTAACAGTTCATGAGAAATGACACAGAGGGTGTAGAATACTGTTTTGTTATACCCACACACTGATAAACTGATCCCAGCCCCTGTAACTACAACAGTGGATTCAATTTTCTGTAAGTCAGTGAAGCTCTGCCAACTTACAGTGGATCTAAGTAGGTAATATAGGATTCAGCACTCCAGTATTTAAACTTATCTTCTCCACAGACACCCCTTTGCTACAGGGGAGAAGCTTGCATGCCCTTATGAGGTTGCAAGCTGTGCTGGCAGTGGTACATGCCTCCAGTAGGGTCTCCCATGCTAGTCAGGTCTCAACTGAAGGGTCAGACAAAATATGTCCATGGGCAGGATGGGCTCGCTAGCCCCCCAGCAACCATCCTAGGAGAAGGACAACTCTAACTCCAAACCTGGGCAGATGGAGCTTGCTTAGCCCTGTAAGGCCATCCATCTAAGAGAAGGACACTCTAATAAACCTATGTCCTGAGGACTTCACTGCCACTGTCCAAGCTCACTTGGCCCTGCCAGATGAACCTTAGGAGTAAAGGGTGGGGCCAGTTCTGCTCACACTGCATCTCACCTAAAAAATCCACTGTGCAGGCTTTAGGGATCCTCCCACACTCACAAAGCCCTGTAGCGACAGGTGAGGGATGAAATGGCAGGTGATAAGGTGCCCTGGAAGCCGCAGCCCCAACCCTGCATACAGGTGGTTCAGGACATTGGTAGCTCGAGACTGACCCAGAGATGACAGTCTGGTTCGGCAGCATCCTGAATGACCAAGCAGCCTTTCTCAAGGAGAGCACTGCTTGCTCCACATGGAGAGGGGCCTAGAAAAGGTGGTGTAACCAAAGCTCATCTCCACCCTTCACCCAGTTGACTTGCCGTGGCCAGTGGGCATCTTCCTTGTGGTCAAACAAAAAAAAATCCAAAAAGACAAAGGCTTACACCTGCCTCCAAAGGTGTGTTCAAACTGACAGTCACATGTTGGAACATCAGAACCATGCTCAATTCTGTGGATGGTGAGCATCTTGAGCATCTCTCTGCTCTAATTGCCCATGAACTGTCACGACTCAACATTGACATTGCTGCTGTCAGTGAAGTTCGTCTCCATGAGGTAGGCAGCCTTAAAGAACAGGGTGCTGGCTACACACTGTATTGGTCAGGCAAACCCAAAACTGAAAGTCACCTTTCAGGAGTTGGTTTCATGATTAGAAACTCCATTGCCTCCAAACTTGAAAATTTGCCAACAGGTCATTCTGATCGCATTATCTCCTTACACCTCCCACTACACAACAAGCAACATGTTGTTCTCTTCAGCGTATATGCCCCAACTCTCCAAGCTGATCCTTCTGAAAAAGACAAATCCTACACTAAACTGTGCTGCCTTACCCAAAAGATTCCTGCAGATGACAAGATCATAATCCTTGGTGACTTTAATTCCGGAGTAGCAAAGAACTCTGAAGCCTGGAAAGGAGTACTAGGGAAGCATGGTGTTGGAAACTGCAATGACAACGGATGTCTCCTGCTAGAGTTTTGTGCAGAGCAGCAGCTCACCATCACCAACACTATCTTTCAGCAGAAAGACAGCCTGAAGACA